>CM069908.1:142324339-142720180 GCA_036172215.1 Camellia granthamiana | reverse complement strand
AAAGCGCTGAAATGGCCTCGGGACCAGGGATGCATGTATGCTCAACTTCGCTCAGAAATCCATCACTATGCCCCGAATTGCCTCTGTTTGCATTTGATCTTTGGAAGGCGCATTGACTTCCAAATAGCTTCTACTCCAGCATGGGAACCTCTTGGTGCATTGCCGACCAGAAAATGGTGGTGTAGACCACCTAAACATGTTGCAAACCAGAAAAAGTGGTCGGCCAGCTACTTTTTCTGGTCTACCGACCAGAAATTCCTGCCAAGCTCCAATTTGCTGCAACAGAGAACAAGAAGGGGCACATTAGTGTATTTGCAAGGTATATGTGCACAACCACCCTCCCTATCATTTCTTAAGCTCAAGCAAGTGCGGTACTCGACCCTCGGGCCACCAACCGAGCATCGCAATGCACGATGGCCGAGAAGCCAAGTTTGCACAATTCAATTTCAATGAATGCACAAATAACACATAAGGGCCTTAACCTCTATCATGCATGATCAAGAAAGTCGGCGACCGAGAAATGAGGTGCGCTTCATCACTTCAAGCATGAAACGCCCCTCGTTTCTCGTGTTTGGATCAACATTTGATCCAAACATAATGCAATGCAACAACATGCAAACACAATGCAATGCAACAACATGCAAACACAATGCAATGCAATAACATGCAAACACAATAAAATGCAACAACATGCAAACACAATGCAATGTAACAACATGCTCTTCTATGAATGCTAGAATGGCAATGCACAAGATTCTAACATATGAACAATGCATGCATGGCATGTTCGAAGGCCAAAGTACTAAAGCAAGTAAAGAGCATCATACAAGAGGCATGCAATACAATGCTCAATGGACTTAAACCGAATATGGACAGACCTAAATCATGCCAAAACAGTGGCCAACACACCAAAACTTAGGCAAAAAAAAGTAAGATATGTATGCTCATGTAATGGCTCATCACAAGACATAAAAGCACAACTCTCAAACATGATCAAAGAGCGATATGTATGAGAATATGGCAATGCTATATGCCCTGAAATAACATGTTAAATGATGCCATGACATGCAACTATCACAAGTATGGCATGCTAGGGTCCTTAAAACACAAGGCTAGCTAAGCTTATTGCACTACAGCTATGCAATACATGAACCATATGGCCAAGGCAACCCAAAACAGTCCTAGAGCATGTCAAATCAAGGCCAAAAACATGCATGGACTAGAGCTAACACATGCTAGAATTAGAGGCATGAAGCATAGAGCATACAAGGCCAAAGAGTAGGATTACACTACACCTACCAAAACCAAGCATGAGATGACTTCACCAACAAAAATCAGAGTTGTATCATGGCAAGATAAGACCAAAAACACACTGATATGGTAGCCCAAAAGCTTAGGCAAGATGGCATACGTATTGGCTCATGTTTAAGGCATAAACCACCGACTCTCTAAAGCATTGAAAGAGTGACACATGTGAGTGTATGACAATAAAACATGCTTTGAAATCATGTATCAAATGATGCCAAATCATGCGAATAGCCCAAGCAATGTATGCTAGTGGCTTGGAAACTCAAATCTAGTGAGTAAGAATGCACCATGGCCATACAAAGCTAGGCATGCATGACCAAAACAACATAAAATAGACGTTAAGCATGGCAAAACATGAGTAAAAACTTACTGGAGTGGAGCAAAAGCATGCTAGAATGATGGCTTAAAGCATAAAGCATGTTAGGTTAGCAAGGAGGATTGCACTATGAGTACATGAAGCATGCAACAAGTGATCAAACCAACTCAAAACAGAGCTAAAGCATGCTGAAATAAGGCCTAAGACATGCTAAAATGGAGCCAAAACATGCTAGAAAGACATGCTAAAACCTTAAGCATACAAGGCTAGTTTGCAAGGATTACACTACAAGTGTATAAAGCATGCAAGGGTGGCTAAACTAAACCAAAACAGAGGTATGCCATACTGAAATAAGGCCAAAAATAGGATAAGATGGAGCCAAAACAAGCTTAACAAACGTGTTACTTTGATGAGCCATCAACACAAGTAAACAAGAGAAGAGGAGGGGGGACAACCTCCACCCATTTGGGACCTCAAAACACATTTTCCACCACTGAAATTCCTCTGAGTTTCAGTGGTGAGAAGGCCAAAAAGAGGTGGTCCCAATAGCTTAAAAGGATAGCTCAAAACAAGGCAAAATAAGGCACAAAAGGGGGTAGACCACCCCCAACACCAAAGAGGCCTTAAACAAACATTTCAAACATTTGAAAATGAAGTTTTTTGCAGTTGAAAGTTAAGCCTAAAACATCATGCAAATAGGGCCAAAGACTTATTCAAAAACAAAGCTTTAAGGGGCTGGTTTCTTACCCTTGAAGAACAAGGACAAATCAGCAACTCCAGCAACCTTTTTGGACCAAAAGCAATCCAAAAACCCCAAAACCAGCTTCAAGGTGCCTTAGCTCCAAAGCAAAGGTGTTTGAGTAGGTGTTTGTGTGCAAAAGTGTGAAGAAACTACACTTCTAAGCACAAATATAGTGCAAATAGAGCAATATAGAGATAGAGATATATGTATAACCCTAATGCAAAATTATGAACCTGAGACAAGAGGGAGGAGGCTCCCTTATATAGAAAACCATGCCTTAAGCTTGTTAGACAAGCTAAAGGTTCCAAACAATCCCTCCATACACGTGTATGGAGGATGCTTTCTGTGCCAATAGCTGGCACAGCTGGCAAGAAAATATCTGCAGAAAAATACAGAAAAAGTGCCGACCAGTTGAGGTGGTCGGCCGACCACTCCTACTAGTCGACCGACCACTCCTACTAGTCGACCGACCACAAAAAGTGGTCTGCAGGGAGAACAACTAGTCGGCAAGAGGGGAAAGTGGTCTGCACAAAGAGAGGAAGGTGGTGGCATGGCTGCCGACCACTTTAGATGGTCCACAGACTACCAAGACCAGCTGGCCGACCAGAAAACTAGTTGGCAGGGAAGAAAACTAGTCTACGGGAGAGAAACTAGTCTACACCCCTGTTCCACTCTCCAGGCAAGGGAAAACAAGGTTTGGTTCAAAATCAAAACAAAAAGGAAGCAAGACAAAAGTCCGCGAGACAAGGCACTCAGTCGGAAGCCCCAAAAACTAGTCTACAAGCACAAAAAGCGGTCTACGAGAGGGAAAGGTAGTCTACGACTACAAAAAGTGGTCTACAGACCTCTGTTTCCCTTTAGGCAAAGGCAACAAGGCATGGTCCAAAACCAGGCCAAGAGGAGAACGTTAAGAGGTCCCGAGACAAGGCGCTCGGTTGAAGGCTCCGGAAATCGGAAACTAGCCTACAAGAGGGAAAAGTAGTCTACGACTACAAAAAGTGGCCTACAGGCCTCTCTCTCCCTCCAGGCAAGGGCCACAAGGCATGGTCCACAAACCAAGCCAAAACACAAAGAGTTTAGAGGCCCGGAGGCAAGGCATTCAGCCGAAAACTCTAGAAACTCGAAACAAGCACAAACATGCGCGATCATCACGTGCACAAACGATGACGTTTGAGTCTTAAGGTCGGTCAAAAATGGGATGTCTATAGTTGCCCCTCTTTGACAGAACTCGGAAGTCAAGAAGTGATGGGAGTGAATGTCAAAGCCCAGAGACGACCCATTTTTGACAAGGCTGAAGACTTAGACAAACAGGCAAGATAACAAAGAGATGCGCCCGCAGGCAGGGGCAAGATGCAAATGACATGCACAATGCAGAACATAACTTATGATTATGCAAAGAGGGTAGTAATGAAACATCTAGATGCAAATGTTATGCAAAGAAACGCTACAGCAAACTCGTACACAAGCAAATAAGTAAACACGCCACGCGTGGGAATTATAGACCGAACTACATTTCATGCAGAAAAAATGTAAGAAAATTATGCAATCTTAGCGAACATGTGCGATAGATACACAAAGCGAACGTGTAATAGATACACAAAGTGAGTAAAGGTGATAGATACACAAAGCCAACATGTGATGGATACACAAAGTGAGCATGTGTGATAGATACACAAAAGGTGAACAACGTGTGACAGATACACTAAGTGAACATGTGTGATAGATACACAAAAGGTGAACGAAGTGTGATAGATACACTAAGTGAACATGTGTGATAGATACACAAAGTGAAGAGAATGTGATGGATACACAAAGCGAGCGTGTGATAGATACACAAAGTGAGCATGTGTGATAGATACACAAAAGGTGAACGAAGTGTGATAGATACACTAAGTGAACATGTGTGATAGATACACAAAGATGAACAAAGTGTGATAGATACACAAAGTGAGCATGTGCGATAGATACACTAAGTGAACAAAGTGTGATAGATACACTAGGTGAACAAAGTGTGATAGATACACAAAAGTGAACGAAGTGTGATAGATACACTAAGTGAACAAAGTATGATAGATACACTAGGTGAGCAAACATGTGCGATAGATACACAAAAGTGAACGAAGTGTGATGGATACACTAAGTGAACAAAGTGTGATAGATACACAAAAGTGAACGAAGTGTGATAGATACACAAAAGGGAACGAAGTGTGATAGATACACTAAGTGAACGAAGTATGATAGATACACAAAGTGAACAATCTTAAACGAAACTTTTTTGAATGAACCGTACATACAATATCGTCTGGTTGCACTAGCCTCAAATGAACCGTACATACAATATCGTGTCTGCATAAGAAAGAAACTCAACAGGTACAATATAATAGAAACACATGTTCAATGTTACATCAAGATACAGTTCCAATACGAGATAAACACGTGCATATACAATGCAAGTGGTGCATAGCAATGCAATTGGTGCATAGCAATGCAAGTGAAAAGTACATAACAATGCAAGTGAAAAGTGCGCATAACAATGCAACGCGGCATACACATTCCGTGCACAATAACAATGCATTTTCAATGCAACATCAATAGCATGTTTGAAGTAAAATGTCGAATAAGGAAATGCATGCCTTAACAAGACCAATTCAAATGCAACCTCCGACTTACCTCTCGGAGGGGTCACAACATACTTAAAAAGGACACACCTTGCTCTTAACGAGTGACGATGAGCCGTGCATCGAAGACGTGAGTCGAAGTTCCTGCAAGGACATTTTGAGTAAAAAATAGTGAACTTTTCTTGCACTTTCTCGAGAGCGAAGGACCCCAATCAGCATAAAAAGACACAGGGAGGACAATGGGACCCTGAAGACCACCCAGGAGGGCTGCCGACCACCCAGACCAGCTGTAGACCACCTGCAGACCACTTAGGTGGTCGATCGACCAGAAAAACTGGTCGGTCGACCAAGTTTACACAACTTTGGGGCAATTTGGTCTTTTGGCCTCGGTTCTATAAGTGTACACCTCCAAGCTTCATTTCATTCACACCTCTAGTGCCAAAATCTCTTGCTCTTCCTTCCTAGACCCTTTTCCCTCTTAGATCCGGGCTTTGCACGCGTTTTCCAACGCCCCACGCGAAGTTGATTCGCAAAAAACTTTCGATTCTCTTCGTTTTGAACTGATCAAAATTTGTTTTCGGAGCTTCTTTCTCTATTTTCACCACTTGAGGTATGTTTCTCTCGAAGTTTAGCACATTTTCCCGGACTTTGACTTTCTTTGACTTTTTCTCTTCCTGAGAGTTGACTTTTGTTGACTTTTTGCAATTTTGGCTCATTTCACTCATTTTTGCTCATTTTGCACCTTTTTTTCAGATGGCTAACCATATCTCACACGATAGGGGTTCTCCGCGAGTAGAGGACAAGCCTGACATCATGCCATTGCCGTCCAGGATTCGGCCTTTCGATCCGGAGAGATACCACCCTCAGGAGCACGTACTACCACCGAGCACTTTCCATCATTTCACAGATTTTGCGCAATGAGCACCCGGAGGCTTGTTACTATGGGAGCCAGAGTCTCACCCGTCTCACCACGCGCGCAAGGTGCGTACTGCACTTTTACATTTTCTGCGATGTATTTTGCATTTCTTGCACACTTTATGCTTTCTCTATGCATTTTATCTGCTCATTCTGAACACATTTACATACACAGCACTTCTGTCCATCTTGAACACAACTCACACACCGCATTCTGTTTATTCTGCACACAGCTCATACATAGCATTCTGCTTATTCTGCACACAGCCTACACACAGCATTCTGCTTATTTTGAACACAACTTGCACACTGCATTCTGTTCATTCTGAAACTGAATACATCTGTTCATTCTGCACACAGCTCACACACAGCATTCTGTTCATTCTGCACACAGCTCACACACAGCATTCTGTTCATTCTGCACACAGCTCACATATAGCATTCTGCTCATTCTGCACACAGCTCACACATAGCATTCTGCTCATTCTGAACACAACTTGCACACTACATTCTGTTCATTTTGTAACTGAACACATCTGTTCATTCTGAACACAGGTATCTTCCCGTTTTACCCGGGGATATGAATCGATCATAGCGAAGGAGTGGTACATGGAGCTCCTAAACGATGTTCGACATATCGTTGATGAGGCCGGGTTTGGCCCATTTTGCACAGGGTTGTCACGTCTTCCGGCGAATAGGACCCTTCTGGGCACATTAGTAGAGAGATGGTGGGACACCATCAACTCCTTCTATTTCTCAGCTACCAGGGACATGACGATGATCCCGTACGACTTTTCTATGCTGACGAGCCTCGACATGGGAGGTCGGTCGATCTCATATGACTTCGATATGGGTGAGTGGGAGGCAGCCTGGACTTATCTACTCGGAGCCCATCCGTCGATCTACCGATCATCGTGCATGGTGAGATACACCTGGTTTACAGAGCAGTACCGAGGGACCGTGCTCGAGACCGTTGAGGCCATAAAGCAGTATGCTCGGGGATTTCTGATGTTCTTTCTCGGGACCACATTGTTCTCCGACAGGGGGAACACGGTCGGGCTATATCTTAGTGCTCTAGTAGACCTATCACAGGTTTGACACTTCGATTGGGGCGGCGCTGGCCTTGCTACCCTTTACTACTATATGAGCTCGACCTCCCACGGGCGGGGAAACATAGTAGGAGGCTACTGGAGAGCCTGGAAGGTACATTCTTCCCTCTTGATTTTCATTTCTGCTTTTCATTACCTGTACACTACACACTCCGCACATTGCACACATTACATTCTATACTCCGCATTTTGCACTCTGCATTCTGCATTTTCTGTGTATTCTGTATTTTCATTGCCACTGTCTTGCCTTTCACAGCTGTGGATATGCGCCTACTTCCCGACGCTCACCCCTGATCCGGAGGTTGAGGCACCACTCGAGGTGCCATACTCGCGTAGGTTTAAGGGTCGATGCCAGCCTAGGCCCCAAGAGACTCTACCATATCTCAGGCATTACTTCGACACAGTACGGGCGACTGAAGTAATCCAGAACTCTCAGTTCTTTATGCTTTCAGCTTTTGTTCATCTTGCATATTCATGACAATTAATCAATTTATACACTTGCTATCCACAGATCACCTGGCAGCCTTGGATAGTAATGCCAGGGTTTTCTCGGTTCCAGTTTGCTCGAGCATGGGGCGCCTTCCGATACCGAATTTTGTTTGAGGGACAGTTGGCAGAGCCTGGTTTCTCGGGGAGCGCTTCATGCGCCAGACACTGGGTAATCCCGCTTGGGATATCCTTTCACTGCCTCCAGCAGATATGCAGACCACAGAGAGTCTCACTCCTCGGGAGGTTAGCGACCTTATGCAGGGTGCTGACGCAGTTCTTTTCTTGGAGGAGGAGGAGTACATGACATATCTTTACACATACCTGATGCCCCCCCTGACAGGTGTTCGTGCCCCCATTAGAAGAGCTGCTGATATTCCTTCATCGAGCTGCGCCCGAGCTACAGACATCCCTTCGACTAGCAAGGCCAGCATATCGAGAGGGAGGACTAGGGGGATGCCCCCCACTTGGCAGTGTGCTGGGTGGCCAGATCCTCCGACTGAGCTGATAGACTGGTGGTATGGGACACCATACCAGATTCCGCTGGAGCCTGCATTGCCAGATCATCGATATGTCAGTGCCCCTGACTCAGTATCGGTATGCTCCACAGCTTTCATCTATCATTCAGATATTTAGTCATTCATTCATTCACTGATGACTTGAACTTGCATCTGCAGCCTCCCAGAGGATACGTTGAGGGGTTGCTCGAGGCGATGGCCTCATTTGAGTTTATGGTTTTGAGGAGAGAGACGATACTGCACTCCTACGGCATATTGGTACTTTCTAGTTTCCTTGCATTTATCATACTCTTGCTGATATATCGAAATTGAACATTTCACTACACTGATTCACTGTGTGTATGGATCACATCTGACACATCACATTCACATACTATATCTTCATGCACTCATTCTATGCACCCTACTTGCATCTGATATACATACTTTGGCTGATGTATTCATATTCCCCTTTTAGGTCACACCTCTACAGCCCGGGCCACCAGGGCTTTCTCGAGTAGTAGAGAGAGGGATCCCGACACGCGGCCAAGGGAGGCGTTGAGCGCCTGCCAGACATGATGACGAGTCCAGCGAGGAGGAGGAGTCAGCACACCCTCAGTCAAAGACATCCGCGGGCAGAGGTGACGACACCGGTTCAGGTTCTGAGGGCGGAGACGACGCCGAGGAGGATTCCGAGGATGGCGGCTCCGATTCAGACGGAGGTGCCGACGGCGGTGGTACAGAAGCTGCTCAGCCGAAGAGGGTGAAGAGGGCCTCTCGATGTTGAGCTAGATAGCATCGACTCAGTTGCTTTTGCTTTGTTTTCTTTTTACTAGTAGTTATAGCACATTGTACAACGTTAGACAGTTTTATTTTCCTTAAAACTTGTACCTTTTGTAAAAGAAACCATGATCGAATGAAAATAACTTTTGTTTGCATTTTGTATTCTAAGCATCGCATCGCATCATTTTGCACAAAAATGAGATTGTTGGAAGTTAAACACTCGTGTATTGCCAAGTCAGGTAGCGAACCAACGTAACAAACAAAACAACTTAAAGAACAATTCGATAAACGAATTATAACAACTCGATAAGCAAGGAGCAACAACTCGATAAACAAACCGCGACAACTCGATAATTAAAGAACAACAACTTGATAACCAAAGAGTAACAACTCGATAAGCAAACGAGTAATAACTCGATAAGCAAATGCATACTGGATAAACAAAGCAACGGGACGCGTCCGAAGCAGAAATAAACTCAGACCTTCAGCATTCTCAGCACATAGGAAGGCCAGGGACTCTCTTCTAGAGAAAAGAAGGAGCTGTAAACCACTTAATGCTCATTGCCGACCAGCTAAAGTAGACTGTCGACCACTTTTGTGGTCTTCAGACCAGAAAATGTGGCTGGCCGACCAGAAAAAGTGGTCGGCCGACCAGTGAGGCTAGAGACCTCCAGGTTTTTGCCACTTGTCCTCTAAACAGTGCCTTATCCTCCATAAAGGTTCCAGCTTCGTGGTTCCCTCATTCTAACTCGGTTTTTGCACCAAATGGAGGCATTTCTTGTCCAAAATCTCACAAGCTGGATTGCTAACTTGGATGGCTCGGAAAAGCTGAATTTTCGGGGCTTCGGAATAAATGCACTATTCACGTTGAGCCGCACCCCGCTGCGTTTTCCGTTCCTCCATGCCGTGGCAAGGTGTTGGAATCTGGTAACTCATGTTTTTAGCTTTGGCGGACAAGAGATGTGCCCCACTTTTGAAGACTTCCAAGCTTTAATGGAGTCCGAGCATGATGAAGAGATCTTGCCTCAATTCCGTTTCGGCCACATCCAAGCCTTAGGACGGATGTGCGGGCTCACTTTGCATGACGCTCAGTCTTTGATTTGTGACGGAGAGCTGGACATTCCAAGCTTGATTCATCGATTTTCTGATGCAGGTGACTGCGGCGATCATCACTGGCATGGTTTTCGGCGACATGCGCTTTGCTTGTGCATGTTGTCTCATTTCTTGCTCGCCCCAGGCTCCGGTAGGTCTAGCGTCCGTTTGATTGAGGTTGCCCAGGGCTTAAAAGAGGGCAAGAGCTGCATCGCCATGACACTAGCTGAGACATTGATGGGTTTGGATGCTTTCCATCGCCGAGAGACGACTAGATTCACGGGGAGTCCACTACTGCTGCAGGTAATGTTTCCCACCCTATCTCATATATATTTCTCACATCACTCGGCCCTTAGGCTCGGTTTTTCTCTCAAAACCCTTTTCTTACTTTTCTCTCCACGTACACCTCTCTATTCTTTAATCTCTCATTTTTCATCCCTTCCCAGATATGATTGATGGATAAGTTGAGGGTTGTGGACTCATGCCCAGCATATTCAGCTTGTGGCTATTTTTTCTGGCGACGTCTAGTCAATGCCCCCGATGAGGGATGGTGGTGCGAATGGATGTGCAATCTATCCGCTGTCAACATTGCTTGGCGCTGCCCTTGGCTTAATCTACCGGCGATGAGTTACAGCATGTCTTGCCAGTCGGGGATTCAGTTGATTGGCTTGACACATTGTGTCTTTTACTTCCCGTTCCGATTCCGGCGCCAATTTGGGCATGATCAGACTTGCCCGGAAGAGGGGATAGAGTACCCTGCTGCATTTCCGGTCTGAGGCGCACAGCTAGCTCAGTATGCCACAGCATGGAGGACGAGAGAGCTTCTGGCCCCCGCTCCCACTTTCAATTGTACCCTCTTTGATGAGTGCATAGCTTGGCTTAATGAAGAGGCGCAGGTTAGGACCTACTTTGGCATCAGAGGCTTCCACAAGCTCTGGGAGGGGGCGCAGGAACACCTGACTATGCCCCGAGATTATTTGCTTTAATTAGTACTTTCAAGTTTTCTTTATGAATGTAATAAAAAGCAACTTCAATTTGTATTCAAGAGTAGGAGAACTCTATACTGAAATCAATGTAATTGAAGGTTGTGAGTACTGAAAATTTTCCGTTTGGTCAAAAAATGGTCTAAGTCGTAAAAAGATTAATTTGAGCAAAATTAACTTTTATTAAAACTTTTCAAAACCATTTTCGATATGGATCCAAATTGGACATGCCTGAGATCTATCACTGAGATGTACAACCCCAGATCTAGCAACTGGAAAGTTGCCCCTAGTCTGAATACCACTGCACTGGAGATCACAACCGAGCTCTTGAATGCAGAATAGATAGAGATGACCAATATGATCACATGGACAAAGTTGATTTGGAAGTGTTTATGGCTGGACTTCAGAATGAAGTTGCCTACGTATCCCGAAGATGGGAATCAAGCCTTACGTAGTTCAGTTCTGGTTCACTCGTGTATTAACACTCTCTTTTTACGCTCTAACTTTTGCCAAGGCCGCCCTTTCTGGGTTTTCAACCTTGCGAGGTCAGTTTTTATTATTTCAAATTTTTCATGCTTTAACTTTTGCCTAGGTCGCCCTTTTAGGTTTTCGGCCTAGCGAGCCACTCAGGGATAGTGTTTCTTTAACTTGTCCATGTTGATCGGCTGGGAGAACTCTAGGCCATCTAGGTCCATCAGAACGACAACTCCACCCGACCAGATAGACTTGATGATGTAAGGGCCAGTCCAATTGGGTCTAAACTTGCCCCTAGGGTTGTGGATGGGAGCTCGGTTGTCTTTGAGCACAAGATCCCCCTCTTTCAAATTCCTGGACTTAACCTTCTTGTTGAAAGCCCTGACAATTCTTCGTTGATAATCCTGGATGTGATACAGTGCTTTCAGCCTTCTTTTATCAAAGAGCATGAGTTCTTCGAACCTACTTTGCTGCCAATCTACCTCAGCTATCTGACACTCAGCCAATACCCGTAATGACGAAACCTCAACTTCGATAGGCAGAACAGCCTCCATCCCATAAACCAAGGAATACAGAGTTGGCCCAGTAGAAGTTCGAATTGAAGTCCGATAGCCCCAAAGAGCAAATGGCAGCTTATCTGGCCAGTCCCTGTAGGTTTCCACCATCTTCTGCAGAATATGCTTGATGTTCTTGTTGGCGGCCTCAACAGCTCCGTTAGTTTGCGGCCGGTATGTAGATGACTTATGAAAAGCCACGTATTTCTCCAACAAGTCGATCACCTCCTTCTTGAAGTGGGAACCATTATCTGAAATAATCTCATTCGGGACCCCGTATCGACAGATAATGTTGTTCTTGATGAACTTAGCAACATGCGATGCCTTCAACACTGCGTAAGATTGGGCTTCAACCTACTTCATGAAGTAGTCTATCTGTCACGACCAGCTCCCCGTACCCAAGGGTTAAGTATCGTGATAGCCAGTAACTGAAGTTACCTCCGGCCAATTCATAAACAAATTAATAAACGCAAACGGAAGTAATATTAAAGTGAGGGTACCAAAATAATCATTGGAGTTTCTATTTTTATTACAAAAATGAATTGACCAAAAAGGTTGATATTTACATAGAAAAATGTTATAAAAGTGCTATGTGTGTCTATTCCGCAGCCTCGCATCTAAGACTTTCCAAAAGCTATTTTTGAATTGTGTGTTTCCTGAAAATTGGTAAACAACTATAAGCACATGGCAGAGTGAGAAATATTATACCAAGAGTATAAGGGACACGAAATAACCATGGATAGTTAGTTAGGCCAAAACATTTACATAACTCAATTTTGTGAATAAATCATTTAAGTAGCAGAAACCGAAATACAGATATTATGTAAATATATAACCATTACCACGGTACTGAACAGAATAGAACAGAGGTCACAGAAGCGATAGTCAGAACAGAGGTACGGATTCAAGAGGTGGCTCGTACGAATTCTAGAGGTGGCTCCCACAATAGTGTAGCACTTAGTTCCGCACAGCACTTTGGTCCGCATAGAACAAAGGTACAGATTCAAGAGGTGGCTCGTACGGATTCTAGAGGTGGCTCCCACAATAGTGTAGCACTTAGTTCCGCACAGCACTTTGCTCCACACAGAACAGAGGTCAATGGATCAGAGGGCCACAAAGTAACCAAACAGAGGTCAATGGTTATTTAAGTCCCCAAAGGCGTGGGACTCCCGTGGTGGTCCTTACAAAACATAATTGTATATAAGGTCATAGCCAAATATTCTTTAAAAGTAAAACAAACATATCCATGGGTTTCCTTTTCACAAATGGGGTTCATATAATAATCCATGTAACTGAAATCTTTATAAAACATAACTTTTATTAATATACTGGACTTTTCTTAAGTGTGCAACCCACTTACGGTTGCACACCATATGCAACCTCACAAAAGGTGTAAGTGTAAGGTGTAAGTGTAAGTGTAAGGTGTAAGTGTAAGGTGTAAGGTGTAAGTGGGTTGCACACCATATGCAACCTCAAAAAAGGTGTAAGTATAAGGTGTAATTTTAAGTATAAGGTGTAAGTGTAAGGTGTAAGGTGTAAGTTGCACACCATAACAAGACCCTAATATACTAATAAAACATAACTTGTATAAAATAGATTTTGGTAAGTCAAAATATACGTAAAATACATTTTGGTGACTCAAGGTATAATATAACTCACCTTGACTTTAATACCTCGCCCTTTCTTTCTACTGTCAAAGACTCTTTCACCTTTCACTATTCTTTCCTTCTTCCTCTCTTTCTTTCTTCTTTCTTTTCCTTTCTTTCGAGGATCAGCACCTTCTTATTTATAAGGAGGTGCGAGCGTCAATTGGCCAACAAGTGGCCCGACGCATCTCTCTCTCCAGATTCGTTCAATAATTATATAGATTTATTCTTATCCTTAATAGATATTTAAGATAATTACCTTTTGACCCAATATTTTAATATAATTATATAAATAATTTAATTTCTAATTAAATTACACTTTATCGTATACCAATGGAAAATTAATTATTTATTTTAGTACCACACCTATTATTATTGTTATTATTTATATTTTAACCCCTAAACTTTTAATAATTATATTATTTTACAAAATTACACATAATAATATATAATAAATTATATATTTTCCGAACTGAGATTAAATACTATTAGTATAAATTCTATAGAATAATTAAAAATCTGAGTTGTTACACTATCGCTACTAGAATGTACTCATGCCCGTTGGACCCTTTCGGAGTGACAGCCCCAATAACATCAATCCCCCAGACTAAAAACAGCCATGGCGAAGTCATGTTGTATAGCTTCGACGGCGAAATGTTCATGCGGTTTACATGGATCTGACATTTGTGGCATCGTTGGACAAAGCCAATACAATCCTCCTCCATGGTTGACTAGTAATAACCCTGTCTAAGGATCATTCGGGCTAGCATCACCCCGCTCATGTGCGCTCCGCACTCTCTTCTATGGATGGCCTCTATCAGGCGCTTGGACTCTTCAGCATCAACACACAGTTTGTGCATCTCGAGATGACCCCTCTTGTATAGTTTACCCCCGTAAACGATGAACTGAGCAGCTATTCTTCGAATTGCCCTCTTATCTTTGGCATTTGCCCTTGGTGGATACACCTCATTTTCCAGGAAGTTCCAGATGTCGTAATACCAGGGATTCTCATCTTGTACCTCATCTATGGCAGAAATCAGCTCGTAGGCCGGCACAAATTTCTGTTCAATGATGATCGGACGCATTCGGACTCCGAAATGGATGTCTATCATAGAAGATAGAGTTGCTAATGAATCAGCGAACCTGTTATTCTCTTTTAACAGATGAGTGAAGTTCAGTTTTTCAAACCGAGGAATCAGAACGTCCAAGTGTAGACGTCCCCGAACGCCCCGGGAGGGTTAAGTCCCGTTCTGTTCATTTGGGCTCACTACAGTTCAAGGACTCGAATGTCACGGTTCTTAATCTTGAACCAAAGAGTCCAAATCCGGCAAATCGTTTTGAGAAAACAGATTTTTGAAAGAAGTGCCAAACATGGACTGCTTTGCCAGATACAGAGTCGCCACCTAAATATTTTTTATGGGGAAATTTAGGAAACCCTGACTCGGTGCCAAAGGCCACGCGTCCGTCATCACCAAAGTTGCCTCGGCTCGGGAACTTGGGTACGATTGGGGAAGGTCACTTCGTGAGCACCCCCGCTCGCCCGGTCAAAGACCGGCCTCTACTAACCATGATATCTAGTTTTGAAAATATTGTGTGTTCTTAATCCGGTTATTAGCCTAGATTTATTATGTGATGCGCACAGCATACAAGTATAGACCGAGTCGCCTGAATTGGAACAAAACATTTCATGTTTGTTTGTTTGAAAATGGTTTGATGGTGCTACCCGCAGGTAGGCTAAGACGTGAATTTGCCACCCTCGGGTGGGCTTTAGAAAACATGATTTTGCCACTATCTAGTGGGTTTAAAACTCACAGTCAATGATTTGTTCCAATCCAAATAACCCAACCTTCACCTACAGGCATTCAGGCAGTTATATCACATAAGCAAATAGCCTCATGGTAAGCATGCTATCATGGCAGTCACTCACACACATGCAAGGATACTAAAGCATAAAAACTCACCGAGTACTCCAAGCCAAAACAGAAGCTTATTAGAAATCCATGCATGATCCTAGATACACAGAATTGCCTAATGCAACACATGCAAAGATGCAAACTATAGTAGGCTCGGCTATTCTAAACATGGCCTATGGAATGCTACAGCTAACATGTATTCATTTTGTAATTGAAGTACAATGCAGTTAGTATGGTGCGCCAAGCCCGGTGCATGCAAAACAGATGAATGAATGCAAACATGCTATCATACTGTATGCTAATTGAAATATGCCCTAATCTAACCATCATAAGCAGGTAAATAAAAGGGAAGAAAGACGTGGGGTTGGAAGACATACATCACACTCACGCACACTTATTACAATTATGCCCTCGCGCAGAGGGTCCAAATAAATATACAGTCCCGAATAAAAGAATAGTACAGTCCAAATAATACAGTCCAAATATGTACAAATTCCTAATTAATTAACAAATTAACTAAGAAAACAATAAACTGGCATGCAAGCCAAGGACTGCCTTGATTCCGCTCCGGATGATGAATGATGCATGCCCGGGTTGCCTTTGCGCGGAAATCCATGACGATGCCCCAATTAGCCTCTGTTTGCACCTGTTCTTGAAATGCGTGCCAAACTTTGAAAAGTTACTGATTCTTCATTTTGCTGCAACAGAGAGCAGGAAAGGGGCATAGTAATGTATTTTCACAAATGTATGCATGTCTCGATCCTCGTGCCACCAATCACGCATCTCGATGCATGATGGCCGAGGAGCCGAATTGCACAACTCAATATAGAATGAATGCATATGAACACTACAACAAAACCTAACTCCATCATGGATAATCCGGAGTGTCGGTGACTTGGGAATTGAGACACGTTCCGTCACTCGGAGTACGGAACGTACCTCGTTTCCCGTGCCCGGGCTAACTCCTATCCCGAACACGATGCAATACGCATGATATGCGTGAAATGCAACTAAGATACAATCCTAACATACACAATGTTATGGAATGGCATACACGCTACACGAGGTGATACACAACCGAGCATACACAATGCTATGGATGAAATGGCATACGCAATGCAATATGGGCTTACACCAACATGAGGGAGCCTCGGTAACACTCACATAGGAGGCCATGAGATGAAAATGAGACAACTCGAAGTGCGTGCACGCGTGCACGCAAACCGAGGACCGAACCTACGGCACGAGATGCCACTCTAATGAGACATGGCAAGACATGGAATATGATATGCAAACATGCAAATTTCAGAGGCAAAATGACATGCAAAACAGCCCCGAAACATGGCGAAATGAAACTCGATGCAAGGAACGAGTCCCGAAACATGGAATTAAGCACATGAAATGGCCTATAGCTATGCAATGCATGCATGCATGATTTGAATATGAAGTATGAAGACAGAAGCTAGGCAGACCCAAAACAAGCATGTTTACAGTTCGAAGCATGGCCAAACAGTGGGTAAAAATAGGGCAAAATTAGCATGCAAAAATGGGGGGCCAAGAGAGGTAATGAAGCAAGTCACAAATTCTGGCCCCAAACAGAGAAAGGGCCTTCTACAACATTGAAGAGGGACCAAAAATATGACCTTTCACAGTTTATGACAGACCCCAAAAACAGATACAAGTATGGCAAACAACTCATGCAAGAAATGGGCCAACAAAGGGGCAAAGAGGTAACTGATATATGCTGACCCCGAACAGGTTAGGGCCCTTCAACAATGTTGAAGAGGGGCCCAAAATATGGCTTTTTAAAGTAGATGATCAAGCCCAAAACAGTGTAGAAATATGCTCAAAATGCCATGCAAAATTAAGGCCGCAAGAGGGCTATAACATGAAATATACCAAGGATGTCTCAAACAGCCCTAGACCCTTAATGAAACATGAATAGGGGGTCATTTTAGGGCAATTTTCAGTTCTGACCAAGGTCCAAAAACAGAGACACAATAGCCTAATAAATCATGCAAAAGGGGGGGCCTAAGAGGGGTACAATGACAAGTGATATATGGAGGTCCCAAACAGTGTTAAGCCCTTCTTAAATGTTGGAGAAGGGCTCAAAATAAGCCTATTTTCAGTTTATGACATGCTCCAAAACAGATCACACATAGGCCAAAAATATCATGCAAAATAATGGCATTCAAGAGGATAATGAAGCAAGTGCCAAAAAGAAGCTTCAAACTGTAATGAGCCCTTAATGAAACATGGAATATAGCTCAAAAAAATGACATTTTCAGTTTTGGTCGGAGCTCAAAACAGCAAGAAAATAGGGCTAAGCAATGGTACAAAATAAGGCCAAAAAAGAGGGGAAATGAACTTACCCTTGAAGACTACTCCTTGGCTGCCTTTTGAACTGAGAAATGGTGCCTCCAAGCCTCTGAGAAGAACTCCAAGCTGCTGGAAATGGAGTGGTGGTGGTGGTGCTAGGTGGTGATGTCAAAAGGGGGTAGAACTTGGAAGATTTTGAGGGTTTGGAAGAGAGGAAGAGGGAGATGTGTATGCAAAGCTCTTAGGGATTTTTTGTAACCCTAAAATCTGAAGGGGAGGGGCTGTATATATAAGCAAAAGGGGTGGAAAAGAGGGGGAAAAAAAGGGGGGGAAAACAAATCAAGTTTCCCCCCAAAATGGTCAAACCCTCGGACATGGGTGTAGTGGAAAACAAAATTCACTTCTAGGACACACCTGGGGAGGGGGGCATGGCCGGCTAGTTTAAAAGGGCAAAAAAATCATTTCACCAAATAGGTGGCCGGCCAGCCAGATTTTCTGGCCGGCCAGCTACTTTTAGGACAAAAAAAAAACTACCGGGAAGAAAAGTGGCCGGTGGGTGATTGGGAAGTCCAATGTGGCCATTCAAGTGTCCAAATTGAAGCCCCAGAAGTTATCTTTCCAATGGCACAAACCTTGCATTAAAATTCCTCCTGTGGAAAAAGTTATGCCCTTTTTGGTGAAGCCGCGCAGATTTCGGTCCAACCGGATTCATGCCGAATCACTTTTGACCAAAGAAAGGTGGCCAGCCAGAACAATTGCTGGCCTCCCATGTGGCTACTTTGAAGCCCTTGAAGTTATCTTTCCAATGGCGCCAACCTCGCATTAAAATTCCTCCTGTGGAAAAAGTTATGCCAGTTTCCGTGAAGCCGCGCAGATTTGGGTCCAACCGGATTCATGCCGAATCACTTTTGACCAAAGAAAGGTGGCCATCCAGAACAATTTCTGGCCTCCCATGTGGCCACTTTGAATCCCTTGAAGTTAGCTTTCCAATGGCGCCAACCTCGCATTAAAATTCCTCCTGTGGAAAAAGTTATGCCAGTTTCCGTGAAGCCGCGCAAATTTGGCCCTACCCGGATTCATGCCGAACTTCTCCCGAACCAATTTTCTTCTCTCTTCTCCTCTTTTCTTCAACTTCAAACCCCTAATTAAGGTGTTTTGAAAGATTTTTCAAAGATTTCATCTCTCTTTCATTCATTCCCACTTTGTTCTTGCTTGGTTTACCGAAAAGCGCAACATTTGACAAAATACGAGCCTCGGAACATCGTAAAAACTTTATTTTCAAAATGTTTTGAAAGAGAGGGTTTTAAGATCTAAAATCTTTTGATCAAGATTGTTTTGGTCCAAAAGGGGTATGAAGTTGAGGTTTGACTCTCTTTTGCCAAAGAAATTGAACCTTTGCCCTGCACATCTTTCATCACCGAGCAAACCATCAGTCGCGTCCAAGTCTTATGGACGGTCAAAAATGGGGTGTCTACACCAAGGTCTGGTGATAGATTCTCATATTTTCTTCTTTAACTTTCCAATCTCCTTTAGCTTGAGACACAACAAGGTTCAAGTCCCCGATGACATCCAACCGTTTTGCCCCTAGTTCCAAGGCGGCTTCCAATCCAGCAATACATGCCTCATACTCTGCCTCATTATTCGACACTTTGAACCGGAGTTTGAATGCTAAGGGTATACGAGAATTGTCGGGCGCTGTCAGCAACACCCCTATCCCATACCCGTATTGGTTTGACGCTCCGTCAAAGTACATCGTCCAAGTCTCTTCTTCGACATGTAGAATGGCCTCGTCGAGGAACAAATACTCAACTGCTTCATCCCCGTCCACTGGGTGATCGGCTAGGAACTCCGCTACCGCTATTCTTTTCACTGACTTGCGCGTCATGTATTTCAGATCAAATTTGGAAAGCAGAAGCAACCAATCGGCTAGCCTACCTGTAAGTGCTAGTTTCTCGAATAGATATTTGATGGGATCTAATCTCGAAACCAGTATTACAGAGTGAGCTAACAGGTAGTGCCTCAGCTTCCTGGTAGCCCATACCAAGGCCAGACAAGCCTTCTCCAGCGGAGTGTAGCGGGTCTCGTAATCTAGCATTTTCTTACTCAGGTAGTAGATAGCTTTCTCCACTTTGTCCTCAGACTCCTGTGCAAGCATGCAGCCTATTGTCGTTTCAGTCACTGATAGGTACAGAATCAACGGTTTCCCCGGCTCAGGCGGTGATAACACGGGTGGGTTCTGTAAATATCGCTTGATCTGCTCGAAAGCAACCTAGCGTCGGTCGTCCCATTGGAACTTCTTTTCTTTCTTCAGGAGACCAAAGAGTGGTTCACAAGTTAAGGTTAATTTTGCAATAAACCGTCTTATGAATTGCACTTTATCCAAAAAGCCTCGCACCTCCTTTTTAGTCCTCAGTGGTGGCATTTCTAAGATGGCCTTGATTTTAGAAGGATCGACCTCGATACCCCTTTGTGTGATCAAGAACCCCAACATTTTCCCTGCTGTAACACCAAATGTACATTTCTGTGGCTTCAGCCGCAACCGATACTCTCTGATCCGTTGAAAGAATTTTTGCAAGGCGGTGTAGTGGCCCTCTCTTTCCTTGGACTTGAAAATCATGTCGTCCACGTACACCTCAACCTCTTTATGGATCATATCGTGCAAAATTGTGGTCGCAGCCCATTGATACATAGCCCCAGCATTTTTCAACCCAAATGGTATCACGCTATAATAATAGGTTCCCCAAGGGGTGGTGAAAGCAGTCTTCTCCCTGTCTTTAGGTGCCATCAAAATTTGATTGTAGCCTGAAAACCCAACCATGAACGAGAGCAGCGCATGCCTAGCAGTGAAGTCCACTAATTCGTCGATATGCGGCAGAGGAAAGTCGTCCTTTGGACTGGCTTTGTTTAAATCCCTAAAGTCCACACATACCCGAATTCTACCGTCCTTCTTCAGCATTGGAACTATATTGGCCAACCAAGTGGGGTATTCAGATACCAACAGGAACCCTGCGTCAATCTGCTTGGTAACCTCTTCTTTGATCTTCAGAGTCCAGTCCGAGTGCATCCTTCGGAGCTTTTGCTTAACAGGTCGGGCCTCTAGGTCAAGAGGGATCTGGTGCAGTACAATCTCAAGATCGATTCCAGGCATGTCTTCGTAGGACCACGTGAAAACATCTTTGAAATCTTTTAATAAAGTGACTAAGCGCTCGAGCTCCTCCGAAGACAACGTGGACTCGATCTGGACCAGCCGCGGGTCCTTTTCAGTACCAACATTAATTGTGGTGATTTCATCAAGCAAAGGTTTTACAAACCTCTCCTGCTCTTGATCAATCAAACGTTGTAAAACCGGAGGAATTTCTTCCTCGTCGTTTTCATCAAAATTTTGAAAGTCTTGATTAATGCAATAAATTAAAGGCCAAAAAAATACTTGGAAGCCACAGCCGTACCATTCTCATTAATAACATCCAGTCCGCCTGATCCCTCTGTTACAACAAACTCAAAGGAAAAAGAAAAAGACGACCTGGACAGGACAGTGGCATCCGGGTTATCACCCCCAAGAATATCGGACTCAGACTGAGATGAGCTAGAACCTGATTCCGACTCCACAGACTCAGTGGAATCAGATTCCGGCTCACTACCTGACCTGGAACTGCTCGATAAAAAGCCCTCCTCATATTGCCAAACAAGAGAGGGTGCGATGGATGTATCCAGAATGTTTGAAGATGGGCCCACAGCTGCTTCATTCCCGATCATGGAAACTGAGAAGTTATCCCCCAAGCACTCTGGTACGATTTGAGGATCTGCGAGGAGACAAGTTAGTGCTACCCCCATTTCCAATTCTGTGCCCTCGGAATCCTCCTCCTTGCACTGCTCAGCCTCAGCTGGTGGGCCTGTCTGCTCTTCGACAACTTTATCCCCGGATAATTGCAAGTCAAAAAAGATTTTGAAGCCAGGCAAACGCTACTTCTCTACATTCAACCAGGGCTCTGGGAAGCCGCAAAACGGGAAGTTTTCCCCCTCCCGGACAAAGCGTCCGTTCAGGGTCCCCTGGATAAGCCTGTGCACCAACTCGTAGTGTTTCCCGGCTTGCTTTGCCTTGGCCCTTCCGGCCATCTCTCTTCATTTCCTCGCCCAATCTTCTTTGGTAGGTAGATAGCCTAAGCCAAAGGTATATGGGTTATGCGGCACTTCGGCCGATGCTGTGACGCCCTTCCGGCCGCTTCACCACAATCCCATCCCGGGCATATGCTAGAGCTTGTTCATAAGGTAGACAGATTGTGCACTGACGTGTAACCCCTCATCAACACCTAGCATGTCTTGTACAACCTGGGCCTCAACTAGGGTGAACCCTGACAGAAATACATCCTCTGTACCATGCTCAATCTCCAGAACTAGTGTAGAAACCTCTGGCGGCGGATGTATTGAAGAATTCCCAAAACGATTGCCACTCCCTTCCCGTGGGGGTACTTCAGCATTTGGTGCAGAGTGGAAGAGACAGCTGTCACCTGGTGCAGCCACGGCCGCCCCAGGAGTAGATTGAAGGTTGCGGGAACATCCAAGACATAAAAATCAATATCCTGTTGCCCCGGACCAACCTGAGTCTGAATTTGTACAGTCCCCATCACCTCTGGGCTGGTATTATCATAGGTCCGTATCACTTGGGCTGTAGGCACAAAATCTGCAGGCTTCAACACGATAACATATGCCGTTCTCGACGGACACACATTAATAGCAGATCCTGTGTCAACAAGGACCACCGGTATCCATTTCTCTCTACACTCGACAGAGATATAGAGCTGTTTGTTTTGATCTAAGTCCTTAGGCGGCAGTTCCTTGTCAGTGAAGGTCAAGGTCAGGAAAGCTCCTCCCGGGAAAACCAGCTCTACCAACTGCTCAGGAGTTGTATCAATTGAAAGTTTAGCCTTGTCCATTGCAGAAAGGACAGCTTGTCTGTGAACTCTTGAGGCCATAAGCAATCCCCAAATGGACATGTCTACTTGAATTTTCTTAAGCTGTTTCAATACAACCTCCTCCTCCAGCAGTTTTTCTTTTTGTCTCTTTGCTTCTTTGTTTTTCCCGGACGCCTCTGGTTGGTCTAAGTGTGGGGGCTTGAAATACCGCCCACTCCTGGTCATGTGGTCAACCTCCTCAATGTACCAGGTGTCATTTGGTTGGTTCTGTCCCCAGTCCTCATCAGTGTGGGCCAGACGTAAGTCGTCGTCTTCTCACCACATCCCATCGGCAACCGACAGACAGCTGTCCGGCTCCGTTGTAATTACTTCTGTGCTCACAGCATATTCCGTCCCCTCAGGGGCCTTGGCTTTTCTAGCCCTGCTATCATTATCAACCTTCTCCTGCTCAAACCGCCTCAGTGCGGCTTCTTGCTCTGTATCTGCTATACACAAACTGCCCTGATCCCGAGCAAAATTCTTTACACCGGTGCTCTCTGGCGATATTTCCTGATTCTCGGCCATTCCAGCCACTGTTGATGTCCTTGTCTCTGATTGCCTCCGTTCGGCTGAGGTGTCTCAACAACATCTAGCTCATCGCTGAGCCACCTAGTATTTTCTATCGATCCATCCAGATCAAACTAGTTAACAGTCACGTCCCCCGGATCCTGTTCATTGAAGAATTATAGATTCGCGATATCCTCTTCCAGCTCTGCTAGGTCATCCAACCCCTGACTAGGTCCATCTTCCTAAACCACACTAATCTCTGCCCCAACTGGCAACTCTACCATCGGCCTAAACTAATCTGTTGATGTGATATAACCACTCGGGTTGTACGCAAAGCTCGCAGACCCCTCAGGCTCTGAATCGACATTCTCATCTGCCCCCAAAGTTAACCCGGTTCTGTCTTCGATAGTCACTACCATTGGCTTGGGTTGGGTTAAGAAGGTGCTCAACATACACAAATCCGTGCTGTCCAGGATGAACATCTCCAGCTTGGGTAGGTGGGAGGGTGTGATATATATACTAGGGTCGTATGGTACAACCCCAGTTTGGATCAGGTTAATGTGTTTGGGCGGTGGAGCTTGGTTATGTGGTGGAAGTGGGTTGGTGGTGACATTTGGTTTTTGTGGTGGCGCAATCACCTTGTTGTTAATGAGATCTTGAATCTCATGACGAAGTCTGAAGCACTGGTTGGTGTCGTGACCATGCTGTTGGTGAAAGGCACAATATTTAGTCGAGTCATGCTTTGGAGGGAGAGGATCAGGTAGAGGCCGTTGTTCTAACGATTTTAGATATCCTTTCTTGAGTAGGACTCCCAGAGCTTTGGACAAAGGCATATACAGCAGGGTGAAAACCCTCTTGCCTCGGGGTGGATAATTTGGAGTTTGGGGGTTTGAAATGGAAGTACAAGCAGAAGGATTAGCTGTTTTTGGGTGGTGGTAGTGACCATGTCCACATCGAAAGTTCTGGCAGCTGCAGCACTACTCATGCCTGCATTCGAACTGCGAGTAAATGCCCTCTTAGGCTGCTCTCTTTCGTGGTCAATCAGACCTTGCTTTAAAGCATCCTTAATCTATACCCCAATCTCATGTAAATCCGCAAAGGTGGGAAGGGGTAAGACAATCATCTTTTGCATCAGATTGGGTTGGAGGTTGCGCAAACCATCCGTATTTGATCCTTCTCGACCGACCTGGTGGTCATCATAGAAGCTTTGGCCCTCTAATGGGTTACGAAGTCAGAGAAGCCCTCCTTTGGCTCTTGTCTGGTTGTCTCGAGATCACGAATTGTGATCTCGATCTGCGTGTTGTAGGAGTATTGAGCTATAAAGGCCTCAGCTATCTCCTCCCAGCTTCTCTTGACAGAGTCCTCCAGCTTTGCGTACCAAATAGCCGTAACACCCGACAGGGTCCGGCCGAAGAGAGAAAGCTTTTGCAATCTGGAGAGGCCCATTGGCCTTAGGATATCCGAGAACAATCGCAGATGTACCATGGGGTCCCCAGAACTGTCAAAACGGTCTATATACGGCATCTTGAACCGATCCGGCAAAGTCACCGCTGACTCGGTGTATCCATCCTCTATGTCCCGAATGGAATTAACGCCTTAAGCCTTTTTGAATAGCTTTTCTAACTTGCTCACTTTCAGCGCTGTTGGATCCACCTCAAACTCAAACGGTGTGTCCACTAGATTAGCCGGTGCTTTGGACAGCTGAGGTAGGATTGGGGGTGGAATTGGCCTCGTTAGGACGTCCGTATTTTCCTGGACGTTTGCAGTCTCCCCGAGTGTTGGAACTCTATGTGGGGGTGGGGGTGGAGGTGGGGGTGGATGCGAAGCAGATGCTCCAGCTTGCTGTGGTTGCTGCTCCTGTAGCCTGGCAATTAACTCTGCCTGTTGAGCCACTACCTCTGTCTGGCGCACGACAAACTCTGCCTAGCGGACAGCATCCCATTGCATAGCTTGCATAGTCTCTTGGAGCTGACGCATCATGTCCTCCATACTTGCCATAAGGTGCTGATCTAACTGAACAACAGGTGTATCTCTCTCTGTGGTAAAAACGGAAACCTCAGCCCGACTACACACTGGTGGGGTGGATAAGGATCGCTGATCTGATAACCGCTGTACTGATGAACTGCGCCTAACTGACCTTTGTCTAGTAACCGGGGGTAAGGAAAAGAACACTGCTTGTCCGTCAACTAGATCCTCAGATCGATGAAGTCTTCGACCTCTGACTCAGAGTGCTTGGGGAATATCTTCCTGTTTAGAAGCAATGATGCTAAACTACGTTGCAAAAAGATAAATAAAGCATAATAAGGAAACAATAAGCAGAAAAATGGACAGCACTTCGGCTTAAATTAAGACAACACACAGTTGGCAATCACAAGCTGAAAGAACTGTTCTCAACACTGATCACTGCCCCCAAATCACTGCTTCAAAGCTGATACCCTCAGGTAAAACTGATTCCCCCCAAATACTGATGCCCGTAGGCCTAACACCTAGACTTGCAAAATGATACATGCATTCCTGTAGAGACACACTCTAAAAGCACATAGCAAGCAAGTGAGAGCCAAAACACCCCTATGATGGGGTAGGGTTTCCTGTCCTATCTTGTCAGGAGCTAGGGTTTCACTACGCACGAAGCGGTTTCAAGCAACCTACAATCGAGTAAGCAACCTGTCCTAGCTTGGAATGGTCACTATGGATTCCGATATGCAACTAGGTCGAATGGTCAAAAAGGGTGCCTTGGTAACAACCGATGTTTGTGTTCCCATCGTGGCAGAGCCCGTAACTGGTCAGCCTTATGGCACACAGCCTCCAGCAAACCGTTCAAGAATAGCAGATGGCAAACACTATGACTTAGGCACACCAATGCAAATGCAATGCAAAAAAACACATAAGTGTAAACAAAATAACATATCATGAGTTCGAGTCAAGTTCTCTAAGTCCCCAGCAGAGTCGCCAGAAACTGTAGACCGCTCGAACTCCGCTTTGCGCGCGAGGGCGCGAATTGTAGTTCTAGCTACTACAGTTCGGACTCTTGTTACAGTTTTGAATCTAATCTTACAAAGTGCAATGTGAGACTGATAAATCATCAAAGAGTCCAAATCTAACAATTGGTTTCAAAAAATCAATTTTGAATCAAAAAGTGCCAAACATGGACTGTTTTGCCAGATTTCAGAGTCGCCACCTAAATATTTTATTTTGGGAAATTTAGGAAACCCTGACTCGTGCCAAAGGCCACGTGTCCGTCATCACCAAAGTTGCCTCGGCTCGGTAACTTGGGTACGAGAGGGGAAGGTTCTGAAATGAGCACCCCCGCTCGCCCGATCAAAGGATCGGCCTCTACTAATATGATATGTTGTTTTTTAAAACACATGTATTCTTATTCCGATTATTAATCTAACCTTACTATGTGATGCGCACAGCATACAAGTATAGACTCAATCACGTGGATTGGAACAAAACAACTCATATTTTTTTTTGAAAGTGGTTTGAAAGTGTTACTCGCAAGTAGGCTAAGACGCGAATTTGCCACTCTCAAGTGGGCTTAGAAAACCATGATTTTGCCACTTCAAGTGGGCTTAAAACTCACAAGCATCAAGTTGTTCCAATTCAGGCAATCAAGCCTTCACCCATAGGCATTCATGCAGTTATATCATTTAAGCAAATAGCCTCATGGCAAACATGCTATCATGGCAACATTTACACACATGCAAGGATGTTAAAGCGTAAACACTTACAGTGTACTCCGAGCCAAAACAAAAACTAGTTAGTAATTATGCATGATCCTAGCTATGTTAAGATGTCTAATGCAACACATGCAAAATGCAACTAAGATAGGCTCGGCTATTCTAAGATGTCATATGGATGTGACAATTTGATACATGTATTCAAAGAAGTATTGAAATACAATGCAATTTGAATGATGCGCCGAGCTCGGTGCATGCAATGCGAATGAATGGATGCACGTATGCAAGCATAAGGTATGCTAATTGAAATATGCCCTAAAACTAACCATCGAAAGCAGGTAAGTAAAAAGGAGAAAGAAATGGGGTTGGAAGACATGCATCACACACACGCACGCTTATTACAACAATACGCCCTCTCGACGAAGGGTCCGAATAATAAGCTAACTAGCTAATCTAAGCTAATTAAACTAATTATTACAAACCAAAACTAATTAACTAAACCTAATTAACTAATTAGTTATTACAACACAAATTGATTAGTTAAGCGCATTAACTAGTTAAGTACAAAACCGTCAAACTAGCTAACTAAGTAAAGCAACTAAGTAAACTAGCTAACCGTCAAACTGTCAAACTCGGGGAGAGAAGTGCATGCATGCTCAGTCGCCTCGCTCGGAAATCCATCACTATGCCCCAAATTGCCTCTGTTTGCATTTGATCTCTGGAAGGTGCACTGACTTCCAAATAGCTTCTACTCCAACACAAGGACCTCCTGGAAGGCTGCTAACCAGTAAAGGGTGGTGTAGACCACCTGTAGACCACCTAAGTTTGCTGTAGACCAGAAAAAGTAGTCGGCCAGCTAGTTTTTCTGATCTGCCGACCAGAAAATTCTGCCAAGCTCCATTTTGCTGCAACAGAGAACAAGAAGGGGCACAGCAGTGTATTTGCAAGGTATGTGTACACAACCACTCTCCCTATCATTTCTTAAGCTCAAGGGAGTGTGGTACTCGACTCTCGGGCCACCAACCGAACATCGCAATGCACGATGGCCGAGAAGCCAAGTTTGCACAATTCAATTTCAATGAATGCACAAATAACACATAAGGGCCTTAACCTCTATCATGCATGATCAAGAGGGTCGGCGACCGAGAAATGAGGCACGTTTCATCACTTCAAGTATGAAATGGCCCTCGTTTCTCGTGTTTGGATTGATGTCCAATCCAAACACATGCAATGCAACTCAAGCATGCCAAACACAATGCAATGCAACAACGTGCAAACAACAATGCAATGCAACAACATGCAAACAATAATGCAATGCAACAACATGCAAACACAATGCAATGTAACAACATGCAAACAACATACTCTTCTATGAATGCTAGAATGGCATGCACAAGATTCTAACATATGAACAATGCATGCATGGCAAGTTTAGAAGCTTAAGGCATCGAAGCTAGGAAAGAGCATCTCACAAGAGGCATGCAATACAATGCTCAATGGACTTAAACCGAATATGGGCAGACCTAAATCATGCCAAAACAGTGGCTAACACACCAAAACTTAGGCACAAAAAGGCAAGATATGCGTGCTCATGTAATGGCTCATCAACTAGACATAAGAGCACAACTCTCAAACATGATGAAGAAGTGACAAATGTGAGAGTATAGCTACACTATATGCACTGAAATCATGTATGAAATGATGCCAGACCACTCAAACAACACAAGTATAGCATGCAAGAGGGCCCTAAGGCACAAGGCTACTAAAAGGAACTACACAAGAAGCATGTAATACATGGCACAAATGATCGAACCAGCCATAGACAGAGCTCAAGTAGGTCAAAACAAAGACCAAAACATGCTGGGATGGGAACTCAAAAGTCTAGGCATGCATGCATACACATTGGCCCATAAATGAGGCACAAAGGCATAACTCTTAAAAGCACTCAAAGAGTGAAAGAAGTGAGAACATGGCAATGCAATATGCTCTGAAATAACATGTTAAATGATGTCATGGCAAGCAAACATCTCAAACAAAGCATGCTAGAGGCATCAAAACACAAGGCTAGTCAAGCCCATTGCACTACAGCTATGCAATACATGAACCATTTGGCCAAGGAAACCCAAAACAGTCCTAGAGCATGTCAAATCAGGGCCAAAACATGTTGTTGTAGAGCCAACACATGCTAGAATAATGAGCTAAAACAACAAGCATGCAAGGCTAGTAGGTGAGATTTGCTCTACAAGTACAAGATGCACACCACAAGTGGCCAAACCAGCCGAAAATAGAGTTGTATTATAGCCAAATAACACCAAAAATACACCGATATGGCAGCCCAAGAGCTTGGGCAAGATGGCATACATATTGGCTCATATTTAAGGCATAAAGCACAACCTTCCAAAAGCATTGAAAGAGTGAAAGATGTGAGGGCATGGCAGTGAAACATGCTCTGAAATCACATATCAAATGATGCTAAATCATGCAAATAGCCCAAGCAATGCATGCTAGTGGACTCAAAACACAAAACTAGTGAGCAAGAATGCACTATGGCTATACAAAGCATGGCATGCATGACCAAAAAAACTTAAAACAAAGCTTAAGCATGGCAAAACATGAGTAAAAGCTTGCTGGAGTGGAGCCAAAAGCATGCTAGAATGATGGCTTAAAACATAAAGCATGTTAAGCTAGCAAGGATGATTGCACTATGAGTACATGAAGCATGTAACAAGTGATCAAACCAACTCAAAACAGAGCTAAGGCATGTTGAAATAAGGCCTAAGACATGCTAAGATGGAGCCAAAACATGCTAGAAAGACATGCTAAAACCTTAAGCATACAAGGCTAGTTTGTAAGGATTACACTACAAGTGTATAAAGCATGCAAGGGTGGCCTAAACTAAGCCAAAACAAAGGTATGTCATACTGAAATAAGGCCAAAAATAGGCTGAGATGGAGCCAAAACAAGCTTAACAAACATGCTACTTTGATGAGCCATCAACACAAGCAAACAAGAGAAAAGGAGGGGGGACAACCCCCACCCATTTGGGACCTCAAAACACACTTTCCACCACTTAAATTCCTCTGAGTTTCAGTGGTGAGAAGGCCAAAAAGAGGTGGTCCCAATAGCTTAAAAGGATAGCTCAAAACAAGGCAAAATAAGGCACAAAAAGGGGTAGACCACCCCCAACACCAAAGAGGCCTTAAACAAACATTTCAAACACTTGAAAATGAAGCTTTTTGCAGTTGAAAGTTAAGCCTAAAACATCATGCAAATAGGGCCAAAGACTTAATCAAAAACAAAGCTTTAAAGAGGGTAAAACTCACCCTTGAAGCACAACTTCAACACAGCAACTTCAGAGGCAAAAACCCAGCTAAAACCACTCAAATGAAACCTCCAAGAACCTCAGCTCAAGACTGTGGTGTTTCAATAGGTGCTTTAGTGCAAAAGTGTGAAGAAATCTCACTTTTAGGCACAAAACAACACAAATATAGAGAGAGAGGAAGAAATATAGAGATAGAAGTATATGTATAGCTCTATGCAAATTTCTGAACCTGAGACAAGAGGGAGGAGGCTCCCTTATATAGAAAACCATGCCTTAAACTTGTTAGACAAGCTAAAGGCTCTAAGCAATACCTCTATACACATGTATGGATGATGCTTTCTGTGCCCAACAGCTGGCACAGCTGGCAAGAAAATATCTGTAGAAAAATACAAAAAAGGTGCCGACTAGTTGAGGTGGTCGGCCGACCACTCTCATTAGTCGATCGACCACAAAAAGTGGTCTGCAGGGAGAACAACTGGTCGGCAAGGGGGGAAAGATGGTTTGCATAAAGAGAGGAAGGTGGTGGCATAGCTGCCGACCACTTTAGGTGGTCCACAGACCACCAAGACCAGCTGGCCGACCAGAAAACCGGCTGGCAGGGAAGAAAAGTAGTCTACAGGGGGAGAAACTAGTCTACACCCCTGTTCCACTCTCTAGGCAAGGGAAAACAAGGTTTGGTTCAAAACCAAACCAAACCAAAACACAAAGAGTTCAGAGGCCCGGAGGTAAGGTACTCAGTCGAAAACTCTGGAAACTCGAAATGAGCACAAACATGCGCGATCACCTAGTGCACAATTGATGACGTCTGAGTCTTAAGGTCGGTTAAAAATAGGATGTCTACACATATAGTAGAGTTGAATTAAGTTAGCGATGTTTCTGATTGAAACATGATGAATAACTTAGGCTCATCATATGGCAGAGTTGAATTATACTCGCATATAATGAAGTTAAACTAAACAGGACTTGCCATATCGGTAGAGTCAGACACATATTGAAACTAAGTGCATTTAGGTAAGATTAACAAAGGAACCAAGGTTGAGAATCTCAGCTAGTCTCTATTTAAAATTCGACGACGAGGTTATAAGCCACATGCTTAATAAGAACCCAAGTGGAACTTAAGTTCACATTAGGGGGCAAATAGCTGGAGAATAATGCTTGGGAGTTGGAATTTACAAGCTAAAGTTGGTGTAACACTTATTGAAATTTTAAGAAAAATTTACAAGCTGAAGTTAAGCCGAGGTTATGTTGAAAGAAAGTTGGTTTGACACTTATTGAAATTTATAAGTTGAAGTTAAGCCAAGGTTATCTACGTACTTGCCGAGATGACCAGATTGCCTAGCTTTGAGATAATGGAAGACAGAGGTCGTGATAAGTAAGAGTGAAGTGGCAAGTTGTAAATAACACTTGTGAAAATATTAAAAAAAAATTTATAATATTTTCAAGTGTTAAGCCAAGGTCGAAATAAACCGTTAGTGGGTATAACCGAGGTATTCCATCCCCAGGAGATTGCACAGTTAAGGTGTACTTCGAAGACATGCAAAAAATTCTAAGTATGGAATCATACAAGACAGTAAAGGGAAGACAAGCATTCAAACACTTAGTCAAAAAAGAAGACTTGCATTCAAAAGGAAACAAGGAACTTTGGCTTACAGAGGATTACTTGTTCAGAATACAAAAAAGACACATCGGCCAAATACAAAGTTAACATTGTTCAAAACAAAGAGATTTACAGCTATCCAAAAGTAAAAAAGAGAGCAAGTACTAAAAGGAGAAAAAACTAAAGTTTATGCATTTTCCACAGTTTGCCATGCCTTGGCAATTGGCATTGTGTTAGCCTCGGCAGACAGCTGGGCAGATTTTTCAGCTTGGACCTTGGCGTTGATTTCACGCAGCGTATCATCCAGGCTCTTGTTAGAAGTCTCAACCTCGGCCTCAGAGGTGGTCTTTTGGACCTCGTCCTCCTCATCCTGAGTCAAGTCTAAAACTTACTCATTCATAGTTGGGGACTTGGCCCCAGCAGCATCGGTCTTCTCGGTCTCTTTGGCCTCGGCCTCCTCCTCGGACTCAGCTTCGTCCTCGGACTGGCTCGGAGTTGGTGGGAATGGCAGGACAGTGCGGCTATCTTCTCAGAGAGGTGAATCCTTAGGGACAGCCAACTCCTTTAAAGCAGCTATCTAGCTAAGGGAGTAACCCTTGTTGCATGCCTTTTTGACCTGCTTCTTGTAGTCCTCACGGATGTCGACTACTCCCTCGGTGTAGGCCTTCTCATCCGCCGCTTTGATCTCGGCGTCCTTTGTGGCCAAGACAGCGATGAGCTTAGCTTGGGCTTCTGTAGTTTTTTCTTTGGCCTCTTTTTTTTCGGCCTTGAGGACCTCAGCGATAGCCACAGCAGCCCCCGCCCTTTCCTCGGCCTCGTCTTGGGCCTGTTTGGCTGCCTTGGCCTGATATATCGACGTCTTCATCTTGGCCTCGGCCTTATTGATGGTCTTGAGTAAGCCAACAGCCTCATTGGTCTTACGGGTCAACTCTTTTTTAATATCGAAGGCTTGCATTGCGAAGGAGTGGGCGTGCTGGATCGCCTATAAGAAATGGAAAAAACAAAAGTTAGTAAAACTCTAAGTATGGAAAAAAATATAAAAGTAACAAGTATTAGGGGCTTACTTGTACGGAGTGCTGCAACTACAGAGTGAAATTTTCGTATTCGCTGACCTCGGCGTTGCGTTCGAGGTCTTTGGAAAGGAGCAAGACAGTAGAAAGGACGACGTCGACTTCGATGTCAGTCACACTGTCGCTGACTCTAACTGGCTTGTCCTTGATGGTGATTGGAAGGGCCCAGGGGGCATCGGACTTTAGGGACCCGGAGGTTACAGCGGACTCTGACCTCTGCTTCTTTGACCGGGTGGATTCGGAGGGAGTAGCCTCTGCGGGCCTCTTTTCGGTGGCAAAGGCACTTTTTTCTGCCTCAGCCATTTTTGAGATTGGCAAGGTGTCCTCAGAGTCGATCTGAGTCACCGTTGCCTTGGCTTCGGCTTTCTTCATCCTCTTTGGTTTCAACTTGGGTTGAGACTGGGAAGATTGAACTGCGATAACATTGGGGATGTCGGCAAAAAGTTCTTCAGCAACGGCTTTTTGTCGCCCCATTTCGTCGGAAGAGATGGCAACGGTAACTTTAGTGCCAAGGTGGATTGCTGGTAGAGCTGTTGGTGGATTTGCTGGGTCCAAAGATGACGCCTCAGCATTTTGGTGTCTTCGGCTTCGATTCCTGCCTGCTGGTGCAAGCAGTGGAGCTTGACGTCGGCGTTGGCGTTGAGAAAGTGGAATCAGTTGTGGATCTGAAGTAGATGGTTGTTCTGCTGGAGCAGAGGTGGATCCCTGGTTAGGTCGAGGTGATGAAGTTACAGCGGGAGTTGTAGCAGAGGGAGGGGACTTGCTCTTCTTTGACACGTCGGGCAAAATGGACTTGTAGATTGGGATATAGTTGAGCAGCAGAGGTGCTTTTCGCTGGTCAACTGGCAAACCCAACAACTTCTTGAAATCCTTGCTGGGATAGAAGGATTTACAGAAGTCTTTGGGTAGTTAAGGAAGCACTGCAAAATAAAACAAACAGAGGTTAGAGCATACAAAAATATCAAAGTAAGAAAGACTTGAAAACAAGTAAATGTGACATTTGGCTCTTACCATCTCCTTCTCTGAAAACTGTTCAGCTTAGGGGATAGAGGTGAAGGTCATCATCTGGTGGGAACTCCCAGTTGCCCAAGACGATGAAGTAATCATCTCCAGCACCCTTGTTGGAGTCTGGGAGGTCGGTGACAAGTTTGTATTTCGTGGATCTTAGCTTAAGGTAATAGACATAGCCCTTTTTTCTGACTTCAGGCCGCACATGGTGTAACAGTATTAGATGTCGGCAGGGTAACCCTAGCATTCTCTTTTTTGGCTAAGGCAATTATACCGTCGATAACTCGGTAAGAGTTAATGGCAAGCTACATTGGGTTCAGTTTGTAGTAGTGAAGGACTTCTCGAAAAAGGATGTCAAGAGGGAACCTAAATCCACACTCTGTGAAGGCAACCACTGGGAAGGGCATGGAGTCGTCTTTGGGCATGATGGAGTCCTCGTCCCCAGCCAACCTAAGATGAACGTTGACAGGGATGGAAAACTCCTGCCTAAAGTATTCTAACTTAGTTGGGGTGTTTACCCTCTACCTGAACATACCCATGACGTCGGCTAAATGGAGAGGGTGTTGGATTTCAGAAAGAAATGGTTTGTTAAGGTTTAAAGGACCTCGGTAAAACCTAAACGTATGCTGGGGCAAGAGTTTTTGAGGATCTAAAGGGAATTTGTTTCAATTTTTCCTAAAATTTGTGAGTTCTACAACAAATCCCAAAACCTAAGACTATGCAAACAAGAATTAAAGGCAGAAATCTGGAGAGCACAACAAGAAAACAGAAACAAGAACATGATTCAGAATCAAGAATATTAATGAACTATCAAAAACACTGTGACAAAGTTTGTACAAGGGATTCAAGAACATTGAACAAAATGTAAAACAAGTCGAAGACAATGGTAATTTACAAGAACATCAAGTATGTGTGTGCATGGGTAGACCCAGAAAACAGAGTGGGCAAACACAAGATTGGAAAATCGAAACATGCTCAATCAGACGAACTATAAAATTTAAATCGCAAGTGAAGACTGAATACATTCGTGAAAACAGAGTACAAATGTAACAGAATTTGAAGTGAATCAAAAAACGAAACAGGGAGAAGCAGTGGCTTACCAAAGAATGTGAGGCCGGTATGGAGTTCGCCGGAGTCAAACGGTGGCAGTGGGCGGAGAAGAGTAGCAAAATGCTTCGCCGAAGGAAGTAAACGGAGTGGTTGCAGGGAGCTTGAAGAAGGCAACAATGCAGGTAAGGGGTTTTTAGAGAGAAAGAAAGTTGAGAATTTTGAGAGAAATCGTGTTTACAAAAGTGAAAAGAATGAGAGAGAGGACGGAATTTTGTCAAAAACACAAAAGGACGGAAAACCATAATGAATGTACCTTGGATGACGTGCCTATCAGGCGGCGCACGCAAATTCGACGCGACTTGATGGCACGTGTCAGGTATGGTTTAATTGGGACGAGACACGTGGCAGAAACGGTTGAGTTGCAGTGTGTGACAGCTCATATGCGTGTTGAAACTCTTGGAGTTCTTGATTTATTGAGGCAAAGACCTCGGCTAAGGGAACGATCTCGGTTAAAGAAACTTGAGAAACTTGGTCCTTGGTTCTGAACAGACTACAAGTCTTGGTCATATGGAGCCGACGAATGATGACCTTGGTAATGAAGGATAAGAGCGAGTTTAGCCAACGTGCTATAGGTTCAAATAATATAGGTTCCATCACCTCAGAATGCCGAGGTGATTGAACTTAGGGGGCAGTTGTGAGGACATATTTTTGTGAGTAGCAACACGTGGTCAAGGTGGCACCGAAGTATCAGCCGAGGTGCCACGTGTCCTAGTCATGACGCCGAGGTGATCTGGCTAGGCCGATATTACCTGCGAAGATACTGGAATCCGAGATAAACAGATAGGGAACAAGAGTCCTAGAATAGGGGAGCACCTCAGCTTGGATAAGAATAAAGATCTTAGAGAGTTTATCTTTATCTATTGGAGAGTCCGGGATAAGCATTGAGCCAGAGTCCATTGAAGCTAGGCTTCTACAGGGATCAAGTCAGTGATTGCTATAAAAGTAAGGCACCATTGTGGGTCTAAGATACGCTTTTTGTATTCTTATCTTTGAGAGATATTGATTACTGACTTGATCGTCGGAGTGCCACCGGGTAGAAGAACCACCGCTGGAGTCTTTTCTTTCTATGACAGGTCGTTCAGGCGCAATCTATTCTGCCGGTATTTTCCAGCTAAGTGCCTGTTTGGCAGTGTGGTCAGAAAACAGCACACACAGTTATGATGTCAAAACCAGTTGAGCTTTGTGTTCTTCTCCTGGGTATTGCTGGGAAGTATTCTTGATCACAAATTGCCATCAGAGGATAAAAAAATAAATTGTGAAAATGCATTGGTATGTTGTGTGTGACATTGCAGAGTGTTTGTAATAAACATTTCACCCTCAAATCCTTGTCAATGAATCAGGAAAGCATCTGAAAAGAGTGTCACCACCTAGCTGACATATGCTATTACGCATTGCAAAACCATATTTAAGCGCGCTCTCTCTCTCTCTCTCTCCGTTTTTTTTTTTTTTTTTAATCTACTCTTTCTGTCCGTTATGCTTTGTCATTTTTAGCAATTATTCAATAATGATAGATTATTATGTGGCATTGTTTTATGTAATGTTTTTAGTTTATGATATTGTGCAAAAATTTACATGTGTGACAATAACCCCCTTGAGAGATAATGAACAACTCACTAAGTGTGTGTTATGCAATTTTTCATTTATCAAAAAGACCACTACTGTATTTTGTGATTCTTTAACTATATAGACTGATATAACGTTATACATCAACATCTATAATGTCTATATTATATTATATAAAGCCTACATCTAAATTGGTGAAGTGTATTTTGTCATTTTTTTCCTTATACATCAACATCTGTATTTTGTTTTGTTTTTTTTTTAATTTTCTAAAATATCTTCATGTAACTGCCTATAATTTCTTGTCTTCCAAATCAAATTAAGATCAAAATTTTATAATTTCTTAAAATTTTAACATCACACATTGTTACTGACTGTATAATGTATGGTTAATGATTGCTAAAAATGAAAATTCCAAGGAGTATCTTTCTTTATTTATCTTGATTTGTATTATTTTTGTTTTTATTAAAAATAAATTAATAGTAATACTAGAAACTCATCCTTATCAATCCAAAAATTGTCTCGAATCTTTATCTTATAATTCAAATTTATTTTATACATGACCCCACACAACACAAATTAATCTCCACCTCACAATCACTTATTCAGATTTTTCTCCATGGATTAATATGGGACCATAGACTTATTGGTAAATCAAGGAAAGAAAACAACATTTGCTACATATGCATATGACAAACCCTTCCAAACAAGAGTCTTACAAAACCAACCTACTAGCAATCTCACACATGGCAACAAAAACATGTCTAGGTTCAATGTACATCTTACCTCTCTCCCATTATATAAGCTAGCAATTATTTTGTTATTACAAAACAACCATTTTTTTTAGCCATGGGAGAGGTAGATCCAGCTTTCATTCAAGCACTAGAGCACAGACCTAAACTTTCCACCATTGAAGCTCAAGGCATCGCAGTAATTGACCTCTCCATTTTCGACTCTCATGAGTCCTCTAACCTTAGTTCCATACAACCTCTCAAGGCTGGTGTCGAGGGAAGACAAGTAAGGCGGTCGCTTAGAACCTTAAATTTTGTTACAATTGTCTCTGAAAAAAAGAAAAATTTTAAACTAAATTATAAGAAAATTTTCAAAGCTGTGTTATAAGAAAGATTGAATAATGAATTAATAATGTTATTTGGTAGATAAACTAAATTATATAAGTTTAATTAGTAATTTTACAACTAAACATGCCAGAAGTCTAATATTACATCATTAGATTTTGTTTAGTGTTTTATTTCTTGTTTTAAATTGAATTTGAGTATATAATTTCAGTGATTATGTTTCTTGTCTTCTTTCTTTCTTTTTTTTTAATTTTTTTTCTCTTGTGCTTATGCATAGAGAGTCAATCTAGTGGAAGAGATAGGAGAAGCATGCAAGAATTGGGGGTTCTTCCAAGTGATCAACCATGGAGTTCCTTTGGAAACTCGTGAGAAGTTTGAGTCAGCAGCGAGAAAGTTCTTTGCACAGTCAACAGAGGAGAAGAGGAAGGTTAGGAGAGATGAGGTGAACCCACTAGGGTACTATGATACTGAACTGACTAAGAATGTTAGAGACTGGAAAGAAGTGTTTGATCTGGCTGTCAAGAATCCAACTGTGATTCCGGCGTCGTATGAGCCCGGTGATAAGGAGGTCAGGGAGTTGGTTAACCGGTGGCCGGAGTATCCTCCCGAGTTTAGGTAATTTTAACTAAAAAAAAAGAGTCTAGAAACACAAAAATTGATCATCGGACTGGATGTGTGTGAGCTGTGTCTAATTCTGTGATTAATTTTTGTGTTGCTAGAAGGACTGTTTAAGTTAATCCTATTAAATGATTCAATAGACTTTAACCATGGTTAGTTTTTCAAGCAGGACAAATATTGAGATGTTATTTGTACGAACAGTTATGCAAAAATGTGCCCACACCCCTCTATTTCTTAATTTTGTGCAAGTAGATTTTCACTGATATGCTTAATTATCACCAAAAACTATGACATCAATATATATTGAGTGACATTTTCTTCTTCTTTTTTTTTTTCTTTTTTTTTTTGTAAAAGAAATATATATAATATATTGAGTCACATCATTCTATATAAAAATTCTTTATAAATTTTTTGTTTGTATATTATCACTCGTAACCTAAATTCCAATGAGTATTGATTATGCTTGGAATCTATGTGTTTAAAGTTTCAATTTATCTAATTTTCACATTTATAGGGAAACATCAAAATATTTATAAGCGATACATTTGACTATAGTTAGAATCTCAATTCACTCTTTACATATTTTTCAATGCTTTTATATCTTTTATACACTTTTTTTTTTATACATACATCAAGACTAATGATCACCCAAATGACAGTAAAAAAAAAATAGTGACATAGAGCATTGTTCTTTAGAAATTGACATAGGTAGATACATGACCTGAAAAATTGTATAAATCAGAGAGGCATTTGAAGAATATGCCACGGAAATGGAGAGACTGTCACACAAGCTGTTGGGACTCATCTCCCTGAGCTTAGGCTTGCCCGAAAACCGGTTGAGCGGCTTCTTCAACGACCATATCAGCTTGATCCGACTTAATCACTACTCACCGTGCCCAATCCCTCACCTAGCTCTAGGTGTTGGTCGACACAAGGATGGCGGTGCCTTGACTGTCCTTGCACAGGATGATGTTGGAGGACTGGAAGTGAAGCGAAAAACAGACGGAGAGTGGGTTCGAGTTAAGCCTACTCCAGATGCTTATATTGTGAATGTTGGTGACATTGTTCAGGTACACCATTCTAAAACTTCAAATTATTGACAATAACAAAGCTTGCTCTGAAAATCCCGATTTATCAGAAGTATAAGCGGACAGAAAGGCAATTGTCCAAATGACCATTTGCTGTCAAATTTTACAGCAATTATTGAGACAATTAAAGAGCTACAATTGCACAAAGAATTTCATTTGACTCCTTTATGTGTGGTTTATTTCAATAACGTTAATTTAGAAATAAGCAAATAACCTTTTATGGTTTTTGGACTTAAGTGTACTGTTGAACATTTCGTCAAAGTTAACAACCAGTCTAAAACACACATGAAATGCGTATGGTTTTCATCTAAAAATGATGACAAAAAAGCTCTTACTTTGCACAATATTAAGGTTACTTGTATATAAAAGAGTATTTTAGTGTTTTCATTTAAGTCATTAACAATATAAATGATGCACTTTAGACAACAAATCACAGGCAGTTATATACTAATTTTTAAACATTAGTGGATAAACTGCATATAGAATAGAATTAAGTGACTTTTTTCTTAAAATTATTTTTAGTTACTGAAATTGATCAAACCTTAAAGGACCTGGGCACAGGATCTTGTCCCCCTATTTCAATGCACTTCCAGGCCTTGGGATTCTCGTATTTCAAGATTTTCATCACATCATGCAGTTTGAAAGTACATTAGACACATGAATACATGGCTCGTTTTTTAAGTGTTAAATGTTTAGCATTGTAGTTAATACTGAAAATATAGTGATGCTGCTGCTATATATATGTGGAAATTGTTGAACACTACACAGGTATGGAGCAATGAGAAGTATGAGAGTGTGGAGCATAGGGTGACGGTGAACTCTGAGAGAGAAAGATTCTCGATCCCATTCTTCTTCAATCCGGATCATCATGTCATGGTAGAGCCTTTAGAGGAGCTGACAGCTGAGCAAAACCCTCCCAAGTACCGGGCTTACAACTGGGGGAAATTTTTCGCTACCAGGAGGCACAGTAATTTCAAGAAGCTTGATGTTGAGAACATCCAAATTTCTCATTTCAAAATATAAGAGGAATCATCTTAAAGGAATTGTGGAAATGTAATCTTTTGTACAAACATTATATGAATAAGTTGTTCATCTTCTAGTTTCCTACAATAATAGAGGACTTTGCTTACTTATCATGTCGCTCTGATGCTATCCAGGAGATTTGGCTCTGGTTTTGTATAAAACTATTAGAACTTTCTTGTTGCTTTTCTCTCTCTGTCGCAGTATGTATCTGTTGGCTTTTTGGCTTTCGAAGGTTATTATTGCAATTGTGAGCGTGCTAGCAATGATCAATCAGTCCTTACAGAATATTAATTGTCAACCAATTATCAGACGATTATGTTTTAGTTCTTTCAGCCTCAATGAAGAGGACTTTTACTGGTGGCTTTGTTTAGGATAATTAAGCAAACAATGATTAAATGAAGAACAATTGTAGCATTTCATTAAGTAAAATGGAAGACTTACAAAGATCCAAATCAGCCTCGTAGAGGTTTACAGCAACAAACTACTTAAAACTACTCCTATGAACAAAATGCAGTGCAGGAATTTGAAGTACAGAAATGTAAAGAACAAGAAATGTAAAAAATGGAAGGAAAAATAAAGTAGATAAAACTGATTTTTTGGATCCGAGTGTGAGGCATTTTCTGAGGCATTCTTTGCTATTTATACTTCTTAATGACAACCGTTGAAATGGATTTCTAACCGTCGAACCATCCCTCCATGATCACTGATCATGCTTCCTCACAGTTAGCTCCACTATGTCACAGTTAGCTCCACTATGTCATATACAGTTAGGCTTCACTCCTGATTTTGAATTTAAATATATGAGTAACTGTTAAGGCCACGTCATCTTGCATCTCTTCGCTGATTCAGTGCTACGTAGATCTTCAATAACCAATACTGACTGCCACGTGTGTGATTATGATTGAAGATTTGAATTGTCTTCTTGTATTGCCCTCATTCTGCCACGTGTTGAACTGTGATTGGCTTGTGCAAAATATGTAGCCAACATCACCCCCGCACTAATATACCCAATACTTGGTGATATTAGTGGATCAAGGTATTTTATCCACATCTTAGAACGTGCATGGGCTTTGCATTCTTCAGAAATGCAACCGTCATTCATCAATGAAACATTTGCATTAAATTCTCTTCTAACCCTTGAACACTCCCACTATCTCAGAATTCGAAAAGACTGGTACATCTCTTATAGCCAAGCAAGTCTTTTCTTACATTGATCAAGTATATGAAGAGTTATTTAATGATGCTGTTCGTTCTCGAAAGAACCTTCATGTATTGATTAGCCACCTTTATCCACCCCCATTTATACAAGTTATGGAAGCTTTCGCAAATCATCGACCTTCGAACCAAGAACCTACAGCTTACAATTCTTTGGAACACAAACTTGCAATCATGGATATCGGAAGTTCTTCTTCTGCAACAAAGCCTTCTGCGTGGGATGAAGTTGCTGTTTCTTCTTCTACGACCTCTGGCTGGGGAACTTGGCCTACCCCTACTCAACCTCAGACGAGAGAGCGCATTCATCACCGATTCCCAAAATTCGATGACCCTCTTGAAATCCCTCATTCCAAACGCAGTTCCGTAGTATATCCATATGTTCCTATTGACCGTATACGCAGTCTTGAGGACAATCTGCTTTCATCATGGTATACTTTTACCTTGCCCTCTCGGATGGTTCGAAGTGTCCAACATCCTGATAAAGCTTTAGGGATCAGTCTTGCGCTTTTAGCTAAAAAAGCAAAACTTTATACCTCCGATTGGCTAGAATGTGTGGCCAGACCTGAATTTCTAGATTCGATCAGGGAACCTTCGACTGCTCCTCCTTTACCTTCCAATCCAAATTGGATTGACAAATTGAGACTCACTCTCTCTGAGGGCCAATACTTCACCCCTTACCAGGCCCCAGTGCCTCCAACTCTTTATCAGCAATTTAGGGCTCAGAGCTTACTTGCTGCGTTCTCTTATTTATCTTTTGAAGTCCTTCGAGATGACATTCCCCACAAAAACTTTCTATGGGCTTGTGACATTATTTCTTGAAGTCATCTTCTCAACCTTGTGGCCTAAATAGAGCTTTACACCTTTTTAGACTAACTTCCTCTCCTGCTCAACTGGCACTTCCAGGCTTCCATTACCAGTGAAGTTCTAGATGAAGCCTTCTTTGCTCGAATTCAGGTTCAATATGAGGCAGAGAACCTCCTTGATGAATATGAGGCCTTCAGGAGCCAAGATTCTGAGCATGGAGAGGATATTGCAATGAACGAAGTGCATGAAGAAGAAGAGATGAATGCCACAGATAAAGCCCTAAAACAGATAGAATTTGAAGTGAAGGCCCAACAAATCTCTTCTCAATTAAGGGCTTATCAATTAGATAAACCAAACCTAGACAAGATAGAGGATAGAGTAGGAAAAGAGTATTCATTTATTGAATTTTGTTAGACTAAATTTCATGACCTTGTAACTTTGTCCATTCCATATTACTACGAAATCGAGAATGTAATCAAATGAATCTCAGCGTGAACAACACTTATCAATAAAACTGGGCTTTCTGAATTTCATTTGTCAGATTTTGATTTACCACTCCAATTGTAAACTTAACTGTATGGTTGATGTGCTTTAACTCCATCCTAGCTCAAACTCTTCCAAAGTGTGAAGTCTTCCTTTTAAGAAAACAATCATCGCCTCACATACCGACCCTAGGCCTAACATAATTCTTCAACTATCAGCTTCGAATTAAACAACTTTGCCCTTCGAAACTTGATTTGATCATATTCAATTTCCCAACATATGGTTAATACAATCAAGTAATTTCAAATAAACTAATTTTGTTTCAAACAAACAGTCTACATTTTCCAAAATATGGAAACTTCTTTTAAGGACTGCACTATTTTATTCTAAAAAAGTGATTTCTTCTATATATTATCAAACCAATTATTGGTTTGAAACTTAGAACAAACAATTTCTAACCTTAAGGTATTTCAAGTTTTATTTCGAAGGATTTTACTTTCACTAACAAACCCTAAAACAGGTCCTTAATCCTTTTGAAGTAAACAAATACTTGAATATTTTTGCATCCTTGGGTATGGAATGTGCTTCGAAGTCGACTTCCTGCTTTTGAAGCCGTTTGTGGTTTGATTTTGGCGCCAAAACTTGGCTTCGAAGCCAAATATTTTATTTCAAAGCTGACATCAGTATTTGAGATATGTTTCCCTCCATAACTATCAATACTGAGGGGAAACTTTTTGCATCCGTACCTTTAGTACTTCTTTACAAATTCCGCCTATATAAAATAATTGGGTATATTTTTCAGACACAAAAGTTTAAAAACCCCTTTTATTTCATGCTCTGAATTCACTCGTTTGTCTACCACACAAACCCTTCATCTCTACTGACCCTCTCTTTCTTGCTGTTCGTTACTAATGGAGTCTTCTTCTCTGAAAGTACCAACTGGCGAACGTAGAAGCCCAACAATGGCTTTGAAAAGATGCATTGAGGAAGAAATTGCTAAATTTAAAGCTGATGGATCGAGTGCCATAGACAGACGCCTCTTTGTCCCTCGCCATAGCAAAAAACAAGAATATGTCCTAGGTCCTATCTTTCGAGAGGTTCTCGCCCAATTTCCTGCTTTGTATCCTCGTTTGGAGGACCACTTTCTTCTCTACGAAGGAGGGCTTGACTGGAGAAATTTGAGGGTGAACCGACCTCATCGTTGTTGGCCAATATTGAGAGCTGAGTGGGAGGAATGGTATGATAGGGTCGTGTCTGCAAGAGAATGGGACCTACAAGAGCTCTGTATTCTCGACGCCCTCCGTCCTTCCAAGTTTATCATTCTTGAAGACCCTTTTTTGATTCCTGTCGCTCTTTGCTTCTAGAATATGACCTTTAACTTTTTTCAGTTTCGATGTGGTATGATGGCCCCCACCGTTCTTGATATCTGCCATCTCTTAGGGCTTTCACCACTTGGTACTCATTTTTCACCCAGCTATCCAGACCTTTCTGTTAAATTTTCCCTTCCACCTTTGAATTCTTCCTTCAGTGACTTTGTAAAGGTTGAAAACAAAAAGGAGGGCCCCATGAGTGATCGAGAACTCTTCTCCTTTATTTTATATTGGTTGTGTAAATATCTCTTTTGTACATCATCTCAGCGAATCATGCCTCAGTTCGCCTCACTTGCGAAGGCCCTTGTTTTGAAGAAACGAATAGCCTTAGCCCCTTATCTTTTAGGCCATGTCTATAGAGCCTGCTCCCAATTCTATGAAAGACCTCTTGATATCAACCAGGGAGGTCCCCTCTGGGTGCTTCAACTCTGACTCTCTGCATATTTCACTGATCTGCATCCTAAGTGTCTGAAGTTCTTAGTTCAAGACCTTAGCACTTATGGAGAAAAGTATGCAAGGATTGCCCTCTATCCTGCTTCTTTTGCTTACTATCTTACCTTCTTTCATCAGCTTCCTGTTTCTCCAGCTACCACCCTCTTTTACCCCTTCGATGCCAATAAAGGACCAAATTAGCTAAAAACATTTTTGGCTGATAGAGAATGTTCCATCCCATCGCATAAAGATATGTGGGCTTCTATCTTGTTGCTAAGGGAACTTTTTATTGGTACTTTAAACCCTCGAACTTATAAGTGCATATCTGAGGTATACTGCCCCTCCCAGTTTGCCAGGCAATTTGGGCTTACCTAAGGAATTCACATTCCATTCTGCAGTCTCTTGAATATCCATCTCACAGCTAGAGATCTGAGAGTACCCAAATCTAAACTAGAGGAGGCAACATTTAAACTGTTAAAAGACTTGAGTGAGTTCAAATTTACTCCCTTCCTCCCCTCTGGCTTAGCCTTGAAAAGATTTCAAAATTGATGGATAGCCAATATGAAAGTGCATCTAGCAATACACCTTCATGATTTATTAATAGGGTTAGGTGTGCCTTCTAAGGCCAAACCAAAAGAAACTGGGACCATCCCCTCTCTTCCTACAGCTACCAAGACTATTCCTGCAGTCTCACCCCCTCCTTCCAAAGTCACCAGAGCTGCTTCGAAAAAGGGTATGCATTTTTAGGCTTCATTTCTTATAGAATTTTCTGTTTGTTTTCTTCATATTCATACTACTTGGCGTAGGGTCTCCACAAGAAGAATCTCCCAAGAGAGCTGAAGCCCTAACTATTCTCAAAGACAAACACCAGCAGAAAAAGAAAAGAAAACTAATACTCACTCCTGAGGAGTTTGAGTCTCAAATTGAAGAGAAAGAGTCAGAGAAAGAGTAGGAAATACCCCTGCAGAGAAAAAAGAGAAAGAAGATAACCGTCTCTCCTTCTGACTTGGTTGAAGACCCTACTCATGAGGCAGCTGTCAAAGCAGTAGAGAAGGAACACTCTAAAGAAATAATTGTTTTCCAGAGGGCTGAAAAAAGGTGACAGCAGTAACTGCTAAGGAATGAAGCAGCTACTACTGATACAATCCAAAGGGAAACTGCGAGAAAACAACACACTGCTGAGCATTATTCCCTTCGTAGTTCTCCCATCATTGCCACCACCTCTGAAACCAGTAATTTCCTTTCATGTCTCCACTTTTTTTTCTTAAATTGTTGATACTAGTACTTAATATCGTTTTGTATTTCTTCTTTTGCAGCAACAACTACTTTGTCTACTCTTCCAATAAGGATCCCTTAAATTTCGACTGAAGTTGAACAACCTCAAAATGTGGAGCCAATTCAAATAATACTCCCACTTCCTGGCCTTATATTTTCCATACATTTCTTGAGGCCAAACATTCCTGCATCCCTATCCTTTGGATTGACTCCATACTTTCCTCACCTATCTTTTAACTCTACTCAATTTGTTCTTCCTTTAAGCCTTGCCACTCCTTCTCCTCCTGAGGAAATTCCAGCTATTACATCATCTCCAGTGATAGCTGATTTCCATAGAGAAGACACTGGTAGCCCTCCAATTCCTTGTCAATTATCTCTGCCTAGCTCCAGTCTCTCTTCTCTTGAGCTACTAGTAGCCAAAACTATAGAGACTACTAGGGATACTTCACATTCTTCTCTTATTCCTACGCAGCCATTTCTTCCTTCTATCAGAGTTCTTTCTGCACCTTCCATGTCAATGGATGAGGTGGACATCTTCGAAGCTAGGCTAGCTAGTCTCTTTGACATACCTTCCACCTTTCCAATAGCTAGCAATGAAACTGAGCCATTAGTCTTGGCTAATTCTCTACTAGAAATTTTTGAGAGCTCTTCTCCTAGTAGTAGGACTTCCTTGCCTTCAATAGACGTGGACAGCTATTTGGAGCTGCTGACATCCTTCTCAAGGATTCCTTTCGAAGCCTTACAAAGGCCTATAATCAAGAATGGCTTCCTTCAGTGCTACAAAATTGTTGAGCAATCCAACATGACTGTTTCAAGTCATTTATCTCAGGCGACAGCCACCATTAATTTTTATATCAACATTTGCCATAATGCCAAAGCTGCAGAAGAGAAATAGCTGAGAGACTAGAGTTTTGTTTCCCAAATACATGCCGAAGTGTCAGAATTGAAGGAATAACACTCCTCTGTCTCCCAATTTCGAGCTCAATTACTGGAGAAGAAAGCTCAGCTTAAGGAAGAGTTATCAGCAGTTAACCAGGCTTTGGATCGAACTGCTACTAAGCTGCAGATCACTAACCAAGGACTGGCTGATCGAAAACAGGAGATGGCTACAGCCATTCAGTTGTTCCCATCTCTCAAGAGTAGAAAGTCAATTGTAGAGGAACAGCTGAAACACTGTACTGACTTTTGGGCCAATCTATGGCTACATATATTCAACTCATTATGAAATAAAATCCTTATTTTATTCTTTGAGTGTTTTCATGCTCTTTTATTTAGCATTTATTCTAGTCCTTGTGTCTCTCATATGGTTGGATAATAAGGCTTCAAATATCTGCCATTAATTTTCTTAGTATGTACATATCCATTCAAATTTTTCAAATGATATGCTCCCGAAGGTAAGACTCTATGAACTTGATATGGTCATTCCCAGTTAGGTGACCACTTGCCAAACTTATGGCGTTTAATCCCTACTGGGAGTATTGTCTTCCACACCAAATCACCTTTATCAAAGCTAATGTGCTTGACTTTCTTAGTTTTTGGCTGCTTTATTCTTTTGGAAAAGAATGCTATTTAATGCCAGAACTCTAGCTTCATCTATACTTTCTAATTCTAAGCACATACTCTGATGGTACTGCTCGAGATTTAACTGATCCTGGTATCTCACCCTCGAGGACTTAACATTAATTTCCACAGGTTGCACTGCATCATGCCCATATACTAAAGCATAAGAATTGATTCCTGTACTTGACCTTGGAGAAGTCCTATAAGCCCATAAAACATCCAACAACAAATTATGCCAATCCCTAGAATTGTCTTCCATAACTTTTTGTATTCTTTTCTTTAAAGACTTATTGGATGATTCCGCCTAACCATTGGCTCGTGCATAATAGGGGATAGAATTAACAAGGCTAATTCCAAATTCTGCCACAAAAGGCTTTATCATTTTTCCATCAAATACAGTCCCATTATCAATAGTTATAGTCTGTGGGATGCCAAATCTGTGGATCAGATCTTTAATGAATCCAATAACTTCGATCTGGTCTACAGCTTTATATGGCTTAGCTTCGACCCACTTAGTGAAGTAATCTGTGGCCACTAAGATGAAACAATGATGCTTCGAAGAGGGTGGGTGTATTTTTCCTATTATATCCATAGTCCATCCTCTAAACGGCCAAGGTTTCACAACCGCATGCAGATCAGTTATGGGTACATGTCTTATTGTGCCATGCTTCTGGTATGCCTGGCAACCTCTGGCATATTCTATGCAATCCTTAAGGATGGTTGGCCAATAATAAGAATGTCTTCGAAGCAGCCATCTCATCTTCACACCAGGCTGATGAGCACCACAAATGCCTTCATAAACCTCAACCATGGCTGTCAATGCTTCCTTCGGACCTAAACATTCCAATAATAACCCATCTGCCCCCCTTTTGTAGAGGACATTACCATACATTATGTATTGCATAGATTGCAATTTGATTTTTCTGTTGACTTTCGAAAATGGGCCAGCTAAATACTGTATTATTGGATGCCTCCAATCTTGTTCTTGTAAGTCATTATGATTGACCTCTAAGACCATATTCCTTCTATTCAAATGTGGTATTACTTTTTGATATGTTGTTTGGCTTATGTTCCTTTGAGTGTTATCCCTTCTCTTGAAGTTCGACGCCTTTTAAGCCACATCATTAGCTTTATTATTCAAGAATCTTGGGACATAAGTTACATTTGCTATCTGAATTTGAGAAAGCAAATGTAATGCAACAACATAGTATGGCAACATGCTTGCACTTTGACATTTGAAAATCTTTTTCACCTAGTTAACTACCAATTGAGAATATCCAAATATGTCAACTGCATGAGCTTTGTAATCTAATAAGTATTTTCAGTCCCATTATTAAAGCTTCATATTCAGCTTGACTATTGGAACAAGTAATTTCATTCACTCTGAAACCATGTGTGGTTTCTACCCCTGTGGTGACTTAATCACCACACCAATTCCAGTTAGACCATTAGCTTTTGATCCATCGAACCATATTTGCCATGGTTCAACACTAACCATACCAAGTTCCATTATCTCTTAGCTTTCTGTTTGACATGAATGGTCTGCCAAGAAATTAGCCAAAACTTGTCCTTTTACTGCCTTTTGGGGGACATATTCTAGATGAAATTCTGATAAAACTAGTATCTATTTACCAATTCTTCCCCTTAACATAGGTCTAAATAACATATATTTAACCAAATCTGTGGTTGCAATTACCAAGATAGTTGTAGGTAAAAGATAGTATCTTAATTTCATTGCAGTAAAATACAATGCAAGACATAGCTTTTCCACAACTGAATATTTACATTCACAAGAATTCAGAAACCTACTAAGGTAATAAACTGATTGCTCTTTGCCTTTTTCATTGTCTTGGGCTAAGAAAACTCCTTGTGAATCTTCTGTTGCAGCTATATACAACTTCAAGAGCTTATCGTCCTTTGGTGGGATCAGCAATGGAGGGTTGGCCAAGTAGGCTTTGATTCCTTCGAAAGCAGTTTGATGCTCTGCTGTCCACACAAATTCTTCTTCATCTTTCAACCTTAATAAGGAAGAAAATACTTTAGTTTTCCCTGCAGTATTAGAAATAAATCTTCGAAAAAAATTAACCTGCCCAAGGAATTTGTGTACTTCTTTCTTACTTGATGGAGGTCTGGCTCCAATGATAGCTTTGGCTTTATTCTGATCAATCTGTATTCCCTTCTTGTGTACTACATAGCCCAAGAAGTTTCCAGCTGATACACCAAAAGCACATTTGAGAGAATTAAGTTTCAGCTTGAACTTTTTCATTCTTTCAAAAGCTGCTTCCAAGTGAAACAAATGTTCCTCCATGGATTGGGACTTTACTACAATATCGTCAATGTAACACTCTAAATATCCTCCAATGAGATCATGAAAGATAGTGTTCATAGCCCTCTAATATGTAGCTCTAGCATTCTTTAGGCCAAATGGCATTTTAACCCATTCGAATGTGTCAATATTCCTAGGACATCTGAATGCTGTCTTGTGGACATCCTCTTCTGCAATGCAGATTTGATTATAACTAGAGTGCCCATCCATCATTGATAAAATTTCGTGTCCTGCTGAACTATCCACCAATAAATCTAGTATGGGCATAGGATACTCATCTTTTGGAGTTGCTAAATTCAAGTTTCTGAAATTGATGCATACCCTCATTTTACCATTCTTCTTAACTACATGCACAATATTGTATAGCCATTCAACATACCTGGCTGTCCTAATAAAGCCTGTCTTAAGGAGCCTAAGAATTTCCTCCTTGACCTTTTGAATCACTTCAGGACTCATCCTTCTTAGTTTTTGCTTGTATGGCTTGAAATTAGGCCTTATAGGGAGCCTATGTTCTACTAATGACCTATCCAATCCTGGCAGTTCATTATAGGACCATACAAAACAATCTTTATATCTCTTCAAGACCACCAACAACTGGTCCCTGTCAAGAGCATTTAACCAAGCACTTATATAGGTGGGCTACTGTATAGAACCTTCTCCTAAGTTCACTTTTTCCAAAGGGTCTTGCATCTGAGGATTCACTGATGCTTCCTTTTTGATTTATTCTGTCTTCGAAGCAGTCTCTTTGCTTTGTCTTGCTCCTAGCTTCTTTGATTCAACGTCTTTGCCCTCCTCATCATAGACAAAGTCTGTCCATAAGGCTTCTTCTTCTTGTATCTCCTGGACTTTTGTTTCAATGTCCAATGCACAATATTTGTCCAAGGCCAAAACCCCAACCTGTTGTTGCACCTGTTTAAAGCCAATTACCATGGCTTCTTTCTCTTTCTCTTGCTCTTGTACCTTCTAGACTATCGATTTTATGTCCAATACTGAGAACTTAACTAAAGCCGAAGATCTGGCCTCTTGGATTCCATCTTTTTGCCTACAACCAGGCATCATTATCATCTTTGGTGACAAACTCTTCATCAGCACTTTCCTGGACTAAGTGCTTCAGGTATGCAAATTCCTCATCAGCCGTCACTTCGGCTGATCCATTAGGTTTTCTTAGTACACTGAGTGGTGTCACCCCTTCGGTATACAGTTTGGCCTCTGCAAAATCTGCACAAGCTATGAAGGGTTGAGGGTTTGCGTTGATCTCCTCTGTCTCTCCATTGCACAAGGCCATCATGATCTTCTGATGTAGAGAAGAAGGCACACATTTGTTGGTGTGAATCCAATCCCTACCGAGTAAAGCATTATACTTAGCATTGTTGTCGATAACGCAGAATGCCGTCATGCAGTCCCTAGTTCTCACACTCAGGTTGATGGGCAAAATGCCCTGAGCCATCTATTTGTCTCCAGCGAAACCAGCAATAGTTGTGCTAGTTAGGATTAGTATGGGGTTCCTCTTTCCTAGTTTCTTCAAAGAAGATTTCAGAAGCAGGTTTACTGCTGCCCCATTATCCACCAATACTCGGTTCATCTGTATCCCATCGAATAAGGCCTTGATATATAAGGGCTTGACATGTTGTGTCATGGATGCCATGGGATACTCAAAAGGATACGAGAGGTTGATACTCACCTTTTCCTCACTCTCGTCTCCAGTTTCCATTGGTGTAGCCACTTTGGATTCGTCTTGTACCATACTCACTTGTAAGTCTTCACTAGAAACTGGGATTGGGTCAATCTCCTGACCTTCTTGGTTTTCATCTTCAGCTTGGAATTCTTATGGTAGTATATGCACCATATTCACTGATTCTGGAGGAAACGAGCCAAACTGGACAACTGGCTGTATCTGCTTCTCTTCCTGGCTAACTTGTTCAATTACTTCAAAAGCATCTTCCATGCTGCATTCTGGCACTTCAGTGCTAGTCACTTTTTTCGAATGGTCTGTTTCTGCTAATTTTTCAATCAAAAATGTCTGTTTAGCCATGAAGGCTTCAAACATTTCTTCCTCAACCATCTCCTTCGTTTGGCCTAAGCCAACTTCTCCCTCTATCTCACTATCACTTTCCATCAAAGCTTTTTCCAATCCGGCCAAACTGGATCTTTCTTTGGCTTTCAGTTCGGAATGAACTTTGGCTAATTGTTCTCTGCTGCAACTCCTTTTGTCTTGAGGAGTAGATTTTAGATTATGGTCTAACTTTGAACTTTTTTCTCCCTCTGCCTGGCCCTTTGGCAAGACCAATGAAGAGCTTTCTCCACTTTCTTTCAGATCCTTCTGGTACTCAGTGTACTTTCGTTGGATCTTCCTCTTTTAGGACCTAGAAATCACTGGGACCATATTTGGTTCCTTTGTTTTTGGATGCTTAAGTAACACTCAATTATTTGGAGCCACCAAAGGAGGTTTAACCATCCTACCTTGGTCTCCAACAACATTTCTTTAGGTAGACTTTTCCCTAGGTTTGTTCTGCATGACAAACCAATCTGGAACTCTAGGTACCCATGAACCCACTAACCCAGTTGTTGAACTGTCTTTTTCCTCCTTCAAAGCCAGCTTCGAAGCTGGCTGTGAAAGCCACTACCTGGCCCTGACTACCTGTTTTGGGCCTAATTCAAACATTCCATGAAGGTGGCCACTTTCCCATTTGTGTGAGGCTGGTCTAGGGGGCTAATCTCTGGTTTTGATCCCATGACTTGAACCTACTTCAAGTTTCCTCTCAGAATGATTACCCTCTATTCTGTAGTAGTTAGGTGGTCTGGATTCATGTAGAGGTCTCTTGCCCTTGGAATGTACTCTAGTGGTTGTTGGCTCAACCATCAATAGCTACTACCTAATACCAGTTGGATATGGCCTTTTGTTATAAGCACTGGTTGGTTTAGGACGCCTCTGCACATCCTTGTAATATTGTTTCCCATCAATTGGAAGCCCTTTCAACCACTTATAGCTCAACCTGCATCTGGGACACATTCTTTGCATGACAGCTGCCTCTAAAGAATCGTCATCTAGTGCCTCTTCATCAGAGTCTTCCCTCTGGCATGCAACACCTTGTCAAACAATTGGTAAGCTTCTAGCATCTTTCTTGGCAGTAGTCTGGCTGGCAACATGGATTTGCACATTGACCTCTTCCAATTCTTTCAGGGATAAGTTCTGGAAGTCTGGCACAATAACATTGGTTGCCACTTCTCTAATTTCTGGGAATGGATTAGTGTCAATCCCTATGGCCTTTTCTGCTTTAGTTGGGAATTTTAAACTCCCCTTTCGAATTTGCTCTTGGATCCTGTCTCGAAAAATAATGCAGTTTTTAGTTGAGTGAGACCAAGAATTATGCCATTTACAATACACTTTCCCTTTAAGTTCGTCTGGAGACAGAATTTTGACTCATTTTGATAATTTCAGGAAGTTTGCTGCAAGCAAATTATCAAAAATGTCATCTGTCTTGGTTAAATCGAAAGTGTATTTCTTATGAAGGTCTTTCTTTTTAAACTGCTGGTCTATTGTTGTATTTTTATGAATTAATGCCCCATAGATCACAAGTTCTTTTCCTACAATCTCTGCTGCATCAATCTCATAATTCGGATCTCTATAATACATCTTGTATGATGCATTACTTCGATCTTGTTCTTCCTCTAGTAATGCTTCATACCTAGACACCTTATGTGACGCCCCGATTCTACACTATTGGTTGTAGTCAAGGGAGAGCCACTAATGAGTCCTATGGTCAATAACCAAGTAAGATCCCAGATCGCCGGAGGAGTCAAAATAGCCTCCCTTCTAAGTCCAGCTTTCTTAGGCAGAGCACTACTCTTTTGACAGATCTTAAAAGGTATTGACACAAGGTCTCATGAGCAATGATAAGGTTCATACATATACGTAGAATACAAATACATAACAACCACAATATACTTAATTCAAAAGATGGTTCCATTACATTACATCCCAAAAGAAAGCTTAAATCTTCATATGAGTCTTACAAAATATCCAAAAAGAAACTTCTAATTTTTCTAGGATAGCCAAAAGTCTTCGAAGGTTTCAGGCTCGTCGTCTCCAGCTATGAGTTCCTCTTCGTCACTTGGCATGATACGCCATGAGCTTTGAATGCCCAGTAAACACACACACACCCCACCTTTTTTTCCCAGTTCAATATGCAATCACAATTATAACATCAAGTAGTAAAGCATGATACTCAAATAAATAGATAAAGGGTTAAGTTAGATGTTAGTAAACTAGAAATCCCCTAAAGAGATTTCGTCCTTCCAACCACAAGAATCGGACGCGGATTATTAGGTATGCCCCCTCTTTTGCTGCTTTGTTGCAGAACTAACCTCGGATGCCTACCAACGGTTATGTACCGTGTAGCGCCAATCGCAAGGCCTCAAAAGAGACGGTAAAATAGGGCCTTGCCTGAATCCCTCCTTACACCAAACCACCTAGGGTCCGAATACAACCGCTCCGTTCAAGGGTCCCGAAAACCACTTGCGCAAGACTTTAACTTCCAAATAGGGAACGCATCCCAACAAACCATCCATCACATATTATCATCTCTTCATTACTCAAGTGTTCGAAAACCCAATACCCTCCCAATTAGGTTTCCCGTTGAGTTAAATGTTTTACATCAAGGTTAGTCCAACTTACAAGACAATAATATCCACATAAGCATGCATCCTTAAGATGATGAAGATAAATAACATAACCATAACACATATAATATCATACCAAAATATGCTCATAAGCTAATAAACATTTTCATGAATATGAGGGCATAAAACATCCATGCATAACGAAATTTCCAGATTTAATATCACATAAAGATTAAAATGAAAGGACTATTCTAGATCTTTCACCGAACTTGGCCTTCCTATGGTTCGTAGAGAATTTGATCTAGTTTCTAGAACATATTTCGGAAATGGGATTGCTTTTCTAGATTTCAAGTTATTTAGAAAACATTCCAGCGCTGTCCAGATTCTGTCCAGATCCGTCGACCGTTACGAAAATTTGATTTTCTTGCAAATCGCTTAATGTTTTTCGATGAAACCAATTTTAGTTGAAAGATAACTCCTCAAGGAAGATTTTGACATAAAATAGAGGTTCAGAATAATTTTATACATTTTTCTGAAATTTTTGGAAGTGGGCTGCGAAAAATAGATTCTAAGGTACCATGCCCAAAATAAGAAGATTTATGAGAAAAGGGGTCCACCAAGGGAAAATTTTTGTTTCTTTTGTGATGAAAAAAGGCCAACTAACGTACCTTAAACTCAGAAAATTTACTTGGAAGTGTGCCTTTGGAAAGTTTGAGAAATTTGTATGAAAAAAGATGGTTTTGTGCCAAAATGAGAAAAATATAAGAGAGGTAGAGTCAATACTCAACTCTTAGAACCTTTAACACAAGTAACTCATCAAAAATATATCTGAAAACATTATTTAGAACCATTAGAAACATGTATTTGAAAAAGGAAAATGAAAGAAAAGGTTGTGTTGTGGCTTACTTGTTAAGCTTTGAACAAGAAGGCTCTCTTCTTTCTCCCTCTTCCTCTCTAGACTTCTCTCTCTTGCTCTCATTTCTCTCCTCTAGCCAAATGTGTGTGTGAGTGTGTTGTTTGTGCTTGCCAAGCTAGGGGATGTTGGTATTTATAGACAATTTTTGATGTAAAATGTCCTAAAAGCCCATTAGTTGGAAATGGATGGAAAGGTTAGGATTTGTTTAAAGTTTAAAGGAATAGGAGTGATTTGGGGGGCTTACTCATAGGTTTAGGCAACATTTAGTTGAAATGGAACTAGTATTGGAATTAGCATCCTAGGTCTAGGGTACTAGGTTTGTGGTTTTTCTAGAATTTCATGATGATAAATTTTGAAAATTGTCTCCTCACTTTCTCCTAGAATGGCCGGCCCTAGGGAAGGGTGAAGGGGCTATTTTTTAATCAATTTAGGTTCTAGGGCACACTCCTCAAGGTGTGTATATATATATATATCTCACTTGATTGATGGTACTTATGGTACAAGGGTATATGTACTAGTTTTTGGGGTAAATTTTGAATTTAAATAAAGAGTGAGAGTTTGGAGTTAAATACATGTATTGGAACCCTACTTATGTAGAATTTAATTAAATTAGGTTAGGGAACCTAATCCGGCTAGGATAATTCCTGTTTTGATAATAAAAAAAAAGAAAAGGTAATGCTAACCGACAAGATTCGAATAAATTCAAGTAACCGAGGGGCTTTAAGAAAATAATTCAAACATTCAAGTCTTTAAAGTGAATACATATTTCAGGGGCTTCACACCTTATAGGTTAGTTCCACTAAGTCTCTAAACTCAGTTGAGTCAAACTTCTTTCGAAGCCTAAACTCTAGACCATTTTGAGTCAATCTCACAAATTCAGGCTCTGGTAAGATGATTCTGCATTTGTTTCGTGCTCTTTTGAATCTGGCAATAAACTAAGTAGCCTTCTCATCAGGCTTTTGACTCAACCTTGCTAAGTCTGCCATGGAAATTTCTGGCTCTGTTTGGAAGAACTGGACATGAAATGCCTCCTCCATTTGTTGCCAAGTTTGGATAGAACCAGGTGTAAGGTTAATATACCATACAAAGGCTGCCCCAGTTAGAGAATTTGGGAACAATCTTAACTTCATATAATCATTATTGGTAAATTCGCCACATTGAGCAGCGAACCTAACAATATGCTCAACCATTGACTGGTTTCCATTCTCATAAAAAAGAGCAAAGTCTGGTATCCTAAATCCTTTTGGGTATTCATGTACCCTATCTACCCATTTTGGATATGGCTTCCTGTAGACAGGAGTTTGAATCCCCCGAGCCATCGGTCCACACATCTCTCTAACAATATCAGCAATTTGGTCCCTATGAGCCATATTTTGTGCTTGTTGAGCCACTACTGAATGGACAAATACAGGATTTGGTGGACAACCTTGTACCTGAGGTCCTCTTGGTCCACATGGTGGCACATTTGGGACTGGTTGTCCCTGTGGTGCTAGCTGTTGTTGAAGGTATGGGTGACGTCTCTGAGCCTGTACTGCGAAAGGACCTGCGAAAGGTGCTGGAACAGGTGTTGTGTCTCTTCTAGTCGCAGGAAACCCTTCCAACCCCCCGGGTACAAATTCGAACAAATGATTAGTGAACCCCCTTGTGCCAAGTATGGCTTTGAACATGGGATTTGGGAGCATCCTTATGTCGTTTTCTTGTGTTGGCCCAGATCCACCAACTTGCATGGTTTCATTATTACATAATGAGACATTAGGCCTCGAAAGAGGCTCATACCAAAACTGAGGTGATAGTCTTTCATAATTCCGGTTACTAGTTTGACCCTTAGTATGTCCATTACTTTGTATAGGCTGTTTATCTCTAGCCAATCTTTGCTGAGAGACATTTGAAACTTCTTCTATGTGCCTAGCGTTAGTTGGTTGATGAGTATTCATTCGATCCAAAAAAGATGTTGCCCATCTTTCCATTGTATTCATTAACTACTGTCCCATGGCATCTACTAGGCCTCCACATGGATTCATTGGCTGAATAGATAGAACAGTGGATGGTCCAATTCATTGGCCTCGTCCAATACTTTGAACATGTAGTACTTGTTCCGAAGTACTGGTCTGTTCGACCATAGGTTCTGATAAAACAGGTACTTCCACAGGATGTGTTATCACATTATCCTCTGAATTAGACATTTCTGCCTTTCCTTCCACGCCTTCTTTCAAGTGTTCATTTTCTTCTTGTCTCTTACGTCTAACTATTTTAATTGGTCCCACTGGGCGTGTCAAAAATATACGTTGACCTTTTTTGCTTTCGAAGGTTATTATTGTAATTGTGAGCGTGCCAGCAAGGATCAATCAGTTCTTACAGAATATTAATTGCCAACCAATTAGCAGACGATTGTGTTTTAGTTCTTTCAACCTCAATGAATAAGACTTTTACTGGTGGCTTTGTTTAAGAGAATTAAGCAAACAATGATTAAATGAAGAACAATTGTAGCATTTCATTAAGTAAAATGGAAAACTTACAAAGATCCAAATCAACCGCGTAGAGGTTTACAGCAACAAACTACTTGAAACTACTCCTATGAACGAAATGCAGTGCAGGAATTTGAAGTACAGAAATGTAAAGAACAAGAAATGTAAAAACTGGAAGGAAAAATAAAGTAGATAAAACTGATTTTTTGGATCTGAGTCCGAGGTGTTTTCTGAGGCCTTCTCTGCTATTTATACTTCTTAATTACAACCGTCGAAATGGATTTCTAACCATCGAACCATCCGTCCATGATCACTAATCATGCTTTCTCACAGTTAGCTCCACTATGCCATATGTAGTTAGGCTTCCTTCCTGATTTTGAATTTAAATATATAAGTAACCGTTAAGGCTACGTCATCTTGCATCTCTTCGCCGATTCAGTGTTACGCAGATTTACAATAACCAATACTGACTGCCACGTGTGTGATTATGATTAAATATTTGAATTGTCTTCTCGTATTACCCTCATTCTGTTACGTGTTGAACTGTGAATGACTTGTGCAAAATATATAGCCAATAGTATCATACTACGTGGTGCCGGTTCAGATGATACTAGTTTATGGAAATGCACTACCGATTTCAGCTATTTCTGTCATTAGTAGACGTACATATTAAAAAAATAAAATATTTTGGCTAAAACCAAAAATAAGTGAAAGCTAATAACTAGTGAATAAAAGTTTGAAATAGATAATATATAGTATGTGTGTTTCACCCTCGTGGAAGAATATGGCCTGTTTGACGTTCTAGACCAGTGCTAACCTAAAGCCATTCACGTTTTTCAATGACATTATTTTAGCCTGTTAGTCAAAATTCAAAGGATCAACAAGTAATATTTTAAAATTTTAGTCAACATGACGTACTAATCTCAATAAGTTAAAAAATTATTGTGTATTTCTGAGACATTTCGCTAACACTTTTAAAAGTCGCACAAATACGCGAACTCAGCATTGAGGATTAGGTTGTACATATATGCAAATCTCTAAATTCTCTTATTTTAAAATACTAACTGTCATTGAATCATTCATAATTGAGTGTTTTAAAACATAAAAATTTAAAGACAGAAAATCCCATGCCTTGCAGTGCATGCACTAAATTAGAAGACTAACTAACAACTTCATATTGAAAACCTACCCTTTTCAACCCTTCTAAATACAAATTCGTACCCATTTGTGTGCGAAACTAGGCAAGAGAAACAAACATGGACAAGAACCAAATGGTGTTAGTTTCTCTTCTCATCTTTCTCCACCATATTACAAAAGCAACAATTGCATCAGAGACATCTCCCCCTACATCTTCCAAACACTTTGTGCTAGTCCACGGGTCGTGCCACGGTGCATGGTCTTGGTACAAGCTTGTGCCACTGCTAAGATCATCAGGCCACAGAGTCACAGCTCTTGACTTAGCTGCTTCTGGGATCAACCCAGAGCTTGTTGATGATATCCCATCAGTTTCTGATTACTTCAAGCCATTGCAGGACTTCATGGCTTCTCTTCCTCAACACGAAAGGGTGGTCCTTGTCGGTCATAGCTTTGGTGGGTTGGCTGTTTGTCAGGCCATGGAAAATTTTCCTGAGAAAATTTCTGTGGCTGTGTTTGTCACTGCCATGATGCCTGGCCCAAGTCTCAACATCTCCACCCTGTTTCAAGAGGTATGCATAATACTCCATTTTTGTCAATGCTTTGTTAATTGTCAAATATGCATAAATTTCAAAAGGATATTAATTGGTTATGAGAGAGACATCACATTTGAATTTAAAATATTGACTTGATGCTTTTCTGAATGAGAAGCAGACATATATTCACGCCCAGAGGGGAAAAAGGACATTTGATTGCAAAACAGAGTACCATTTGATGTTTTGCTAAACGTGTTGCGGAAGAAGTGAAAAATTCACATAAACATTAACGTGGTTCGGCTATAAGTCTACGAACACAGGTGAAAAACAATAAAAAAAGTTTGACTATAAATGAAAAGATTACAACCCTTTGTTACAGAAGCTCTTAAGATTATCATAATCCCAGAATTTAAAATAACTGAACATATAGTAATATTCAATGATCTGAATACAATAATTGGGTCGGATCTATCGAGTTGTACAGGTGGTTAATGGGTAATAAACATAATCCAGGGTTGAATTCAAGACACTCACTGCAAAAAACATGAAAGTAGGAATTGGTTGCATGTGGGGATGGCAATGATAATGTCATAGAAATTTGCATTCCCTGTTTTCTCTGTTTTATAGGGCAGGAGGCATGCCATCATTTGGAAAAACATCCATAATTGAAAGTGTTTTCCAAAACATTTTAAGATCTCATAAATTTCAATAACTTGCAAAGGAACACAAAACCATCTCTCTCTCTCTCTCTCTCTTTTAATCCCTTCTATTGCAGTCATTCAGGAGACAAGAATCTGTGTTAGACAGCCATTACACATATGATAACGGGCCTAACAACCCTCCAACAACTTTCATTTTCGGACCACTCTATTTAGCAGCAAAAGTGTATCAGCTCAGCCCGATTGAGGTAACTAAAAATGCTAAACAACCAAAAACAAAAATGTCTTCAATCCAATGACAAGTATTGTACTATAATTAACATGCCAAACTGTCTCTCATCTCTTGTAGGACGTGGCTCTGGCAACGACTTTGTTGAGACCACTGCGGTTGTACAGCATAGAGAACATGTCGAGGGAGCTAGTGTTATCGAGCAAGAAATATGGCTCAGTTAGGCGAGTTTTTGTTATTTCTGAGAAAGACAAGGTGGGGAAGAAGGAATTTCAAAAGTGGTTGGTCGAAAAAAATCCACCAGCCGAAGTTGAAGAGATCAAAGGATCAGATCATATGGTTATGATGTCAAAACCAGTTGAGCTTTGTGTTCTTCTCCTGGGTATTGCTGGGAAGTGTTCTTGATCACAAATTGCCATCAGAGAAATAAATTGTGAAAATGCATTGGTATGTTGTCTCTGACATTGCAGAGTGTTTGTAATAAACATTTCAACCTCAAATCCTTGTCAATGAATCAAGAAAGCCTCTGAAAGTAGTGTCACCACCTATGCCCCCAAAAAATAGTTCTTTTTTTTTCTTTGTTGTTGTTTTTTTTAAATCTTGCCAAAAAAATATTAATTGGGAAATCATCATTTTATTATCCCCCTAATCAATCCCCTATGAACGAAAGGACGAAAAAATTTAGATGAATTGTGTTTGGTGGTTTAAATTGTTGATATGTGGATCTTGATGGAATGGAATGCAAAAATGTCATGCCATTGGCTAACATGAGAAAAATTAAAATAGAACAAATATAAGTAGTTCAGTTATAAATAAACTTATGTTCATAGGCGAAGAATATAGATTACAATTATGAGTCTTGACTCCCTTCACAATAACCCTCTATTACACAAGCTCTCCTCAAAAATCATTTTACTTCTAAAATTACGAAATAACTCAATACATAGTAACAAACTGGGTCAATGTAGCTCCAAATACAGGATCTGGTAATCCTGCTGTGCTCCCTTGCGGAGTGTCATCCCGAGCCTCTTTCAATAATACCTGATTAGAATTACTAATCGAATTGTGTGGGCTGTAAACAGGTAATAAACATAATCCCCTAATTATTCACAATTTTACATTTATCACTGAGTTTAACCCTAAAGACTAAATTAAAGCATCTTTTGTAGGAGATCAACCCACATTACACGAGGTTGGCGTGGGTTGGCAGCCATGAGGCTTGCCATGCGCCAGCAACAAAGGAAACTTTTGGCAGCTCAACCTTCACATGGGTGGGACAGCATGGAGTTGTGCCATGTGAAGCTTGCATCTGGAAAGCAGCTCAAAGGAAGGGTGTGGGTTGGCAACCAACTCACCATGAGGCCTTTCTCCATCTTCTGTTTTTGGTGTATAAATAGAAGGTGGTGGTGAATGGCAAAAACAACAGCAAGCAAGCAAGAGAGAAACACACTGCTGAGAGAGAGGCACAAAACAGAGAGAGCTAGTGAGAGCTATATTCTGTTTGTGTATCAGAGAGTGTGAGAGAGTGTGTTATATAGAGAGACAGTGAGTTGAGAGTGTGTAATCTCCTCCATTTGTTGATATATAACAACATCGCTCCCGTGGACGTAGGCCGGTTTGCCGAACCACGTTAAAAGTCTTGTGTTTTTGCTTGTGAGTGTCCCCTGGTGTGCACAAGATCCACAACATCTTTTACATATTGACGAACCAAACTGAATCATTTTTTATATATTGACAGTCAAATTAACACAATTTAAACATTTCAGACCAATATATCACAAAACTCATACTTTTAAAACACGGCAGTTATATTTTTTAGTTATTTATATAGATCATTAATTTTTTTTGGAGATCAATGCAATAATAAATCAAATTAACTTAATTATTTTTTCTCCATGAATGATATACATAAAACAAAATGAAATTTTCGATACACATGAACCTCGCTGATCTGAACAACACTCTGGAAATTTTGAAACAAAATTCATAAAATAATAGTATAAATATGGGACCATGATTTTTATCATACAAATAAAAACAACCACAATTTCCGATACATGCACACATCACTCAATCGGAAAACACCGCTATTCCGATTTTAGGGTTTCGCTATTGATGCTCTCTGAAAGATGAATTAACCAATCTCCCATGGCCAAAAAGCATATATATATATATAACCACCTGATAGTCTCCGATTTCTCTATAAATAAATAGCCCATTTTCCAAAGCGCTATTTTTTATTTTTTTATTTTTTTCCGGCTCTTCGTTTTCTACAGTTTCTCCATCCACAATGAGCTCCCATCCACAATGAGCTCTGCTGCGGCGGCCTACGGTTCAATTAACTTCAACCGACATTTTCTTAGTACATTTCAAATTATTTTTTTGGACGTATTCTATTTTGTTAATTTGTATAATATTGGACAAATTGTAACAGTAATCTTTATACTATGCTAATTGTATCATTTTAGTCATTGTAATTTGAATTGACTCGATTTTTATTCTGAATTTATGATTTTGTTTCAATTTAGTCTAATTGATTACAATTCTTAACATTTTTTTAATGAAAAATTTGTATATAATTGCCATATGTCATATTTTTTAAAGTAAAATTTTAAATTTATTAACCTTAGTGAGTTTACTCAATTAATTCAATGATTATTTTTAGTCAAAAACACTAATGACATTATCAATTAAATCAAATTGACATAAAATTTAAAATTAAGAGTCAAAATTATGTAAATTAAAGGGGAATTGACTGGTAAATCCCCTTTTTTAAACTTATGATCTGAATAGTCCCAAATGTTTTCTTATGCACCACTAAGTCCTCATGTACATTGAATGACAATAATGCCATTGAGTGTAAACTGTGTGAGGGTTTTAGTAATGTGAGGGATGGATCTGATTGGGTGTTACGTTGTTAGACTTTGCAGTGTGGGTTCGAAACCCATAGCGCCCAAACGTGAACATTTTTGTGTGAATAACTTTTTGAGTGAATACTCGACGTGAACCTTACCAACAAATGAAGCTTGGACCATCACAAATGTGGATGACCACGGTGCACCACCAACCTTCAGAAACGTGGGTCAGCAAACAGAAACGTGGGTCAGAAAACAGAAACGTGGATCAGCAAAAACAGAAACGTGGATCAGCTAACAGAAACGTGGGTCAGCAAACAGAAACGTGGATCAGCAACACAGAAACGTGGGTCAGCAAACAGAAACGTGGATGTACATCAAAGAGACGCAAACGTGGATCAGCAAACACTACGTATCCACAAAAAATTGATAAAGAGCACCGCATCAAACGTGGGTCAGCAAACGTGAGAGAAACGTATAACAAAAACATGAGAGAAACGTGGGTCAACAAAAACAAAACAAAAACATGAGAGAGAGAGAGAGAGGGGAAGAGAGAGACACCCCAAAACATAGGATCTAACTTGCCAACCTGGCAGAGAAACATATCCCACAAAATATTGAATGAATCCCATAATACAAGCACATGCCATAACAAAAAAGGGCAAATCAGTCTCCCCACATCTCACAAAATTTGAAATGGGACTTTGTTGTCTACTAAACGTGTAAAATAGGACTTTCCAATCCAAAAGATTCAATTTAGGACCATAAAGAGTAACAGTTTGGTACATAGGACTTTCTGATAATTTCCCCTAAATTAAAAGAGTAGACTAAAATAATATAAGAAACAAAATATAAATACCTCCAATATAATTTGTCCTATATAAAGAGAAATGGAGTTCTTGATATTATTCACACTACCTAATCGAATACAGAGATGATCTATTTATATATTACAAGAGATAATGAGTAACCTGACCATAACTGCCTAACCAACATAATGAGTAACCTGACCATAACTGCCTAACCAACAATTAACTACTTGTGGTTAAGGCCTAACAACTAACTACCTTCCTAACAAACTAACTACCTCAAGAATACTCTAGAATGCACTGATATAAGCTACTGCAGAAGGTGATGCTGGCTCTGCATGACTGAAGCCTTTTGTGCTGAAACCGTAGCTTGAGTGGCTGGGTTATCAGGTTGCTTATCAGCCCCCCTCAAGCTCAGTGGACTGGGAAGAACATTGAGCTGGTGCTGAAGATATTGAAAACGAGTAACAGAGAGTGGTTTAGTAAAGATATCAGCAACTTGATCAGAAGTGGGGATATGACAGATATGAAGCTTCTTGGAGGCAAGTCTTTCGCGAACAAAGTGATAATCGACCTCAATGTGTTTAGTACGGGCGTGAAACACTGGATTGTAACTCATAGCTATGGCAGATAAGTTGTCACACCATAGGGTAGGCACAGGAACAGAAATATGAAGTTCAGCAAGCAACATCCCAATCCAACTAAGTTCAGCTGAAGTTTGTGCTAAAGCCCTATATTCAGCTTCAGATGAAGATCTAGCCACAGTTGGTTGTTTCTTAGCAGACCAAGAGATAAGATTAGGACCAAGATAGACACAGTAACCAGTGGTGGACCTTCGATCAAGAACATTACCTGCCCAATCGGAGTCTGAATAAGCATTGAGCAGAAGAGGGCCAGCAGTGAAATGAAGCCCAAAAAAGATGGTACCTTTAAGATACCTTAGTAATCTTTTGACTGAGGTAAAATGACTAGTCATAGGAGAGTGCATGAACTGACAAAGATGATTAACCACAAAAGCTAAATCAGGTCTGGTAAGGGTAAGATATTGAAGGGCTCCGACCAAACTTTTGTACAAAGCTGGCTGAGAAAAGAGAGTATCTTCTGCTGCAGTAAGAGAACTAGAAGTGGACTTAGTAGCCATGGGAGAAGAGTAAGATTTGCAGTCACTCATACCAGCCTTGGCCAACAACTCTGAGGCATATTTTTGCTGAGAAAGAACATAACCAGAAGCAGTTTTGGTGACAGAAATACCCAAGAAATAATTGACAAGGCCAAGCTCCTTCATGGAAAAGGTTGTATGCATATGTGTAATGAGAGAGTTAATATACAGAGGATCACTTCCTGTGAGAAGAATGTCATCGACATAGATGAGAAGAATGGTAATAGCAGTAGAAGTTTTCTTAATAAAAAGAGAAGAATCACAATGACTTTGAACAAATTTATGAGTGACAAGAAAGTTGAAGAAGGTAGAGAACCAAGCTCGAGGAGCTTGCTTTAAACCATAGAGAGCCTTGTGTAACTTGCAAACAAGTTGAGATTTATTAGGCTGAACAAAACCTTGAGGTTGGACCATATACACTTCTTCTTCAAGAACACCATGGAGAAATGCATTAGATATGTCAAGCTGCTTGATGGACCACTCAAAATGTAGTGCAAGACATAATAGAATTCTGATAGTTGGTTGCTTAGCCACAGGGCTAAAAGTCTCATGATAATCCACCCCTTCAGTTTGAAGAAAACCCTTGGCAACTAACCTTGCCTTATATCTGGCTATAGAACCATCTGAATTTTTCTTGATTCTATAAACCCATTTGCAGCCAATTGCTTGTTTGCCAGGTGGGAGATCAACTAAAGACCAAGTGCCTTGTGTTTGTAAAGCTTGAAATTCTTCAAGCATAGCAGTTTGCCAAACAGAGGAACAAGCTGCCTGTTGATAAGTTTGTGGTTCAGACTGAAGAGAGGAAGAAGAAAGACAAGCAGTGAGAGAAGAGTGAGGAAGAGTTGATTTGGATCTGGTAATCATGGGATGAGTATTGGAATTGAGACAAGGGAGATCAATAGAAATATTGGAAATAGCAATCTGATCAGATGGAACTGTGGATAGAAGAGGAATAGAAGAGGAAGAGACTGTTTGAGCTTCTGAGTGAGGTTCAGTAGCAGAAGAAGAGACTGCCTGGGCTGAGGGCAGGTCAGTAGGAGGAAAGAAAATAGATGGCTGAGCTGCTGACTGAGGGATAGCAGCTGGTGGTGAAACTTGAAAAGAATGTGGAGCTTGCTGTGACTGAGCTGCAGACTGAGGAATAACAGCTGTAGGCTGAGGTGCTGCAGCTGGTGAAGCTGGAAAGGGATGTGTATGCTGAGGTGCTGCAGTAGAAACATGTGATGGAAAAGAAGAACTGGACTGGTCTGAGGGAGACCAAAAGAAATTCAGCAAATGTGATATTGAAGATGATGCAGAAACAGAAGAATGAGAAGACTGAAAAGGAAAAAATGATTCATCAAAGACCACATGTCTAGAGATATAGACCCTTCCTGTGGTAGGATCAAGGCACCTATAACCTTTAATAGAAGGTTGATAACCAAGAAATACACAAGGAATAGATTTGGTTTGAAGCTTATGAGAAGTATAAGGTTTAAGCCATGGATAGCATCTACACCCAAAGGATCTCAAGAAAGTGTAATCAGGTTTTTGTTGGAACAAGACTTCATAAGGAGTGAGATTTTGAAGCTTGAGTGTGGGATGTCTGTTAACAAGAAAGACAGCAGTGGCAAGTGCATCAAACCAGTAAGCCAAGGGAAGAGAAGATTGATGCATAAGAGTCACAGTAGTCTCTATGAGATGCCTGTGTTTTCTTTCAGCAACACCATTTTGAGATGGTGTATGAGGACAAGTAAGTTGATGCTCAATTCCTTTTTGTTTGAGAAACAATTGAAATGGCTTACTCAAATACTCTCCCCCATTGTCACTCCTTAAAACTTGAAGGTGAGTATGAAATTGAGTCTCAACAAAACTTTTAAATTCAAGAAATTTGTCAAACACCTCACTTTTGTAATGAAGAGGAAAAACCCAAGTAAATTTGCTAAAATCATCAATGAACAACACATAGTATTTAAAACTAGAAATAGAAGCAGAAAATGGACCCCACACATCTGTGTGAATAAGGGCCAAAGGTTTATTGATAGTGGAATTAGACAAAGAAAAAGGCAACCTATGACTTTTACTAACACAACAATGTTCACACAGACTGGTGGTCTTGTTAGACAAAGTTGAAGACTTAGAACCTAAGTGATGATGAGCCATGATGTGATGAAGCTTCTTGGAAGATGGATGACCAAGTCTTGAATGCCAATCAGGGGAAGAGGAGGTAGCTGAAGGAGTAGAACATGAAAGATAGACTGATGAAGGAACAAAGGAACCAGCAGAGGATGAAGAAATGAGTGGATAAAGGCCTTTGGTGTAGCAACCTTTATACAGAATATTCTGAGTATTCTTGTCCTGAACAAGAAAGAAATCTTTATCAAAAGTAATAGTACAATGATTATCCTTGGTTAACTGATGTACTGAGAGTAAATTCGAAGAAAGAGTAGGCACATGCAACAGGTTGGTAAGATGAAAAGGAAAAGAAGGAGTAGGAAGGAGTCCTTTACCAGTATGAGCAATGGGAAGAGTAGAACCATCACCAATAGCCACTTGATCTTGACCTTGATACGGTTGATAAAGAGAGAGGTTACGTAAATCATTTGTCATGTGGTTAGTTGCTCCAGAGTCAAGAAACCAGTTGGTTTCAGATGAAGAGGGGGAAGAGATGGAGGATGTATGAGCAGAGGCTACATAAGCTTGACTTTGACCTGGAGAGGAATTGAAGGATGAAGAGGAAGCTTGAGAACTCTGAAAAGCAGCATCCAATCTGTGCCAACAGTCTAGAGCAGTGTGGTTTGCCTTTCCACAGATTTGACAAATTAAAGAGACATTGACTGTGCTGTTTACAGAGCTAGAGCTAGGTCCTGTATTGTGTGCAGAGCTATATCTGCTTTTCTGAAACTGATTTGATCCTCCTCTCTGATAGTGACTAGACATCTGACCACGAAACCTACCTCCATCCCTTCCTCTGAAAGGGCCTCTGCCCCTGTAATAGCCTTTCTGACTTCCTTTATTAGCATACTGTCCTCGAGGAGCAATATAGGCAACAGATCCTGGTATTTCTGAAATTTGTTGATGCTTAAGAGAAGACTCTATGTGAATTGATTCAGAACACGGAAGAGAGCAGAGTTGATCCACAGTAATAGGATCTGATCTGGCTCTTATTGTAGTTTTGAAAGCATTATATTCGTCAGGTAGTCCATTCAGAATTAAAAGGACTAAATCCTCATCATCAACAGATGATGAAGCCAAAGCCAGCTGATCTGCAAGGACTTTGAACTTGTGCAGATAGTCTTCCATAGTTGATCCTTTCTTCACAATATGACTTAATTTGTTCTTCAGTTGATGGATGTGAGATCGAGAAAGAGAAGTAAACCGTTTGGCAAGAGTATGCCAAACATCATAACTAGTTTGACAGTGAATTACAGATGTGAAAAGTGAAGGTGATAGAGTTGCTGTTATGCAACTCAAGAGATGTGCATCAATTGTAGTCCATAGAGTATGCTTGGGATTCAGAATTTCAAGATGATTTGAATCTAAGATAACTGGTGCAGGACATACTTCAGATCCGTCCACATAGCCAAGAAGCTTGGTTGCTCTCAAGATGTTGTAAAATTGATTCTTCCAAACTATGTAATTGGATGAATCAAGCTTGATAGTAACGAATGCATTAAGATTTGAGATCAACAATTTGAGGTTTGAAGGAATTGCAGAAGAAGACTCTGGTATACTTTCTGGGACACCTATGGTGATGGAAGAAGCCATTGAAGAGCTTCTTGAAGAGCAGTGCTCGTAGGAGCCTAGGGCTCTGATACCATAAAGAGAAATGGAGTTCTTGATATTATTCACACTACCTAATCAAATACAGAGATGATCTATTTATATATTACAAGAGATAATGAGTAACCTGACCATAACTGCCTAACCAACATAATGAGTAACCTGACCATAACTGCCTAACCAACAATTAACTACTTGTGGTTAAGGCCTAACAACTAACTACCTTCCTAACAAACTAACTACCTCAAGAATACTCTAGAATGCACTGATATAAGCTACTGCAGAAGGTGATGCTGGCTCTGCATGACTGAAGCCTTTTGTGCTGAAACCGTAGCTTGAGTGGCTGGGTTATCAGGTTGCTTATCACTATAATACTTTAGAGGATTTGAGTACATGTTTTCATTTCTTTCCTTGCAAGGTTACTTACTTCTGGCAATGGAGAAATTAAAAAGGCAGTGGATCTTTTCAAAAATAAAAAATAAAAAATAAAATTCAAATCAATAGTACAGTTTATAAATATTAATAATTAAATTTATAAATTTTTTACTGATGTATAGTTTTCTCAATTTTAATTTCTATTAGATCAATGTCACAGTATAAGAGTTTGTTTGCATTCCCTAAATAAGTATATTTGTTTAAATAAATACATTTATTTAAATTATATCATTTTTTTTAAAAATATATTTATTTACATTATTTCAAACCATCTCTTAACTGGTAGTATGGAACTCAAAACTAAAGAAAGGCAAAATTAATATGTCACGTCACGACAATAAAACTAATGATTTTAATTGTATATAAAAAGCCAAATATCGTCTTTATACGTATCATCATCATCACTTTTTTTCTTTCTTTTTTTTAAAAAAAAAACAAAATTATTTTATTTTAAAATTTGTAAATGGTTTAGGCGTTATCAATCATTAAATCCCTAGATCACGCTAAGTAACTCTTTTGATTTGAGAGAAGAGAGATTTTCACAAATTTAAATTTAAAAATAATAATAATAATAATTCAGACTAGTTTGACACTAATAATCCAAAAAAATATTCAGCTTATTTAGGCTTCGTTTGGGAAGATGAATTGGGTTGGATTTAGAGTTATTTTCACAAAATGACAAAATAGGTTTTCTAACGCAATAAGACAAAACATCACATCCAATCCATAATTATTACATTATTTCTCTCACAAAAAGTCAAAAAAAACTAAAAAAAACCTTCCTAAACGAGACTTTTTAACCCCAGATTAAAATAGTCAAAAAACTAAAAAGCCAACCCACTTCCCAAACGAACCCTTAGTTTTGGTTTACAAAAAATACTTTTCAAAAAATTTTACTTATTTATTTTTCGTATTTTTTTGTTTTCAATAAATTTTTTAATATTTTAAGTAATTTTTTTAATTTTCAGACACACTTAACATAAAGGAAAAATTACTAGTAAATCCTATATAGTAGAAAGTTAAACCATTTAGTCCTGAAAGTTTTTTTATACTCCATTTAGTCCTATTTTTTGGGTAGGTTTTTTATTGATGATTTTATATATTTTTCGTTTACGTGAATACCCTTGGTGTACCATTGGTTTGATTTGTTACCTAAATGGTTGTTTCAGTTTTTGTGTGGATAAGGCAATGTCAACGTGTGGGGTGGGATTCTGATTGATCAACATTAATCTTATTGTGTTGGAGGAATATTGTGGGATGTGTTTGGTGGTGCTGTGTGCTGTTTCTCCATCGGAAAAACATTGTTCGTTCTGTTGTTAATTCTGCCGGCCCAACAGGTGGGTGTTCTCTAATGGTTTTCTTGTTTTTTTTACATTTCATGGTTTTTTTTTTTATTTTTTCCCCGATGTTATCTGGGTCGGAAATGGCGTATAGAGGATGGGATGTGTTCTGTAATGGAATGGGTGTTCTGTAATGGAAGATATTGTTTCGTTTTATACATTTCTTTTTTTGTAACGTTTTCGTTCCATGTTCTTCATGGTTTTTTTTTTTTCTCGATGTTATCTGGGTCGGAAATGGCGTATACAGGATGGGATGTGTTCTGTAATGTTCCTCATTTTTTTCTTTTTTTTTCCCGCCGATGTTAACTGGGTCGGAAATGGTGTGTCTTACGGAGAGAGAATGTGATGCTGGTCGTGTGTTAAAAAAAAAGAGTTTCATTTCAGTTCTGGTATGGAAATTGACCAAAATTTGATGTTTTTGTTTGGGTAATGTGAATTAGGAAATTGAGATCATTAAGATTTTGATTTTGATTTTTCTTTTGGGATGTTATGAAACAAATTCTCTGCTTAATCATTCACTCTCACGCTGTGGGCGCATATTCGTGAATACATGTAGTGGTTTTTGGTCAAATACATGTGTTTTTTTTTTTCGGCAATGTTAACTGGGTCGGAAATGGTGTCGTCTTACGGAGAGAGGATGGGATGCTGGTTGTGTGTAACCACCGACAGACCACTGTTATGTTCCTTTTCTTTCTTTTTTTTTGCGATGTTTATCTAGGTCTGAAATGTTGCTGTTTCAGGTATGGAGGATGGGATTCTGCTAGTGTGTACCCATGGAGTGACCAGTGTTCTGTTTCGGTTGCATTGTGGTGTTACGTTTGCACAGATTGTTGATGACATTTGTGCGAAATTTGATGGGTTGGTGCCGGGGGTGGTATGTTTGTTGTTCGATGTGCCGGGGTATAAGAGGTTTAAGGTGGTTAGTGATGATGACATTAACAACATGTTGTGTCTGGGTAAATCGTTCAGGCTTAAGCATGTTGAGGTCATAGTTCAGGCTGCAAGTGGTGTGGTGGGTGGTAGTTGTGGTTTGCTGGATTGCACGGATGATGGTGGGGATTATGAGGATGATATTCGGATTTCTGGTGTTGAGGATCAATCAGATTTGTTACCGTCATACTGTCCCAATAGATCAAAGACATTTCTGTCGGCTCAATGGGCGTATGGGATTACGCATGTGGGACAATGTTTTGATGGGGGAGCAAATGAATTCCGAGAAGTTCTATGCAAGTACGCTGTGGAACGTGGATTCCAATTCAAGTATGTTAAAAATGATTCGGTTCGAATTACTGCAGTGTGCAAGTTTGAGGGGCAGACAGGGTGTATGTGGTCTGTTCACGCGAGGATGTTACCATCAACGGGGGTGTTATGCATTAAGAGGTTCAATAGTGTGCACTCTTGTGGTGCTGCCGTGCGAACTTATAGGAACCTGCGTACGGGTTCTGATTTGGTGTCTACTGTTGTTGCGGATCGGGTGCGTGATCAGCCACTGACCCGTCCTACGGATGTGGTGTTCGATTTGAGAAACGAATATGGATTGGAAATTAGTTACCGTGTGGCATGGTTGGGTGTTGAGAAAGCGAGGGGTGAAGTGTATGGGGATCACGCAATGTCGTTTGACCAACTTAGGTGGTATAGTGTCACGACCCAAACCCGGCCCTATGGGTTTAGCACCGTAACTAGCCAGTAATCCGAGATTACCGAAGGCCTGCTGAACAGTAATACAGTAAAACAGAGTACAGGGCCTGGCGGAAGCCAATATAGTAAATAACTAGTGTCCATTGAGCTGTGAAAATCTGTATGCCAAAAACATTTTTCATGCATTCATACAGTCAAAACAGTACAGTCTATACAATCATATACAACATTCAGTACGGGAACCTAATCCCTCGATAACAGTACAGTGAAACAGTAGACAGTCTATACAACTGTACAAAACAGTAGGGAGACCGATGGGGGACACAAAAACACCCCAAGCCATAGCATGGCGTCTCGGAACCTCGCAGTGAGGCACATAGGCTGGCTTGACAAAACTGGGGACAATCCCACGCTCCTAGCTCCGGTCTGGCTGCTGAGAACCTACATATATATATAAACAGTGAGCTAAAGCCCAGTGAATAACAACAAGTGTAAAGAGGTTATGAATGAATGTCCTTACAATAATGAAAACAGTTCATTAAACAGTATTTCAGTCTTTCAGTATTTCAGTTAATCAGTCATATGTGGTACATCCAATAGCCTATGAACAGTAGGTCCAGAAGGACCAGGTCTTAACAGACCCAACAGTAGTGATGGCCATCAATCAATAAACAGTATGGTTCCACAAGGAAACCGACAGAGCTCTGTAACAATAACAGTAATCAGTAAGTGCTAAGGATGCCACAGTACAGTTCACAATACAGGACATACATTCATTCAATAAACAATATCAGTTCAGTAAACAGTTCTGTTCAGTATTCAAAAGATAACCATTTTGAACATATCTTTACACAATCTGTTACTCACAGAGATTGGGCTAATAGCAGCTAGAGCGCGTCCCCGAAGCCAACCCTAAACAGTTAACAAATAGAACACACACTAAGTTTCACAGTCGGGAAGGATGATAATTAAATCCCTAAATTTCCTCGGTGTGGTTCTATGTCTAAATCCTCATTAAGATGTCTTAAACTAGGCCTAAGAATGCCTAGGATGAGATGAGGATGCAAAAATACACTTGGAAGGCATTTTCAAAAGTTGCTGAAAACAGGGGTCTCGCTCGAGCGAGCCTTCCTTCGCTCGAGCGAGCTTCCAAATCAAAGGCTTCGCTCGAGCGAGAAATCCTTCGCTCGAGCGAGCTGCTGGAACAGTAAAAGTACTGGATGCTCGATTTTTACGCGCGATACCACGCTCGATGCTCGCTCGAGCGGAGCCCTGTACAAAGGTGCTCGCTCGAGCGAGGAATCCTTCGCTCAAGCGAAGAAGCCAAATCTGGAATTTCCAAATTTGCCTTCCAAGCTCAAACCAAGCATTCAAACACTCTAAACTCGACCTCTTGGGCCCAAACTCTGGAAAACACATCCCAAAACAATGAATAACAAGTTTCAAAGGCCAATTTGTGAATTCAAGCCCCAAATGTGAGTCAATTAAAACCATTTTTCAAACCCATTTTCAAGAACACTTTCAAAACATGCAATGCATGGGTTTTTAACCAAATTCAAGGTTCAAATCTTGCTCTAATGAGCTCAATAGTTGGAAAACAAACTGATAACATGAACTTGATAGAAACATGAGCATGCATGTACAATCCATCATGAATCCAACTTCAAAAAAAATCACCAAAATGGGCATGCATGCATGAATTCAAGCATAATCCAACTTCTTAGCACTAAATCATGGTTTAATCCTACAATGGAACATGAACCATGCAAGATGAAGCTTAAAGACAACAAGAAGATGATGATTTCCTTACCTAGAGTGTCAATTACAAGTCTTGAAAGCTCAATTTAGTAATCTATGTTACCAATCTTCAAGTTTCTAAGCAAGATTAAGCAATGCAAGAAGGAAATCAATTCTCTCCCTCTCCTCTCTCTCTAATTTTCGGCTATGCTCACAAAAATGGCTGAGGAGGAGTTTGATTAAGTGTTAAGGCTCAATACTAACAATAAACAAAATGTCCACTATGGGTGGCAATGTGGTAAATAAGTCAATCTTGACAATTAACTCGTTTTAATCCAATTTAATCATTCCTAATCAATTTTCAGATAAATATATCATTAAATCACAAATATTCTACTGATTCTAAAACACTAAACGGTTTCTAATTCGGCCGCCGATAAGGCCTTCAATTAGCAGTTTAAACATATACATTCAAACAGTTAATCAATCAATCAAACAGATGTAATATACAATTCGATAAATAAACTTATTCAATTTCAGTTTCGATTTCAATCAGTCTATTCGTCATTTCGATTAACTCAATTATCAGTCATTATCAATTCAGTTTAGCATTAATCAGTATATAATTCAGTGGTTAATCGGTAATCAGTATGAGGGTTGTTACAGTCTCCCCTCTTTATAAGGAGTTTAGTCCTCTAAACTCGAGTTACCTTCATTCTGGAAGAAAACAGGATTCAGCGGGAACAAATCAGGATATCGCCTAGCCATGTCATCTTCCCTTTCCCAAGTGGCATACACACCACCATGGTTCTGCCAGTCAACTTTCACTAGCGGGATCTCCTTGTTTCTCAGTTTCTTGATCCGTCGGTTTACAATCTGTATAGGCCTCTCTTCGTAAGTGTAGTCATCACTCAACACTATCCGAGTAGGCTCAATCACATGGAACGGATCCCGAAGATAATCTCTCAACATAGAGATGTGGAAGACGTTATGCATATGCTCCATTTCAGGAGGAAGTGCAACTTGATACGCCACCGGATTGATTTTCTCAATAATCTGATACGGTCCAACATACCGCGGCGCTAACTTGCCTTTGACTCCAAAACGAGTCTGGCCTTTCATTGGTGTCACTTTCACAAACACGTGATCACCCACTTCATACTCTCGGTCTCGTCTTCTAACATCTGCATAACTCTTCTGTCTACTTTGTGCAGTTTTCAGTCTTTGCTGTATCAGTTTTATCTTTTCAGTCGTTTCATAAACAATTTCGGGCCCAAGCAACGGCCCATCTCCAACTTCTGCCCAGCAAATCGGAGATCTACACTTTCTGCCATACAATGCCTCGAAAGGCGCCATACCAATACTCGAATGGTAGCTGTTGTTGTAGGCGAATTCAGCCAACGGCAAATGACTTTCCCAGTTTCCTTGGAAGTCAAGGACACACATTCTCAGTAGATCCTCTAGAGTCTGGATGGTCCTTTCTGACTGTCCATCTGTCTGAGGATGATAGGCACTACTCAGCCTCAATTCAGTACCCAATGCAGTCTGTAGGCTTTGCCAGAACCTCGATGTAAACTTCGAATCCCTGTCAGAAACAATGGATACAGGCACTCCATGCAATCTCATAATTTCATCAATATAGATAACAGCCAATTTGTCTGCATTATAAATTGTCTTGACAGGTAGGAAGTGTGCAGATTTAGTCAATCTATCAACAATAACCCAAATAGAGTCCATACCTTTTCTGGAGCGAGGTAATCCAACGATAAAATCCATCGTGATATGCTCCCATTTCCATTCTGGTATGGGTAAGGGTTGCAATAATCCAGCAGGTCGTTGATGTTCAGCTTTGACTTGTTGGCAATGAAGACATTTGGACACAAAGTCGGCAATTTCTTTCTTCATCCCCGGCCACCAGAAATTTGACTTCAAATCTTGATACATTTTCGTATTCCCTGGGTGGATAGAAAATTTTGAATTGTGGCCCTCTTGTAGAATTCTTCTTTTCAGTTCGGTGTCATTCGGTACACACAGTCTTTCTTGAAATTTCAGTACATTGTTCTCAAATTTGTACCCCGGTCTCAGTTTAGACTCTCTTTCTTCGATGATCTTTTTCAAGTAATCATCCAACTGCTGTTTCTCCTTAATTTCTTCAATCAATGCTGGTTGAGTAGAAATAGCAGCTAAGGTACCACCTTGTTCCCTCAAAACAATTTCAATCTCAGACTTTTCAAGGTCACAAAGCAACTCTTTCTGTCCAGTCAGCAAACAGGCTAAGTTCCCAATCGATTTTCGGCTCAAAGCATCGGCAACGGTGTTGGCTTTTCCCAGATGGTACAAAATCTGTAGGTCATAATCTTTTATCAGCTCAAGCCATCTCCGCTGTCTCATATTCAGTTCTTTCTGAGTGAAAAAGTACTTCAGGCTCTTGTGGTCAGTATACACTTCACATGTCGCCCCCATAAAGATAGTGACGCCAGATTTTCAATGCAAATACCACTGCAGCAAGTTCTAAGTCATGGGTCGGGTAGTTCTTTTCATGTGGTCTCAACTGTCGGGAAGCATAAGCAATAACTCTCCCATTCTGCATTAAAACACACCCCAAACCCTTATGAGAAGCATCACTAAATACAGTATAACCGTCCGTACCTGAAGGTAGAGTCAGAATTGGTGCAGTCACAAGTCTAGTTTTCAACTCCTGAAATGCTGATTCCCGTTGGTCAGTCCAGTCAAATGATATCCCTTTCTATGTCAACTGAGTCAGTGGTAAGGCAATTTTGGAGAAGTCTTTGACAAATCTTCTGTAATATCCAGCCAATCCCAAAAAGCTTCGGACTTCAGTCACATTTGTTGGTCTAGGCCAGTTTACTACAGCTTCAATTTTCTGCGGATCAACAGAAATTCCATCTTTGCTAACAACATGCCCCAAAAACATAACATGATCAAGCCAAAATTCACATTTAGACAGTTTACCATACAGTTTCTGTTCTCTTAAGGTTTGCAGGGCAAGTCTCAGATGATGTTCATGTTCTTTAACAGTCTTAGAATAAATCAGTATGTCATCAATAAATACCACAATAAAATCATCAAGGTACGGTTTAAAAATTCTGTTCATAAGGTCCATAAATGCAGCTGGGGCATTCGTGACTCCAAACGGCATAACTAAAAATTCATAATGGCCATACCTTGTTCTAAAAGCAGTTTTATCAATGTCTTCTGGTTTAACTTTCAGTTGATGGTATCCCGATCTGAGATCAATCTTGGAAAACACTTGTGCACCCTGTAACTGGTCAAATAAATCATCAATACGCGGTAGTGGATATTTGTTCTTTACAGTTACCTTGTTCAATTCGCGGTAATCAATGCACAGTCTCAGTGAGCCATCTTTCTTCTTTACAAACAAAACAGGTGCACCCCACGGTGAAATACTGGGTCTGATAAACTTCTTGTCTAGCAGTTCCTGCAATTGTACCTTCAATTCTTTCAGTTTAGTTGGAGCCATTCTGTAGGGAGCTTTAGACACTGGCTGTGTTCTCGGAATTACATCAACGGTGAATTCAATCTCCCTGTCAATCAAATCCCCTGGCAGATCATCTGGAAATACATCTGGGAATTCTCTAACTATAGGAATACAATTCACATCAGTTTTAACATTATCATCAGCAGATACAGTCAATACAGAACACAGATATCCTTTACACCCCTTTCTAATCAGTTTGACAGCTTTTACAGAAGAAATCAGATACGGAGGAGGTACTACTCCACTCCCATTAAACACAAATTCAGGTAAACCCGGTGGACGGAAAACAACTTGTTTTGTTACACAATCTATAGTGGCATGATATTTTTGTAGCCAATCCATCCCCAATATCACATCAAAATGATCTATGTTCAACGGTAGTAAGTCAATAAACAGATGCATATCCCCAACAATAATTTCACAAGCAGGATACATATATGCACATGTCATGGATCCCCCAACAGGTGATGATACAGCTAGCAAGTAATTCATAGGTTCTAAGGGTCTATTCAATTTCCGTGAAAAAGCATGCGACACATAAGAATGTGTAGACCCCGAATCAATCAATACATATGCATTTTGAGCACAAATAGAGAGGATACCTGACACAACGGTCTCAGTATTCTGAACGTCTCCCGGTACTAGGGCAAATACTCGGTCCTGCCTCATAGGCTCTTTCCCGGTAGCTTTGGGGTTAGGCTTTGGCGCTGCATTTGATGCTGCTGCGCTCGGTGTAGCTTTACTACTAACTGGTGGAGCAGAAGGGCAGTCTTTAATTCTGTGGCCCACCTTGCCACATCTGAAACAAGCTCCCGAAATCTGGTAGCAAACCCCTTTGTGCTTATTGCCACATACGGAGCAGGGTGGGGTAAACCCACTCCATTGGCTGGGGCTAGTTGTTGACCCCGTGTTCTATTTCTTGTTCAATTGATTGTGCTTGCCTTTCTTGAATTTGAAACCCTGCCTTTTACCACGCCATTCAGTTGTTGGTGGTTCAGTTTGTTTCAGTGCTTCAATATTTGATTCAGCCATCAAGGCCCGATCAAGAACACCCACATAAGTTGGCAGTTTCAACATATTAACTCTATCGAGGATAGGAACATTCAAGCCGCCTTCAAACTTCCTGGCCTTTTTGTAGTCGGTGTCCACCATATGCGGTGCATACCTAGCAAGCTCGGTGAACTTCGTCTCATATTCGGCAACAGACATTGTGCCCTGTTTCAGTTGTTCAAATTCGGTTATTTTCCTATCCCTGACACATTGAGGAAAGTACTTTTCAAAGAAGGACTCCTTGAACTGAGCCCAAGTCATAACAGTGTTTGTATCACGGATTAACATCCACCATCTTCTAGCTTCTTCTTGAAGGGTGAAGGTAGCCAATAGTACTTTATTTGCTTCCGAGCACGGAAACATTTCAAACAACTTTTCTGTTTCAAGGACCCATGCTTCAGCCTTTAACGGTTCTAAGCCTCCCTGAAAGGACGGCGGTTTCATCTTGCTGAATTTATGAGTCAGTGCAATAATGTCCCCATCATTCACATTCGCATTTGGTTCCGGCTGTACCGGGGGAGGAGGAGGTGGGGGCGGTTGATTCTGTTGTTGCTCGAGTCTAGCAGTTATCAATTCCATCATTCTTTCCATTCTGGCCATTCTGGCCTCAGTAGAGGAGGATTCAGTTTCATTTGCATTATCCATTTCACAATAAACAGTTATAACAGTTCCAGTCATAAGCAGTTGTATACGTTAACAGTTTATCACATTAACAGTTGTATAATTAAACAGTTTAACATTTAGCATATATTCAGTCAGTCATAAGCACACACTTTTCAAGTTCACGAGATGCCCTAATTGCTTTTCTAGGACTCCCTATAGCTCATTTGGACACGTGTGTGCTGTATAACTCGTGGTTAAGTATCGCTCTGATACCACTCTGTCACGACCCAAACCCGGCCCTATGGGTTTAGCACCGTAACTGGCCAGTAATCCGAGATTACCGAAGGCCTGCTGAACAGTAATACAGTAAAACAGAGTACAGGGCCTGGCGGAAGCCAATACAGTAAATAACTAGTGTCCATTGAGCTGTGAAAATCTGTATGCCAAAAACATTTTTCATGCATTCATACAGTCAAAACAGTACAGTCTATACAATCATATACAACATTCAGTACGGGAACCTAATCCCTCGATAACAGTACAGTGAAACAGTAGACAGTCTATACAACAGTACAAAACAGTAGGGAGACCGATGGGGGACACAAAAACACCCCAAGCCATAGCATGGCGTCTCGGAACCTCGCAGTGAGGCACATAGGCTGGCTTGACAAAACTGGGGACAATCCCACGCTCCTAGCTCCGGTCTGGCTGCTGAGAACCTACATATATATATATAAACAGTGAGCTAAAGCCCAGTGAATAACAACAAGTGTAAAGAGGTTATGAATGAATGTCCTTACAATAATGAAAACAGTTCATTAAACAGTATTTCAGTCTTTCAGTATTTCAGTCAATCAGTCATATGTGGTACATCCAATAGCCTATAAACAGTAGGTCCAGAAGGACCGGGTCTTAACAGACCCAACAGTAGTGATGGCCATCAATCAATAAACAGTATGGTTCCACAAGGAAACCGACAGAGCTCTGTAACAATAACAGTAATCAGTAAGTGCTAAGGATGCCACAGTACAGTTCACAATACAGGACATACATTCATTCAATAAACAATATCAGTTCAGTAAACAGTTCTGTTCAGTATTCAAAAGATAACCATTTTGAACATATCTTTACACAATCTGTTACTCACAGAGATTGGGCTAATAGCAGCTAGAGCGCGTCCCCGAAGCCAACCCTAAACAGTTAACAAATAGAACACACACTAAGTTTCACAGTCGGGAATGATGATAATTAAATCCCTAAATTTCCTCGGTGTGGTTCTATGTCTAAATCCTCATTAAGATGTCTTAAACTAGGCCTAAGAATGCCTAGGATGAGATGAGGATGCAAAAATACACTTGGAAGGCATTTTCAAAAGTTGCTGAAAACAGGGGTCTCGCTCGAGCGAGCCTTCCTTCGCTCGAGCGAGCTTCCAAATCAAAGGCTTCGCTTGAGCGAGAAATCCTTCGCTCGAGCGAGCTGCTGGAACAGTAAAAGTACTGGATGCTCGATTTTTACGCGCGATACCACGCTCGATGCTCGCTCGAGCGGAGCCCTGTACAAAGGTGCTCGCTCGAGCGAGGAATCCTTCGCTCGAGCGAAGAAGCCAAATCTGGAATTTCCAGATTTGCCTTCCAAGCTCAAACCAAGCATTCAAACACTCTAAACTCGACCTCTTGGGCCCAAACTCTGGAAAACACATCCCAAAACAATGAATAACAAGTTTCAAAGGCCAATTTGTGAATTCAAGCCCCAAAGGTGAGTTAATTAAAACCATTTTTCAAACCCATTTTCAAGAACACTTTCAAAACATGCAATGCATGGGTTTTTAACCAAATTCAAGGTTCAAATCTTGCTCTAATGAGCTCAATAGTTGGAAAACAAACTGATAACATGAACTTGATAGAAACATGAGCATGCATGTACAATCCATCATGAATCCAACTTCAAAAGAAATCACCAAAATGGGCATGCATGCATGAATTCAAGCATAATCCAACTTCTTAGCACTAAATCATGGTTTAATCCTACAATGGAACATGAACCATGCAAGATGAAGCTTAAAGACAACAAGAAGATGATGATTTCCTTACCTAGAGTGTCAATTACAAGTCTTGAAAGCTCAATTTAGTAATCTATGTTACCAATCTTCAAGTTTCTAAGCAAGATTAAGCAATGCAAGAAGGAAATCAATTCTCTCCCTCTCCTCTCTCTCTAATTTTTGGCTATGCTCACAAAAATGGCTGAGGAGGAGTTTGATTAAGTGTTAAGGCTCAATACTAACAATAAACAAAATGTCCACTATGGGTGGCAATGTAGTAAATAAGTCAATCTTGACAATTAACTCGTTTTAATCCAATTTAATCATTCCTAATCAATTTTCAGATAAATATATCATTAAATCACAAATATTCTATTGATTCTAAAACACTAAACGGTTTCTAATTCGGCCGCCGATAAGGCCTTCAATTAGCAGTTTAAACATATACATTCAAACAGTTAATCAATCAATCAAACAGATGTAATATACAATTCGATAAATAAACTTATTCAATTTCAGTTTCGATTTCAATCAGTCTATTCGTCATTTCGATTAACTCAATTATCAGTCATTATCAATTCAGTTTAGCATTAATCAGTATATAATTCAGTGGTTAATCGATAATCAGTACGAGGGTTGTTACATATAGTGATTCCGTAATGGAAAAAAATCCAAACAGTTACATTAACCTTGAATTTGAGCAGCAAACGGGGAAGTTTGTTCGGTATTTTATATCGTTCCGTGCGTGTATAGATGGCTTTAATCATTGTCGGCCTTTGTTGTTTTTGGATAGAACGTTTCTGAAGGGTAGATTGAAAGGTAATTTGCTTGCCGCCACTGCGAAAGACGGCAATCAAGGTAAGGTTGTTTCAAATAAATTTTCCCTTATGGTTGATGTGTTTCAGACGGTGTTTACTGTAATTTAATTTGCCCAGTCAATGTTTTGTTCGAACATGTTCAACTTTGCCAATCCAACAAGGTATGATTAACAATGTAAAAGACATGTTGTCATGGGACTCGTAAAACATCTTGTCCTCATAAATAATTCTTTTTAAAAGAAAATAATTTATACTACATTACACATTGCACAACTTTTTATAGACGTATGATATAACACATTGTTGAACCCTTTATTTGTACGTAATTTCTCATTGCCATGCAAATTGTTGGGGTTCATGTTTCATCTGTTTCATGATTTGTATGTAGGTTTATTTCCTGTGGCATTTGCTGTTGTTGATTCCGAGAATGCAGCCAATTGGGAATGGTTTCTACGGAATTTGAAACAAGTTGTCAGTGGTGGCCGAATATTGACGTTCATATCTGACCGTCACATTGGACTGTTGCAGTGTTTGCCAAACGTATTTCCGTCGACACATCACGCATATTGTTTGGTGCATCTCCAAATGAATTTACGTGACCGCATGAAATACGTTAATGCATCGCAGAAGTTTGGGTTGATGCGCAAGTTGCGTGAATGTGCATACGCCCCCACTGTTAAGTGTTTCAATGAGAAGATGGAAGTACTCAAGAAGTGTAGCCCCGCTGTGATTGAAGGTTTTATGAAGGACTTGGACCCCAAACATTGGTCTAATGCGTATTTCAAGTAATTCACAATCTGTACATTACTATCACTTTCATTTGTTGTACAAATTATTCCTTTTCGTTAACATTATTGTACATGTTTTCGGTACCCCTTTAAGTGTGTTATGTTTTTTCAGGGGACAACGGTATGGTGAGATGTGCTCAAACGCTGTTGAATCTTTCAATAATTGGGTTAGTGATGCACGTCATCTTCCCATTACTCGTCTAGTTGATATGGTAAGGGGTCAAATCATGGAGCAGATGGCAGAACGCAGAGTTAAATGCAACACATGGGTTGGTATATTATGCCCTAAAATGGAGAAGAAGTTGGCGGCAGCGTTTAACGATAGCAGGCCATGGTGTGTTAGTCAGGCTAACGACGACGTGTACGAGGTTCACTCCAACCCCTCGGTGATGGTCGATGTGGGTAGGCATACGTGTTCCTGCTTTCAGTGGCAGATAAATGGGTTCCCATGTTCTCATGCCGTTGTTGCATTCCGTAATAGCGGGAGGAATATTTACAATTCCATAGACCGAGCATTTCACATCGACACTTTTCGTTCTTCATACAGCGGAACAATATATCCTATCCCTTCCGTGGAGAAGCCAAATGTTAACGCCGCTGAATATATGATAGTACCGCCAACAGTCAAGCGTCCGCCGAGTAGGCCCAAACGGAAGAGGATTCCATCTAAGGGTGAGGTAGTTCAACGTATTAGGTGTGGACGTTGTGGGAAATTCGGCAACCACAATAGGAAGACTTGCAAAAAGCCGATATAGATGGGATGCCATGTGGTTTTTCAATGTTGGTGGTGTTTCAAGCAAACAAGCAGGTTTTCCATTTTTTGGTCCTCAAACAGCAGTTTGTGTGTGGTAACAGTTTTCTGTTTCTTTACATTTTTAATCAGTGTAATGTGGTCACAAATTGAAGAACATGTTAATTTGTTTACATTCCACCTGTCCTGTATTATACATTCATTCAAACCATAATGAACTCATACACACGTCAATGTATGATAGGCAAAGTTAAGCAAAATTTGTAGGACCAGAAACCTGTTAATCCCCCATTCACAATACTAATAATGTATCAGCTTTAGGTAGAACAAAAAAACTTGTAGCCTTCTTGTCGGTTGACAATGTAACAGCCATGTAGCGTGGACAATGTGGCCTATAAATGTAGACTAACAATGTAACACACGTATGATTAACAATGTAGATCGATCAGATATATGCATTGTTCATCTTTGCCTATCTATTTTACTCAGAAACAGCTACTGTTTAAATTATGTGCAAACTAGTTTCATTTTGCAATCAAAGCCAAAAAATAACCGTACATACTACCACCGGAAAACCTGTTAATCCACCATTCACAACACTAATAATGTATCAGATTTTGCTACAACAAACAAAATTATGCCAAAAAAAATGTAGCCTTCTTGTAGGTTTTACAATGTAACAGACATGTAGTGTGGACGATGTGTCCTATCAATGTAGCATAACAATGTAACACACGTATGATTAACAATGTATTTCGACCAGATATACGTGGAGTTCAACTTTGCCAATCTATTTTATTCAAAAAGAGATATTGTTTAAATTACGTGCAAACAGGTTTCATTCTGCTATTAAAACCCAAAAAAAGGGGCCATACTACCACCGGGAAACTTGTTAAGCCACCATTCACAATACTAATAATGTACGAGATTTTGCTAGAATCAAAAACATCTGCCAAAAAACATGCACTATTCACACACAGCTAAACATTTTTTAATGGTTTGCCTAACTAAAACATAACTGCCACTCTAGGGGGTGTGGTTCCTACTGAAGAAAGGGGTGTTGATCATATTTTGTGCTGCCATTGCATGTAGTCCTTTTTCTGGGGAACTTAAAAACATTTCCACCATAGCAGCGCGCATAGTAGTGGGAGTGAGGCCGTCCATTGTGTTGTTGATGTCTACCCCACGGATGTGCTGTCTAACAATGAAGCACACGAAGATTCCACAGTCCGACCTGCAGTCACGTAATATGGTAATTCATTTCCACAACACATTGTTTGGGTTCTAGCAAATTAGATAATAAAAACAATACTTACGACTCTGGGGCTTGTTGCGGACAATCTACAACGGATGTAAGTTTCCCATTAAAATCCTCTGTCTCAACATCATGATTTCCAATTCTTGGCTTCACAAAATTATTATGGTGTTCAGTCACCCACTGTTTCTGTTCACAAATTTAATGTTAATATAATTACGTGCCTGCCAACGCGAACATATTAACTTAACCATTCATCACTAACGCATACTCAAACTCAAAACTGATATATTAAGATGTTAACACTACAATTTCTTAACGAATAAATATACCACCTACCACTTTCAAAGCTTCGTTGTAATGCTCATCGCGCACACCACGTCTTGGTCTCAAAGAGTTGTAATGTTTCCAATCCCCGCTGTCCGAATCGTGTACCATGACAGTCCAGTGGTTGGCATGGTATATTGGGTATACAGTGTATCTGGAACCTCGCGCTGCCTTTGTGTGTATGTTTAAGTACTTCGTTCGTGACACAGCGCTTGTGTTACGCATCATGTCCTGCACATACATTCAATGTCCACATACCCCCACAATGTTGAGTTCTTCGTAGGATTACATGTACAGGTTGTGTGTTCACAGCACAATGCAACGTAATGGGGTTACTTACCGCGCACACGCTACTGTACACATACGCCGTTCCTTGATATTCTCTTCTACCCGACACTGTCCTGTGCATGTCTGTCAACATAGCTCCATAAGCATCTATTACCTACACCACGTAGTGAACATTACAATGTTGATGTCTCCATTTACACATAAGTTACACAACCGTGCCAGACAGTGTATTTGCTAACATGGTGGCAATATATTTGAAAAAAAAAAACCAATCTGTCAATCAAGCCCTGTTTTCCAATGGTACCAAATCAGTAAGGAATTCATTTAAGAAGAAGAGAGATGTGCATACATTGCCATGAATGGAGTTCTCATGTACCAAATCTTTGATGTCAGTGAAGTGAACTTGTATCCCACTCTCACCGCCATCCCATACTATTAACCTGCACGCCACAAACCATAACATATTAATACCGTACAGAACGTTACAACGATAATATACAACAACTTCATTAATGAAGAACTTTCCCATATCCTTCTAAGCTGTACATTTGCTCCAGTACCTTCTGGTCTTCATCTTTCAACATGCCCCACACAATGTGTCTCCGAGTCATTCCAAAACCATTCCATGTTTTACGTCCCACATCAATATCCTCCACAATGTATATCTCCCTGTAGACGTGCCCTTGGGCCTCACTCTACAGTGCGGACTCGATTTTGTTTGCGGTTCTAAATCTGAACCAAAGAGTCCAAATCTGGCAAATCCTTTTGAGAAAACAGATTTTTGAAAAGAAGTGCCAAACATGGACTGCTTTGCCAGATACAGAGTCGCCACCTAAATATTTTTTATGGGAAATTTAGGAAACCCTAACTCGGTGCCAAAGGCCACGTGTCTGTCATCACCAAAGTTGCCTCGGCTCGGGAACTTGGGTACGATTGGGGAAAGTCAGCTATGAGCACCCCCTCTCGCCCGGTCCGAAGACCGGCCTCTACTAACCGTGATATCCGATTTTGAAAACGTTATGTGTTCTCATTCCGGTTATTAGCCTAGAATTACTATGTTATGCACACAGCAAACAAGTATAGACTAGATTGCCTAATTTGAAAATAAGCATTGCATATCCGTTTGTCTTAAAAAATACTTTGGAATTTGCTACTCGCAAGTAGGCTAAAATACGGATTTCAACGAGTTTTTCCAACTCAGACAATCCAACCTTCACCCACAGGCATTCAAGCAGTTTATCACATAAGCATCTAGCCACATGGTAAGCATGTTGTCATGTTAACACTCACACGCATGTGGTATGCTAAATCATGAAAATACTTACATCGTACTCCGTGCCAAAACAGTAAACTAGTTAGCAGACATGCATGGTCCTAGTTCATGTCAAATTGACTAATGCAACACATACAGGATGCAATTAGGGTAGGCTCGGCTATCCTAAACATGACATGTGAAATGCAATCAATCGATGCACGTATTCAATTTAGAATTGAAGTACAAATGCAGTTAGCATGATGTACCGAGCCTGGTGCATGCAAGACTGATGGATGATGCACGCATGCATAGCATAAGGTATGCTAAATTAAATATGCCCTAATACTAACCATCAAAGTAGGTAAGTAAAAGGGAGAAAGAAGTGGGGGTTGAAAGACATACACACACTCACCCACACTTATTACAGATTCGCCCTTGCTCGGAGGGACCAAAAGAATATACAGATAATTAACCTACAAGCTAATTAAAATATTACAGTCTATCTAATTGGTTAACAAATTAACTATGCTAGACGAAACAATAAACCGCCTCGGGGAGAGAGCCCAATGCAATGCATGCCCGATCTTGCTCGGAAGTGCACTGCCATGCGCAATCTGCCTCTGTTTTCCCTGCTATACTCCTCTGAAGACTGCCAAAATCTCAGGATGTGCTCACTGGATGTTGGGGAGTGCCGTCGGCTGGAAAGAATCATCACCGGCTGTGCTTTGGTGTCCATTAGCACAGAATGGATCCATCGGCCATAGATGGTTTGCCGGTCGGCACTCTGTGAAGTCGATCGGCAAAAGGTTCCTGCAGAATCTGTTTGACAGCAGCAGAGGACAGAACTTTGCATGGCAATGCAATCCAAACCATATATGCACCAATCATGTCCCTTATTATGTGTATGACTCAAAGGGGCATGGTCCTTGGTTCTCGGACCATCAATCGCGCATTTCAATGCGTGATGGCCCAAGAGAACCAAGTGTGCATTTTTCATTTCAAATGAAATGCAAACCAACAAATAAAGGCCCAATCCCTATCACTAAATCAAGGGACAAGACATGCATGCTTATGTAATGCAATCCTAGGCATGTTAGCTAGTATGCAACATGGCATAAAAGGGAGCATGGAAACATGTAATGCATATTAGGTTCACAACCCAAGCAACAAAACAAGCAAGCACGCCATAACTACGCAAACTACTAGAGCATACAAGATGCAATCTAATCATGCAACATGCTAGCAATTTGACCAAGGGAATACATGGCACATGCAAGTGACTTCGAGCATGCAATACATGCAACCAAAGCATGCAAACATGGGATAGTGTAGCAACACTCGAATGGCATGCAAGGGATGGACTTACACTAATTGGACAGCCCTAAGTTAGGTCCAAAACAATGGCCCAATGCCAAGGGAAAGAAGGCCAAAATGCATACAAACATGCAAGCACACATGATCCAACACCTAGGCATATCAAAGTAACTTTTAAGCACACTTAAAAGGGACAAATATGGATATGTAATCAACATGCTAGACACTGAAAACATGCTAGAAGAGGTGCCCAAACAAACAAATCATGCAAGTGAGGCATGCTAGAAGAGTCAAAGCTTAAGGCATACAAGAGGGATCACATGGTGGCTATACAAAGAAGGGCATGGATGACTCCAACGACTTAAAACAGTCCCTTAGCACACTAAATCATGCAAATAAGTTTCACAAAGCTTGGCCAAAACACAAAAGCATGATAGTCTAAATGCTATGCATGTATTGAGGCAAATCATGGCATTACAAGGTAGGTATGCTAAGCAAGCATAGTGTACCAAGACCAACACACAACAATGTTATATCATGGCATAATAAGCAGCTATGGCATGATCAACAAACACTCAAACATGATGCTCCCTCAAGAGGCCAAAAAGTGCCCTTTTCAAGAACAAGGAGAGGGGGTGACCCTCTCCTTCTTGGGACTTCAAGGCACCATCCTTACCACTGAAATCCCTCAAGATTTCAGTGGTGAGGAGGCCCAAACACCAAAGTCTCGGAACTCACGCAAAATGGCACAAAATGGGGCCTCTCAAGGCTTAAGAGGGGTCAAACACCTCCAAACCACAAAACACCCTAAACAAACTATTTAGAGGGCCCAAAAACAGAACTTTTTTATATTATGCACTAAGCTCAAAAACAGTTTTAAGATAGGCAAAAATAGGATGCAAAAATAGGGAAAAAGTAGTGAGTTTCTTACCCTTGAAGTCCTCTTTCACAAATGGTGGACCAGCTGCTTCCTTAGCTCCAAAACAGCTCAAGAACACCAAGAACAACTCTTTGGCCCTTCAAGAACCAAGAAAAGGTGTAACACTATGTGTTTGTGTGCAATAGTAAGCCTAAAATACACACAAGAGAGAGAGATAGAGAAATGGAATAGATACACTACTCAAACCCTAATACCAGAGCTCTCTCTGATTTTTCTCTAACCCTAATGCCAAGAGAGGAAGCCTCTTCTTATAGGCAACTCCCTCTTGTAAGGCTTACAAGACAAGCCATCCAAGAGAGAAATCCCTCCATACACGTGTATGGAGGGGAACAGAGTGGGTGCCAGCTATCACAGCTGGCACAAAATATCTACTAAAAGTAGATGAACAGTGATCGGCCATTCAAAATTGTCATTTTGACAAAATAAACGGCCGACCGGCAACAAAGAGTGCCGACCGGCAAAATATATTGCCGATGGCACAAAATCACTGGCCGGTGGCCTCAAGCCATGGCCGGTGATGTGTGGGGATGCCTCAAAAGGCATTCCCTGCCCCTTCAAGGCAAAACACAAGTGTTTGGTGCAAAACCAGACACAAAACAGTCGAGTCGAGAGATCCTGAGGCAAGGCGCGCAACCGAGACCTCCGGGAACTCAAGACGAACACAAACATGGATGATCACCGAGTGTTCAATCAGTGACGTCCAAGTCTTGAGGACGGTCAAAAATGGGGTGTCTACAGTTGCCCCTCTTTGACAGAACTCGAAAGTCATAACAATGACGAGAGTGAATGTCAAAGCCCAGAGACGACCAATTTTTGACAAGGCCGAAGACTTAGACAAACATGCAAGACAAACAAGGTATGCGCCCGAAGGCAGGGGCAAAATGCAAGACAATGCACGAAGCCGAGCATAACTCATGATCATGCAAAGAAAGCTGTAACGAAGCATACATGCGATAGTTCTAAGCTAGCATACACCAAACTACATTACAATGCAGAAAGGATGTAAGAGAATTATGCAATTCTCGATACGTCTCACGCGAAGGATATAATACCTGTCTGGTTCGTCTGGTCCCACCAGCTGCAAATGAACCGTACATACAATATCGTGCCTGTAAAGAAAACAACTTACCAGGTATGATATTGTTAGCAACATGCATGACAATGCAAGAATGAATGCAAAATGATATGCAATATATACAAAACAATGTGTAAATAATGCAAATGAATATGCAATGCAATTGAAACAATGCGAACTACATGCAAAGCAATTGAATCATGATCCAATCATGAGCAGTTTGAAACCGCACAAATGTCAAATAGATTGATGGAGGTAACAAGTCCGTCTACCATAGAACGGTCCACTGAACTATGAGTAATGTAGACGGACACAAGAACGAGTATTGGGTGGAATGACATAAGTGGGGTAACGACCCGCTGGAGAAAGAATGATGATCCTAGTGCCGGATGCAAAAATTTACACTACAATGTAATATCTACAATGGATATGGCATGCAGCCAAACCAAATCTTGCCTAGGAAAGGCATGTACGCAAACAAGCCGCGGCTAACATAGAACGGTCCACTGAACTATGCTTTGACACGAGAAGTATGGGCACATACCAGACCAAGCTCAACATGGAAAGGCGCAAGCCATAGATGGAAGGTGATGCAAGGAATGCATGCAATCTAAAATGCGACATGCATTGGGATGGAATAGATATGATGGATATGGCACGCGGGCCAAACCAAATCTTGCCTAGGAAAGGCATGTACGCATATGAGCCATGTCTAACACAGAAAAGGTGCCGCAACCCTCAAACCAACATACCAGCGTGGAATAGGCGCGTACACATGCAGAACTGTGTTTTAACGTGAAAAATAAGGGCACATACCAGACCAAGCTCAACATGGAAAGGCGCAAGCCATAGACGGAAGATGATGCAGTGAATGCATGCAATCTACAATGCAATATCTACAAATATGCAATGGAATGGATATTTACAAAAATGCATGACAATGCAGTATGATGCGATCTGCTGGGGAAAATGCAATGGATGCATGCAAGCTACAATGGAAATGCATGACAATGTATGTTTATTTTCTACAATGCATGACAATGCAATATTTTACCATGTATGCATGATAATGTACCACTTACAATGGATGCATGACAATGCAATATATACCATGTATGCATAATAATGCACTATTTACAATGGATGCATGACATATGCATATGTTTTGTTTTTGGTTGGAATGCATGACGATGCATGATTTCTTTTTGTTTGAATGCAAATGATGCATGAAATGCATGTTATATGGAATGCGCGACAACGCGCGGCTTGAAATGCGTGAAAATGCAAGTGTGCTTGAAATGCGCGAAAATGCAAGTGTGCTTGAAATGCGCAGCGACGTGCGGCTTAAGATATGCATGACAATGCATGTTGATGCAAGTGCGAAACAACGTATGTCTAATGCATATGATCTCGAATGCGCAGCCACGCGCGCCGTTTGAAATGCATGATAATGCATGCGAGCGGGTTTAAGGTCTCGCCAGACCGAGCGTGTTTACGGTCCCGCCGGACCCTGTGAACACATGAATCTCGTTATGTTGAATGCATGATTCTGCATGGTTTCGAAATGCGCAACAACACGCGGTTTTTGAGATGCATGACAATGCATGTTGATGCAAGTGCGAAACAACGCATGTCTTTTGAAATGCAAGACAACGCAACTGAGCGGATTTTAAGGTCTCGCCGGACCGTGTGTGTTTTTGGTCCCGCCGGACCGTGCGTGTTTAAGGTCTCGCCAGACCATCGCGCATGACAATGCATATGAGGTGCGCAAAATAGCGCGAACAATGAGTGTATACCAAATGCAATAAGACGCGCGAAACGGCGTGATGCATTGGACAACGCGAATGAAATGCGATGCGCAAGACAGTGCAATGCGCTAAATGGCGTAATTGAATGCATGCCAAATGCACATGGGGGCAACTTTCGAACTTTGTAAAGGCCAAAAGGATACAGAAAGGATACACCTTGCACGAATTTGAGTGCTACACACAGAGGACACGATCCGAGGTCAAAACGGAGGCCGGTTGAGCGTCGGAGAGGCACTGTTTTGCACTGTTTTAAGCAATGAAGGCTCTGGACCACTCATATAACCCAAGGAAAGGTGTAGGAGGCTCAAAAACCACTGTAGGAGATCACCGGATGTCCACCGGCCATCATAATGCATCACCGGCCGTCCATCGGCCATCAAACAGTCTCATCGGCACAATATATTGCCGACCGGCAAAGAGTGTGGCCGACCGGCAAAGAATTCCTGTATCGGGGCAGTTTTGTCAATTGGCCACGGGTCTTTTAAAATAGGGTTTCTAACCCTATTTTCTTCACTTCCCCTTAGTCGAAAATCCTCTCTCTCTCTCTCTAGAGTGTTTTCCTCTTTTGATTCTCTCATTTTCTTGCGTTCTAGCCCCCATTTCGTCGTTCGACTCACGATTTCCTTCGCGTTTCGGTGATTTTCAACCGAACGAAACTTCGTTTCGGTGTCCCGTTTTTGATTTCCGCCACTCGGGGCTTGTTTCCCTCGAGTTTTTCTCGATATCTGTGCCTTTTCCGCAGTTCGGCTTTCCCGGCCATTTCCGGCCCTCTCGGGGTTGACTTTTTGTTGACTCTTCGCATTCTCGCCCGGTTTTCCCTCTTCTGGTCATTTTCACATTCTTTTCGAGATGGCAGACGACCTTCCACAGGGCGGGCCCCCTCCAGGGCTTGAGATGGATCCCGAGGCCGAGCCCTTGCCGCTTCGCATCCGGCCATTCGATCCGGAGACTTACAGACCGGCGGTCCACGTGATGCTCCCGGACAGACTACGCCAGTTCCGGAGCTTCGAGAGGGGCGTGGCACGCGAGCTACTGCTACGTGAGCCAGAGTCTCATTTGTCACACGGCGCTTCTGAGGTACATCATTCCCCCGGTTTCAGTTTCCCGCAATGTAGAACACTTAACTGCCATAGTTGATTCTGTTCTTTAACTGCTTAGTCTGAATGCACTGATGCACTGATATACTGTAGTTGATTGTGAACACACTTGCAGCTGATATCTGCTTGCATGGGAACATGCGCACACACACCGCACTTGCCCTGAATTACTTAAACGGCCTGACACACCATATATCGTAATTTCACTGCTAGCCCACTGAAACCCGATATCTGCTTGAATTCTGAAAAACATGCACACATGCTGTATTTGCCCTGAACCACTCAAACACGCTGACACATCATATGCTGTAGTTCTTTGCTAGCACACTGACACCCAATGTCTGTTTGAATCTAAAAAAACATGCACACATGCTATATATCTATATGTTTCTTAAAACTGCATCTTGAATATTGCTTCGCAATTGTTGTTTTTGATTACAGGGGGACTCCCATACCATCCGCGGGTATGGGAACGTCGTCGCCCGAGATTGATACGTGGAGTTGCCAGACGCGGTTCTCCAGATCGTTGACGAGGCGGGTTTCGGCATCTTTTGCAGGGGGCTTTCCCAGCTTACCACCTACAAGCCCTTGCTTGCTGCTTTAGTGGAGAGGTGGTGGGATACCACCAATTCCTTCCACTTCTCCGTCGCAGGGGACATGGCGATGACCCCTTATGACTTCTCGATGCTTACCGGCATCGAGGTAGGGGGTGATCCGATCCCCTTTGACACGGATATGGATGAGTGGGACGCCGCCCAGCTGTACCTGCTCGGCACTCGGCCACCCCTTGCTCGGGCAGGGTTTGTCAGATACTCGTGGTTCGAGAGCCACTTCAGGACTGAGCCAGCCTTGGCGGAGGAGGCGCAGATGACCCCAGAGGAGGTGGATCAGTATGCGCGGGGCTTCATCATGTTTTTACTCGGGACGACCCTTTTCGCCGACCGGGCGAACACCGTGCCTCTTTGCCTGTTGAGCGCACTGGTGGATGTCAGGCGGATCCGCCACTATGACTGGGGGGGCGCAGGCTTGGCCACTTTGTATGGCTACATGAGTTCTTCTTCCCGCCTCAGCGGACAGCTCCTTGGCGGATACTGGCGAGCTTGGGAGGTACATCTTCTCCCCCTTTTTACATTTCTGTTTTCTGCTTTACATTTTCTGTATTCTGTGCACTGCACGGTCTATCTCTCATTGACTATATACTGTACACGTGGCACACACATATACTCTGCTTTACACTGACTGTACACTGCACACACTGTACACTTTGCACAATACACTGCACAACACACGGCTCTGCCATTTCTGCTTTATTCTGTATTCTATTTTACCCAATAGTCATACTGATATCTGTTCTGCAGTTGTGGGTATATGCCTACTTTCCCAGGCTTGCCCCAGTACCCGATGTGGAGATCCCGCTCGACGTCCCCTTTTCTCATCGCTTTGATGTGCGGTGCGTGCGGAGACCCCGAGAGTCTTTCATCTTCTTCCGCCGCTACTTCGACACCATAACCGCCGCGGAGGTATATTCAATTGTGGAGTTTGCTTAAGCTTCGCATAGCACTGTATTTTTTATAACAGATAGATAACAAACTGTATTTGTGCCCGCAGATCACCTGGCAGCCTTGGGCTCCATTGCCGGCCGTGGTGAGGGATCACTATGAGGGCGCAGAGGAGACTTCCCGCCTCCGGATTCTGTTGGAGGGCCCGGTCTGTCGAGCTTGGTACCTGGGGGAGCGCTTCTTGCGTCAGACCCTGGGTTTACCGGAGCAGATAGTTCCAGTTCCGGGTCCGCCTCCTGTACATATGAGGCATACAGAGAGGTTTTCCCTCGCGCACCTGAGAGAGTATACCGTTAGCTGGGGCGCGGAGCGTCACAGAGGCAAGGGCGACTACGCCGAGTACGTCCGAACCTACATTATGCGACCCTTGAGCAGTGGTCGACGAGCTGAGAGGGAGAGGCCAGCGGCGCCGGCAGCTGGAGCGGGAGCGTTGAGAAGAGCTCGAGTCCGTGGTAGAGGTGGAGTTCAGAGAGGGCGGGGGACCGGCTGGCCTGCTCTGCCCACTTCACTGACTTTCAGAGGGCAGGGTGGGGCGACCTACCAGGTCCCCTTTGCTCCTCCCCCGGCTGATCACGAGTTGGTCGGTGTCCCCGACTTGCCTCCGGTATGTATTACTGCATTCTTGTATAGTCGTTTCATTTCAGTTTATTTGATATTCCGCAGAATATTGATGTATCTGATATTTTTGCAGGCTTCCTCCGAGTACACCCGGTAGTCATTGGAGATGAATGCCTCCATGATAGGGATGCTACAGCGGACCTTCGACCTCCTGGCCCTTTACAGCATTCCGGTATGTTCTTCTAACCACCGTCTTAAACCATACATAAGCTGATTCGCATAATCTGATGCACGATACAACACTTAATACACTGTACTCATACACCGCATTCTGCGCTGATTCATTCCTCACAGCATACATACACTGTACTCATTCACTGTATCCTGTACTGATTCACTGCTCACGGCACTCATAGACTGTACTCATACACTGTATTCTGTACTGATTCACTGCTCACGATATTCACAGACTATACTCATACACTGTATTCTGCACTGATTCACTGCTCACAATATTCTGATGTATTTGCCTTTTATGCTTTTCAGCCTCCTTTCCAGATCCCTCCGGTGGGTGGTGCTCTAGCGGGGCCCTCTATTCCTGCTCGAGGAGGGCGAGGAGACACTATACATCCTCGTACCAGGGCTGGGCGTGTTCATGTCGGGAGTAGCTCTCGAGCACCCGTTCCTGGTGATGATGATGATGAGTCCGAGTCCGAGTCCGAGTCCGAGGCGGAGGCGGAGTCAGAGGCTGAGTCGTCTGAGGAGGAGACCGGAGACGGCTCAGGCTCAGATTCAAATGGTGATGCTAATGACGATGCTCCTGGGCCTTTGTCCAGGAAGAGGGCGAGGACAGACCTTCAGGCCTGAGACCACTGATGTTGATCCAGATTTTTGCTGTTTTTTTTTTTTGTACTTTTTTGTCCTTTTGTTGGTAGCTAGAGTACCTTGTACTGCCGCATGCAAGTTTTTGTTTTCTTCAAAACTATGTACTTGAAAAAGATGATATGCAATGAAACAAACTTTTCATCTAAAAAAGTGTTGTATATGTACATTTCATTACTTTGCACTGCATTGCATCATATTACACCTCAAATGTAAATGATATTGATCTGCCGTCTGAAAATTGAACACTTGCACTGTAATAATCAGATAACTGACCAGCTAATAGCAAAACAACCCAAGCAAATCACTGTTTCATTCTGAACACACAGCTCATACTCCACTGGGGATTGATCTGTATACAGCCCGCAACATGGCACTTGGTTCTCTCCTCACACGGCAAGCACTGAACAAACAGCCCAATCTGATAAGACGGACCACAAAGGCTGAAACCGGCCGAAATTGAAGCACACTCAGATGCCCCAAATTTTCCCTTTCTTTTTTTGCTTTGCATGGATGTGGAGAATGGTACAGCAGTCTGAGCATAAACGATTTTTGAAATAAGGAAGGGTTTTCAACCTGGGTATCGAATCTGAAGCTGAACACAGCCAGAAAGACTCCATTGAAGAAAACAAAAGGCACACGACCTAAATGCAGCGAGACGCACTCGGAAAAGACTCAAGACAAGAGTTGCGATGGGAGAAAGCAAAAGACACGACTCACTGACGCGTTCACAAGAATGAAAGACCTCAAATCACGAGGAGCCAATTTCTCCGGGTTTTGTTCCCACCCTTTCTAATTTGTGACTCTCACGACACTCGGCCCTCAGGCTCGTTTTTCTCTCAAAACCTTTTTCTCGCTTTTCTCTCAACTTACACCTCTCTATTCTTCAATCTCTCATTTTTTTTTAGTCCCTCCCCAGGGTGGTTGATAGATGAAGAAGAAATCGTGGGTTCACGCCCAACAATATTAGCTCGCAGCTGTATCTTCCAGCGACGTCCAGTCGAGGTTCCGGATAGGGAAAGCTTCTTCCGGCGAATAGGGTGCCTTTCTAGCAAGTATGTTGACGGCGGGGAAAAGACAGAACACCTGACTCGATTGCGCCCCTAGTTCGTCACTTTGACCATTTTTTTTGTTTTCTTCCTAAAACAGTTTTGACCAGAATGAGAGTTGGGTTAACATACTTGTTCGATTTTCTGGTTTAAAATCATGCAAGTCAGGCCATGAGCACTGAAAATTTTCCCCTTTGGGTCCAAGAAAATGGTCCTGTTTTTGGGAAATGAAATAGTTTTTGAGGAAACAGTCAACCTCAGTAAAAATTTTCAAAAACTATTTTTGCAAACGGTCAATGCTCAACGAGCACAGAACCTACCCTCGAGATGCGCAACCTCGGATCGGAGGCAATGGAAAATTGCCCCTGGCTTGAAGGGGGGACATGGCAACGGAAAGTTGCCCCTGGTTTTGGACGGCAACTCGGGGCAACTCATGGGAACGCATGGCAACGGAAAGTTGCCCCTTGTTTGGATGATGCCGCAGCATTTTATGAACGGTCTTTGTCAGTGATGACTAAACTCCGAAGACGATGGTCTGAACCAATATATGGACACAGTCACTGTGAAAGCGATGGTGGCTGGACTTTAGGATGAAGTTGCCTACGTATCCCAGACATGGGAATCAAGCCTACGTAGTTCACGGTTGTCACAACCGAACTGTCGGATGCAGAGAAGGCAAGGATGATCAAAACCATTACATGGACTGAGGCGCTATGAAAGCGTTGGGGGCTGGACTTCAGGATGAAGTTGCCTACGTATCCCAGACATGGGAATCAAGCCTTACGTAGTTCGGGTTAAGGTACACTCGGGTATTTTAACCTTCACTTTTTAGGCTCTAACTTTTGCCAAGGCGCCCGATGCGGGTTTTCGACCTTGCGAGCTTCTTTCTCTTCTTTCTTTTTTCAATTTTTTTCTTTTCTTCTTTTTTTGCATTTTTTCTTTTTTTTTTTATTTCTTCTGCATTTTTCGTATTTTTCTTTTCTTTTCTTTTCCTTGTATTTTTTCTGTCTTTCTTATTTTTCGTATTTTTCTCTTGCTCTAACTTTTGCCTGGGTCGCCCTTCCGGGTTTTCGGCCCAACGAGGCTCTCAAGGGTAAAAGTGTAACAAGTCCATGCCAAATGGTTTTGAAATCGAAGCCCTCTGTATCCAGGAGAGTGGCTATTGTGTTGATTTGCAGAAGAATCCATCACGGTTGCTTCACGAGCCTCTTCCGGTGAGATCTGATCTTCTTAACCTGAGTTTAGTGCCTCTTGCTCGAGGGCTGCTTCAAGTTGGGCCACACGGGCTTTTCATGGCGGTTGACTGTTGAACATTTTGAACGGATTCCAGGTTCGAAACAGGTAGGTTGAATTCTGAGGCTGAGAGCGATCCTAGGCTGCACAATCTCAAGACCAATTCCACACAGGTCTTCACAGGACCGCGCAAAACAGTTTGTTTTTAAAAGTTTTTAAGAAAGCGACAAATCGCTCGCGCTGAAGATAGTGTGGAACCAGTCTGGATCAAACCAGGATCCTTCTCAGCACTCACGCTGACAGGCAAGATTTCATTCATTAAAAGGCTTAGCATGCCTCTCTTTCTCTCAAACTGATCAAAATTTTGCAAAACCCGAGGAATTCCTTCCTCTGCGTTTTTATCACCGCAGTGTTTTAAAAAAAAGGGTTTGAAAAAAAACTCAGGTCATTACAACGATGTTCAAGGCACAAGAGAGTAGGTAGAATGTACTGTCGTTCCATTCACATCTTCTAGCACAACTAGCTCAAATAGCAACAAGTACGGAAACGTGATAGCCACAGCTGTTTCATTAAGGTTTCCTGGTATAACTGGCTCCTCGGCAGGAACAGACTCAAAAACAAAAACGGGTAATTACAAGACAAAACGGTGTTCGAGGCAACAACCCCAGAATCCCCTGACATTCTATACAAAGGAGGGAATGACTCGCTACAACAAGACAGACCCGTAAGCAGAAGGACTGACTCAAGATAATGAGACAGACTCAAAACAAAATAAAAGACTGACTCGACACCCAAGCCAGAATTTACAAAACTAGCATTCGCAGATGCTCAAAATTGCGTGCCAGACGCCACATCAAAAACACTGGGCGTCGCCCACAAATGGTCCAACCCTGATCACATACTCGCAGTATCAGCATCCTCAAAATCCAATAGCTGGGTAGTAACGGACTTGGCTGAGGTGGGTGGGAGGATAACCTCGTTGTCGATCAAATCTTGTACCTCATGATGGAGGCGAAAACAGTTATCGGTGCAATGACCGGTTTGCCGGTGGTATGCACAATACATAGCAGCGTCATGCGTGGGCGGGAGATTCTTCGGGAGAGGCCTTGGCTCCAAGGGTTTAAGATGCCCTCTTTCAGCCAGGATCTGAAGTGCCTTGGACAGAGGCATGTAGAGTTCGTGAAAGACCCTGCGCCCTCGGGGCAAGTACTTTGGAGCTTGATTATTCTTGCTAGACGCGCTAGCGAAAGGGTCGGCAGGCGCCGCCTTGGCTTTCTGATCTTTCCCAGGTGCAGGATCTGGCATGACGGGGCCTATCCCGATTTTCCGACTGACTTGAACTACCCTCTGGTGGAGTGGGGAAAGCATCATCCAAAGCTTTTGTCACAGCTGTAGATATCTATTGCTTGTTCATCCCCTTGGCCTTCAAAGCCTTGACTGCCCACAGCAATTGTTCGATAGGATCGGCATCTGCCTTCATTTTGCCTTTGTCTCTGGCCTCAGCCTGATCTAGGATTTGGGTTGGTGCTGGTACGTCATTGCCATAGCTGGAGGCCATCTCCAGTTGGCTAAGTTCAATCACAATCCGTCCCAATAGCGGGGGCTCCTGGGGTACAAAACTCTCGGCATATGGTGCGGCTGGCGGCAAAGCTGACATTCCATAGGCGAGATCCGCCACGGACCTCTGGAGATCACCTATCATCCCCATCAGTTCAAATGTAGTAGGCTCGCGAGCCTGATATAGCTGGGGGGTCCAGACTGGGTGCGCAACCGGCGATCTGGGTGGATGTGGCATGTCAACAGTGGTCTCACTTTGCAAAGTGATTCCTTGATCTAACGCGGCTGTCATAACCACGATCTCTTCCGACTTCTGCGTCATGCTAAGTCTTGCCTCGGCAAGGGGGAATACTAACTATTCTGGAATTCTCTAAACTGAAAGGAAAAACAAGCAGCGTTTCAGTCCAAACGGATCAAACACAGGTGCAACCGAACAACTGTACTCTACTACTGATCACTGTTCCCCAGAAATCACTGTCCCAAAATACTGAATCAGATGCCTTCAGATATAATTGATTCTGGTAAATACTGACATTGGTGCCCTTGGGCCTGATACTCAAACTTTGCAAACTAATATGTGCATTCCTGCAGAGATACACTCTAAAAGCACATAACAAGTAAAAGAGAGCCAAAACACCCGTATGTTGGGGTAGGGTTTCCCTGTCCTATTTTGTCAGGAGCTAGGGTTTCACTACACGCGCAGTGGTTTCAAACAACCTACAATCGGGTAAACAACCTGTCCTAGTTTGGAATGGTCACTATGGATTCCGAATATGCACTAGGTCGAATGGTCAAAAAGGGTGCCCCGGTAAAACCGGGGTTTGTGTTCCCATACTGTCAGAGCCCATAACCGGTCAGCCTTATGGTCATGCCTTGACAAGACAAGCCTCCGGCAAACCGTTCAGGAATGGCAGATGGCAAACACGGTGTCCTAGGCGCACCAATGCACATGCAATGCAAAGAAACACATAAATGAAATCAAAACAAGATATCACGAGTTCGAGTCAAGCTCTCTAATTTCCCCAGCAGAGTCGCCAGAAACTGTAGACGCGCCCTTGGGCCTCACTCTACAGTGCGGACTCGATTTTGTTTGCGGTTCTAAATCTGAACCAAAGAGTCCAAATCTGGCAAATCGTTTTGAGAAAACAGATTTTTGAAAAGAAGTGCCAAACATGGACTACTTTGCCAGATACAGAGTCGCCACCTAAATATTTTTTATGGGAAATTTAAGAAACCCTGACTCGGTGCCAAAGGCCACGTGTCCGTCATTACCAAAGTTGCCTCGGCGAGGGAACTTGGGTACGATCGAGGAAAGTCAACTATGAGCACCCCCTCTCGCCCGGTCCGAAGACCGGCCTCTACTAACCGTGATATCCGATTTTGAAAACGTTATGTGTTCTCATTCCGGTTATTAGCCTAGAATTACTATGTTATGCACACAGCAAACAAGTATAGACTAGATTGCCTAATTTGGAAATAAGCATTGCATATCCGTTTGTCTTAAAAAATACTTTGGAATTTGCTACTCGCAAGTAGGCTAAAATACGGATTTCAACGAGTTTTTCCAACTCAGACAATCCAACCTTCACCCACAGGCATTCAAGTAGTTTATCACATAAGCATCTAGCCACATGGTAAGCATGCTGTCATGTTAACACTCACACGCATGTGGTATGCTAAATCATGAAAATACTTACATCGTACTCCGTGCCAAAACAGTAAACTAGTTAGCAGACATGCATGGTCCTAGTTCATGTCAAATTGACTAATGCAACACATACAGGATGCAATTAGGGTAGGCTCGGTTATCCTAAACATGACATGTGAAATGCAATCAATCGATGCACGTATTCAATTTAGAATTGAAGTACAAATGCAGTTAGCATGATGTACCGAGCCTGGTGCATGCAAGACTGATGGATGATGCACGCATGTATAGCATAAGGTATGCTAAATTAAATATGCCCTAATACTAACCATCAAAGCAGGTAAGTAAAAGGGAGAAAGAAGTGGGGGTTGGAAGACATACACACACTCACCCACACTTATTACAGATTCGCCCTCGCTCGGAGGGACCAAAAGAATATACAGATAATTAACCTACAAGCTAATTAAATTATTACAGTCTATCTAATTGGTTAACAAATTAACTATGCTAGATGAAACAATAAACCGCCTCGGGGAGAGAGCCCAATGCAATGCATGCCCGGTCTTGCTCGAAAGTGCACTGCCATGCGCAATCTGCCTCTGTTTTCCCTGCTATACTCCTCTGAAGACTACCAAAATCTCAGGGTGTGCTCACTGGATGTTGGGGAGTGCTGTCGGCTGGAAGGAATCATCACCGGCTGTGATTTGGTGTCCATCGGCACAGAATGGATCCATCGGCCATAGATGGTTTGCCGGTCGGCACTCTGTGAAGTCGATCGGCAAAAGGTTCCTGCAGAATCTGTTTGACAGCAGCAGAGGACAGAACTTTGCATGGCAATGCAATCCAAACCATATATGCACCAATCATGTCCCTTATTATGTGTATGACTCAAAGGGGCATGGTCCTTGGTTCTCGGACCATCAATCGCGCATTTCAATGCGTGATGGCCCAAGAGAACCAAGTGTGCATTTTTCATTTCAAATGAAATGCAAACCAACAAATAAAGGCCCAATCCCTATCACTAGATCAAGGGACAAGACATGCATGCTTATGTAATGCAATCCTAGGCATGTTAGCTAGTATGCAACATGGCATAAAAGGGAGCATGGAAACATGTAATGCACATTAGGTTCACAACCCAAGCAACAAAACAAGCAAGCACGCCATAACTACGCAAACTACTAGAGCATACAAGATGCAATCTAATCATGCAACATGCTAGCAATTTGACCAAGGGAATACATGGCACATGCAAGTGACTTCGAGCATGCAATACATGCAACCAAAGCATGCAAACATGGGATAGTGTAGCAACACTCGAATGGCATGCAAGGGATGGACTTACACTAATTGGACAGCCCTAAGTTAGGTCCAAAACAATGGCCCAATGCCAAGGGAAACAAGGCCAAAATGCATACAAACATGCAAGCACACATGATCCAACACCTAGGCATATCAAAGTAACTTTTAAGCACACTTAAAAGGGACAAATATGGATATATAATCAACATGCTAGATACTGAAAACATGCTAGAAGAGGTGCCCAAACAAACAAATCATGCAAGTGAGGCATGCTAGAAGAGTCAAAGCTTAAGGCATACAAGAGGGATCACATGGTGGCTATACAAAGCAGGGCATGGATGACTCCAACGACTTAAAACAGTCCCTTAGCACACTAAATCATGCAAATAAGCTTCACAAAGCTTGGCCAAAACACAAAAGCATGATAGTCTAAATGCTATGCATGTATTGAGGCAAATCATGGCATTACAAGGTAGGTATGCTAAGCAAGCATAGTGTACCAAGACCAACACACAACAATGTTATATCATGGCATAATAAGCAGCTATGGCATGATCAACAAACACTCAAACATGATGCTCCCTCAAGAGGCCAAAAAGTGCCCTTTTCAAGAACAACAAGGAGAGGGGGTGACCCTCTCCTTCTTGGGACTTCAAGGCACCATCCTTACCACTGAAATCTCTCAAGATTTCAGTGGTGAGGAGGCCCAAACACCAAAGTCTCGGAACTCACGCAAAATGGCACAAAATGGGGCCTCTCAAGGCTTAAGAGGGGTCAAACACCTCCAAACCACAAAACACCCTAAACAAACTATTTAGAGGGCCCAAAAACAGAACTTTTTTATATTATGCACTAAGCTCAAAAACAGTTTTAAGATAGGAAAAAATAGGATGCAAAAATGGGGAAAAAGTAGTGAGTTTCTTACCCTTGAAGTCCTCTTTCACAAATGGTGGACCAGCTGCTTCCTTAGCTCCAAAACAGCTCAAGAACACCAAGAACAACTCTTTGGCCCTTCAAGAACCAAGAAAAGGTGTAACACTATGTGTTTGTGTGCAATAGTAAGCCTAAAATACACACAAGAGAGAGAGATAGAGAAATGGAATAGATATACTACTCAAACCCTAATACCAGAGCTCTCTCTGATTTTTCTCTAACCCTAATGCCAAGAGAGGAAGCCTCTTCTTATAGGCAACTCCCTCTTGTAAGGCTTACAAGACAAGCCATCCAAGAGGGAAATCCCTCCATACACGTGTATGGAGGGGAACAGAGTGGGTGCCAGCTATCACAGCTGGCACAAAATATCTACTAAAAGTAGATGAACAGTGATCGGCCATTCAAAATTGTCATTTTGACAAAATAAACGGCCGACCGGCAACAAAGAGTGCCGACCGGCAAAATATATTGCCGATGGCACAAAATCACTGGCCGGTGGCCTCAAGCCATGGCCGGTGATGTGTGGGGATGCCTCAAAAGGCATTCCCTGCCCCTTCAAGGCAAAACACAAGTGTTTGGTGCAAAACCAGACACAAAACAGTCGAGTCGAGAGATCCTGAGGCAAGGCGCGCAACCGAGACCTCTGGGAACTCAAGACGAACACAAACATGGATGATCACCGAGTGTTCAATCAGTGACGTCCAAGTCTTGAGGACGGTCAAAAATGGGGTGTCTACACTCCCCTGGCTTCGTTGATTTACAAATCCTCACTTTGTCACTCACCTTGAATCTGCCAATTACGTTGGGGTACTCGTAATCACGTAGCCTGTACTCCCGCCTTGGTTTTTCTTTCACACGTCTGACCATTGACGTAATCTTCGATCCAAAACTTGGTTCGCTGGACTTGTCATGACAGACAGCTTCTCTGCCTTCAACATCAACATGAAAATCGGCAGACGCATCTGGAAGTGGCTGGACGCTATGTGAATTCCTCTTACAATCAATGCCTATAACAGATGAACAAACATACCCATCGACACAAGTAATACTCACATCTTCACCCAAGTTAACTACTTGTACAACTTCGTGTGTGGGACTGGCTAAGCCTTCTGTCTGCCTTGCATAAGAAAATGACTGTTGCGCAACATCGCTACATCTCTTTGTGTCTGGTCCATTACTGTCGCCCGACCGACTGTTAGAAGCTGCTCGATGATTCGATTCACTGTTCGCAACGGACTGCGTAACATTGTGCACCTCACGATCATCAAGACTATCTTCCAAATCGTTTATTTGCGTGTTTGCTTGTTCGACCATCTTCGTCAGGCATGCAATCTCAGCATCCTTCATAGTGAAAACACTCTCAAACCCTATCAGCATATTAGCAGCCTGCGTTCCTAGGATCCTCTCCATTGATTCCACACGCTGTTCTAATTCACATACTCGTGCGCACTTAGTTTCAATGTCCTTCTCCAACAAAGTTACTTTCATTTTAACATTTTCCAATTCATCTTCCATTCCCGTTGGTTCAGGCCGAACGGTGTCACCATCTGGTGTGCTTGACAGTTCTAGAAGATCCGGAAACAATACCGGCCATACTTCTCCATATCCCATTTTATTCCCCTCCACCTTTTCCTTACTAGTCGGAGTGACGTTGTTGTCCGTCCTCACATGACCATCCTCTGCTGAATCAGTCTGCCAACAATTGAAGCTGGGATCCACATTTCCTCCATCTGTCACTGGATCCTCATCCATCACATTTTTACCCCCTTCATTTTGATCAATCAGAACTGGCTCATGTTTGACAATATGACACTCTCTAATTGTCCCAACAAGTTCATCGCAGTGCAGCTGCAAAAATAATCCAAACATTACACACATTATAATACATTCATACTAACGCAAACAGCGCAATTCTAACTGTTTTCATGTCATACCTCAATACAACCTTCATCCCACAAGTCTATCCCTTTCAGTTTCGCTGTGACGGTTACAAGGTTCCATCGACAAAATCTTGGCATCAACTCAGGCCGTTCCGGAGTCACTATGGTCGAATGTTCACATATGAGAAACTGCAAACATAATTTCACACAAAAAAAATAATTCCATCAGCCTAAACATTATCAAATCCACATCTGCGAAAAGTTATTGATGTTTGGTAGATTTAATTTCGTACATACCAAAAGCACCACAACACACCCTATTACCCTCTCTGGCTTGCCGTGCATCTCATTCAGAGAATTGATTAGTGTGTTACGGATAGTTGCAGCCCAGTCGTACTGCTGTAATGTTTCCAGTTTGTCAATCACACGCACAAACGACCAGCCTATATGTTCGCCTGTTGTTGCGAAAAATAATTTCGCACAGATGTACAGACACAGCAACTTCGCCACGTCTTCTTCGTCTTGCACAGTTCGGCCACGGATTGCTTCCATTAGTAGATCCTTAATAACTTTGGATGACATGCGGTCCAACGTTCGGGCACCTCCTTTGCATGAAATCTGAAAGACCTTTCTGACCTTGTGACAAGTCCAACTTGTCTTTTCCACATTGTACCCCAAAAATCAAACGAATGTCGTTGTTTCTCAGGGGTAGCTTTGCTCCACCAATGTGAAACTTTTCATCTTTTGGGTTGTAAGTCTTTATAATTCGGCACACCGTGGCGTCGCATTTTTTGAACGACTTCGGATTTAGATTGTGAGCTCGGATAGCGTCTACCATTGCCGCGAATGGTGTTTTCCGAATTTTCCGAAGGTGGCCCTCCCCAAATTCCAACTCCAGCACAGTGTTAATCACGCCGGATATGTTTGACCTATACATTGCCTTAGATGTGCCAGCAGCAGCATTCTTACCAACAGTAACACTCACCCTCTGTTTCTTGTGTGGCAGCCTCGATTGCCTCTTGGGGGCCTTCCTGGTTGATGTTTGACAGGCCTACTGCAACCACGATGCACTAGCGCTCCGCTTCCTATTCCTCCCCACACAGCTACCTGCATTGTGTGTCACGTATACATTTCAGATTGTCATCCTAACCAACATCAACGCACACAAACTAGCATGCATAACTTAAACACTTTATTTTCAAATAAACAACATCTACAGTCCATTCTACTAGTAGTCCAATAATTACATGTGAAACAACAGAATTTCGCATCTCACTAGCATCACACGACACAACAACACGAAACGTAATACATCATAAACATAACCATTCCCACGCACAAACCAAAAACACTGCATTACTTTTTCGGCGCAGAACATTACAAAATCATATTTGCCACGCTACTCATCGACGGCAGCTTACATTGCACATCACATTACAATGGTACATTCCCAACACCTTCCATTACTGTAAACCCCACATTACTACAAACCCCACAACGTTACATTCACATCCAATTACCATTTTTACTTTCAACTATTCACAGAAGATCATTCATACTTGAGTTTAAAACCAATGTGTTACAGACAGTATACACTCCAACGTTATTGAACTACTTACAATGCATAACGTAAAATATAAAAAACACCAGAAACATCTAACTACACAATCTGGACACATCATAACAACACTCAAACGCATACCAAACACATTAAACGTTGGTCAACAACAATACATTACAAACACATACAGAAATGAAATGTGTTTGGTACGATTCTGATAAATCAGTAAATCCTAACAACATAACAACACAGTATACACATCCTAATTTTACGTTAATGTTCATAACAACGCTCAGAAGCATACCAAACACATTAAACGAAGGACAACCACATCACATTACAAACACATACAGTAAAACCCACAACGACCCTGAAATTAGCCAAAACAATTAAGATTACATTTGAAAACAGAGACAGCTTCATATGTATGAACATCACACCACACACATCACCCACCAAATGCAATTCCACAAATTATCCAGCAACATTAACACACTAATTCCGCCAATAAACCTCCCTTCCAGCGACGACAACCAACAATTAAAATCAAATTTTACAATAACGCCACACAATTTATCCAAAATCCTAATGTTCATAACACATAGCATACTCGAACATACTCACACACATTACCAATTCAACAAATACGTAATGTACGCCTACCACATTCAAATCAGCAACGTACCTGACGCCATGTTCAACTAACACAGTACGATTCCGTGACCAGTGAGCAATGAACGGTTGGTGATCGCGAACGGCAGGGGAGAACGACAATGGCGTATTATGTGTTCGTGTTTTCTAGGGTTTACAACCGTAATGGGTTTGTAATTTAGGATACCAGTCCACAACTCCTTGACGTCAATTGCGACAACTGACTCACACCCCCACAAACATTACGCCATGAACATCGAAAACGACAGTCCTTTCCATCTACGACTCTTCCATTCAAAACACTAACATCGGATAACAAAAACACATCGCCTTAAAGCTTTGGGTATAAGCGTAAATTATACATTGTGAAAACCCAGATTTGTCCTGAACCTAACTTCCCACACGCGATGTAACGCGCCTAATTTGGTCATTAACATTGGGTTAGGATCTAACGGTTCATAAGAAAATTACTATGACCAAATGGGTCACAAGATACAAATTTAGGATTTATTGATGCATTCTCCTAACATAAATACACTTAAAAAGTATATTATCTGTGAAAAAATTCACTAACTACCAAAAATATATATATATATATAAAAAAGAAGGAAAATTTAATACATTTTTCATATATTTGTGTATTTATTAATTTTTTAAAATATTTTTTCACAAATATTTTACTATTTAGGCCTCGTTTGGAAAGTAACTATTTTAACCAAAAAGTCAAAAGTTACTATAAATTGTCACATTGCTCTTTTTACTTTTCTGCATATCTTTTCGTAAAAAATTAAAAAATTACTAAAATAGTTTGTTCCCAAACAAGACCGTAAATACATCTAAGTAAAGTACATCTAAAAAAACAAAAATTGTTTAAAATTTTAAACGTATTCACTAAAAGCAAAAAAAAAAAAAAAAAAAATCAATTTTTAAAAAACTGAATTCAAAAAACTAAAATTAAACATACTGATTATTGCTCTAAAAAAATTATATCAAAATAACAATTTATTAAAAAATTTGAAAAAGGTCTAGTCTACACCAAATTGCATGATTTGATTTTGTTTCTTCAGTGCACGGTTTGGTCTTAACCTGTCTATAATTTAATAGCCACTGAACCATTTGAAACCAAACTTGACCATATAAATATATACATATAACTTGTTATTTATCGTAAATATTTAAGTACTTGATTAGCATGTCATTACAAGGGTGTTTTTATATAAATTTGTTTTGGGAAGTAAGTTAAAAGTTAGTTTTTAAATTTTTTTGACCTTTTTTTTATAAAAAAAAATGTGTAAAAAAAATAGAATGACAATGTGACTTAAAAAATTGTCAAAAAAGTGATTTTTAACTCAATTGCCAAAATAAGCCATAATAGTAAAATTAATTCTAAACAATTATTTAAATCATTATTGTTTATAAAATAATGACATATTGTTTAATGTTTGAGTAAGTTGTGAATAATATTTTATAATTATATTGTATCTGATGATAAGGTTCAAATTGCGTTTTACTTATTCATTCTAATTTGATTATAAGACTTTTATGATTTAAGTTGATTCTAAATTATTTAAACCACAAATAAGAATTTAATTCTTAATTTAAACCAAACCATACTTAGAGCATCTCCAACGGTGAACTTCTTTTTTCACCAAATTTGAGTAAAAAATGACTCATTTTCTCAATTTGATATCAGTTGCTCCAACGATGCATCAAAATCCCGTGGGTCAACCGGTTGGTCGACAGGTAAAGCCAATTTTTTTTTTTTTTTAACCTTTTTGAACTGTTTGAATCTACCTATTTGAACTGTTTGAACCAGTTCGCAGGCCAATTTTTGCATGCACTGGTCGACCGGTTGGTCCACCGGGTGGTCGACCAAGGGGTCGACCAGGTGGTCATCCAGGTGGTCGACCACCATGTGTAAAATTCTCAAGCATTTCTGCTTTAACGGTCACGCACAGTAATTTGGTGAAACCTGTATTCTGTTCTCAGTGTGATGGTTTTTTTGTTCAATTCTCAATTTGATACCAGTTTGGTGAAACCGTTGGAGCTTCAAAAAGTGCTTTTTTCACCAAATTTCAAATTTGATGTCAGGTTTGCTGAATCGTTAGAGATGGTCTTATCCTACACTACACAGACTCTGAAATGGGCTGACTTTTTGATTTTTTAGTTTTTTTGACTATTTTAACCTGGGACTAAAAAGTCTAATTTGGAAAAAAACTTTTGATTTTTTTAACTTTTTTGTAAGAAAAAAAATATAATAATTATGGGTTGAATATGATATTTTATTAAATTAAATTAAAAAAAAACAAAATTTATGTGACTATTTTAATCCAAAATAAAAATAAAAAATCTTCAAACCCAACTTCTCAAACATAGGCTCTATCAATCTTGAGGTGAGTGAGAGCTCATCACATGACTTTTCACTCGACCCATATCAGAGAGTGGAGTTCAAAAACTAAACCTCACTTCATGATGGCCCAAGCTGTACATGCATGGAAAGTCCTGTTTGGAATTGGCAAAAAAAAGGTTAAGAAATGTTTCGATATTCCTGGTGAAAGTAAGATTTTTTTGCCAAACTCTCTCAAAAAAGGGGAAAAAAGGTTAAGCCGTTGTGGCTAGCTCTAATACCATAAGATAAAAATTATAAAAAAGAACTCACATTTAAAAATCAATTTACAAATGAAAGGTATCTGAATGATTTATATTCACATGGCCAAACTTAATTGTTAAAAAAAAGATGTGAAATCATAATCTTGAAACTCATCAACTAATTGGCGTACATATTCAAGACCTTAGACCTTGGATAGTTTAGCGGTTTTTTTTAACACTCCCAACTCTACATTCATCTTGGATTAGTCACATTTTATTAAGGTGGTGTTTGTTTTGCCATAAGAATTTTAGACACAAATGAAACAATTATTTCTTGACTTTTCAATCAACTTTTAAATTAATGAATGATTATTTCATTTCAATGTATTTTTTTTATTTAGAAAATTAAACATAGGAATGTGTATTTCAACCAAATGACCATTCTGATCATCGTCTTATTCTAATTAATGAATGTGGTTATTGAATTCAGTGTATTTTTTATTAAATTTTATTTTTAATGTTTGTAACCCCACAATTTCTTCTCTCCGTTTGTTTCTTCCTAGTGGAGGAGTAAGAACTTCATTAACCTAACAGTAATAATAAAGGTAACCTAGCTTAGGCCAAGTTTGGAAAGACTAAATAAGTGTACTTTTTGACTTTTCTTGTATTATGTGTAGAAAAAGTAGAGAGGAGATGTTGATTGATGTGACCCTAAAAAGATGAAATAAGTGCACTTTTTTAGTTTAGCCAAACTTGAAACAAACCATACATAACAACTAAGAAAAAAAATCTTCACAAGCCACACCTTAATTATAGTCAGCTTGTTTAGTTTGAATTTTCAGAATTTATTTTTTAGAAAATTATTTTTTTATTTTCTGTGTTGTTTTATTTTTACTGATTTTTTTTAATATTCTAATTTAGATACACTTAACATAAATATACTAAAAAAGTATAATATTTTTGAAAAAAATCTTTAAAAAATTTACTAAATACTATATAAAAAAAAGAAGAAGAGAATTTAGTACATTTTTCTTATTCTTGTGTATACATGGATTTTTAAAATATTTTATTTTTTAGATACATCTAAGTAAGGTGCATCTAAAAAAATTTTAAAAATTACTTAAAATTTTAAAAATATTCACTAAAAATAAAAAATATGAAAAATAAAAAATTCAATTTAAAAAAAATAAATTTAAAAAATTGAAATCAAACATGGAAGTTTAACTCTATAAAAATAATGAAATAATGAAATATTTAAGTTTTGGAAAAATGTATTAATCACATGGCCAAAAATGCCGCTCTTTTAAGAAATCTAAAAAATGTTTGTATACCGCCCAAAAAAATATTTGTTATGTACGTGGCGAAAAAAAAAAGTGGAGAAGAAGTTGAAAGGGACCGACCAGCCGCAGTTTGTGAGGGAGGCAGAGATTCTTTGAGACATAAGGGTGTTTGGCAATAAAGATTTTAGGTTTTTTTTTTTTACTAAAATTTATAAAAAGATAAAATAAATTAAAATAATTAATAAAATAAAATGTCACATTAAATTTATAATTATTTCATTTTTTTTAACAAATATTACATTAAATTATAAAAAAATCAAACTATCTTTTTAAATATAAAAATTTTAATCTACTAAAATAATTAAAAACTAAAATAATTTATTAAAATAATAACTTTTCGAAAAATGCTTGGGACCTCTAATTAGAGGTACCACTAGTGATGTGACAGTGAGTCTCACCCACTGCCACATCAGTGCTGTGTCTTGATTTTTTTTTTTTTTTTTTACCTTTTCCACCTCATTAGAAGTGTGTTTAGAGCCTCTAAATTAGAGGTCTCTAGCATTGTTATAACTTTTCAAACACCCACATAAAATAATAACAGCCACTGCCTCTGCCTTGTACTACTTCTACAAGTTTCCTGACATACTCGGCATTGGCATCTTTCACCAGCTTCATTTTAATATTCTTAAAATATATATATATATATAAATTTATTTTTTTAATTTAATAATATATAAATAAAATAATTGATTGATTGAGTAAAGAAGATGTGAAAATGAGAATTATCTTAAATATTTTAAGATAATGTCATATCATTGGATTTAATAGTAAAATCTAATTTTTAGACTTAAGTAGCATCACCTATATTATTATTATTTTTTTTTTTTTTTTTGGGTTCAACGATGAGGAGTGTTTGACCTAATTTATTTGCATCACGACTAGTCCCTTTTCCGGTTCGGCGAAAGGCATGACATCCATGCTATGACTAAGTAATTCACAATAAAGTTATTTCTTGTGACCTAACCTAACCTCAAGAGTTGAACTTTGAATAATTGTGTAGGAAGTATACCCACTAACCATTCAAGACAACCCCTAAATATTATTGTTCAATTTTTTTCGTAACACTATTGTTATGTGTTTGTTTCTATGTCTAATTACTGGTGATTTTAAAATTTATGGAATTTTAAAAAAATTTATTTAAGTTGATTTCAAATCAACTTTGATTAAAGGGTGGTTTAGGATGATCTAAATAAGTACACTTTTTGACTTTTTATTAAATATAGGTTGGGTATGGGTTGGGTTTGAAGTGATGGGTTAAAGAGGTTATGTGACTTAAATAGGATAGTGACTTTTTAACTTTTTAACTTTTTTAGATCATGCCAAATAAGGCCTAAGTTGAGTATAAGTAGTTTAGTTTTTTTTTTTTCTTTTTAATAATGCATATAATTTTGACGAGTTAAGTTCGAGCCTAATTTTAAAAATTAACAACTTTAAAATGTATTTAAGTTTTACGTTTGTGTATAACAAATTAATTTTAAACAAATTTTTAATGAGTCAATAATAATTGAACTTGAAAATTTTAGATTTTTTTCACAATCAACACGGGGTGGGGGGAATCGAAAAAAAAAAAAGCGTACAAAGCTTTAATTACAACAATTGTTTGATTGAGTTTTCATGATTATTTTTTTAACTAAAAGTTTAAAAAATAACAATTACTCATTATTTTGTGTTAGCAGGTATTTTAATATTATAATGATCTTCCGAGCTCCGAGATAAGTCATTGCCTAGTCTTTGCTAGCCTTATCCATCCAAGTCTTTGCTAGCCTTATCTATCCAAGTCTTCTCCAAGTCTTTGCTAGACTTATCCATCTAAGTCTTCTTCAAGTCTTTTCATTCCTATCCATTCCAAGGTCTTGGTCAAGTCTCTTGTTATCTTATCCACCAAGAACCTTGCTTATTAAGTTTTCTTTTCTATATATTTTGAACATATGTCATATCTTAAATAGACACGAGAGAAGAAGTTTTTGTTCCTTAGAAGTTTTGTTCCTTTGTTATGTCTAGTGTGAGATTATCAAGCAAATAAAAAGGGTGTGTGTGATAAAGTTTTGGATTCAACCAATTGTGCAGTATTGGTTAACCATACGACTTAGTTGGGCTGTTGTATCTTGAAGGGGACAAGTCAAGATTTCTTCTACTGCACCGGTGTGAGGCTTTGCCTAACCGCAGAAAGGTATAGAAGTGATAGAGGCCGGGAGTATGAATCTTTTGGATTCAACTCGTTTGCTCAGTCTTTGGGAATAATCCATGAAACTACTCCACCATATTCACCTGCATCTAATGGTGTAACGGAAAGGAAAAATAGAACTTTAACTGATTTAACAAATGCTATGCTAATTGAAGCAGGTGCTCCTTCAAATTTGTGGGGAGAAGCAATTTTAACTGCATGTTATGTCATGAACAGAGTGCCACATAAAAAAACAAAAGTTACACCTTTTGAGTTATGGAAAGGGCATAAGCCAAATTTGAGATATTTGAGGGTTTGGGATTGTCTAGCTTTTGTTAGACTTGTGGACCCTAAAAGACCTAAATTAGGTGTGAAAGATGCCACTTGTGCTTTTCTTGGATATGCAACAAATAGTACAGCCTATAGATTTTTTGATATTGAAAACAAAATAATTTTTGAATCAGGTGATGTAATTTTTCATGAAGAAAAATTTCCTTTTAAATCTAAAAATGGTGGGGGTCAAAATTATCAAGAAAATATTTTATCTGAAACCGGCTCCTCTACTCCTCTTTTACAAAACCAAGATACTGTAGTTTTTGAACCAAGAGCCAGATTAAAAAAAGATTTTGGCCCTGATTATCATGTTTTTAATGTGGAGGAAACTCCATTAACTTTACAAGAAGTTTTGGCATCTTCTAACTCTGTTTTTTGGAACGAGGCTGTAAATGATGAGATGGAATCATTATTATCCAACAAAACTTGGGTATTAGTAGATTTACCACCAGGTTGTAAAACTATTGGCTGTAAATGGGTTTTGAGAAAAAAACTTAAACCGAATGGAACTATTGATAAATATAAAGCAAGGCTTGTTGCAAAAGGTTTTAAACAGCAAGCAAATCTTGACTTTTTTGATACATTTTCTCCGGTTACTAGAGTTACATCCATTAGATTATTAATTGCAGTGGCTGCAATTCATGATCTAAAAATTCATCAAATGGATGTTAAAACAACCTTTTTAAATGGAGACCTAGGTGAAGAAATCTATATGGATCAACCTGAGGGTTTTGTGGAACCCGGTCAAGAAAGCAAAGTGTGCAAGTTAGTTAAATCCCTATATGGCTTAAAACAGGCCCCTAAATAGTGGCATGAGAAATTTGATTCCTGCATGATTGAGAATGGCTATAAAATGAATGAATGTGATAAGTGCATTTACTATAAATCTGAAGAGAATTCACATGTCATTATTAGCCTCTATGTGGATGATTTACTTATATTTGGCTCTAATTTGCATATCATCGTGGAAACTAAAAATATGCTTAGTAGCCATTTTGATATGAAAGATCTTGGTGAGGCTAATTATATTTTGAGAATGAAAATTACCAAAACCTGTGATGGTATATTTCTTGATCAGTCGCATTATGTTGATAAAATTTTGAGAAAATATAATTTTTATAACTGCAAGCATGTTCTTACTCCTTTTGATCCTCATGTGCGTTTATTTCCTATTGAAAATGATGAGGATGTAATTAATCAAAAGGAATATGTTAGTATGATTGATAGCTTGCGTTATGCGACTGATTGTACTAGACCTGACATTGCATATGCAGTTGGAGTACTTAGTAGGTTTACTAGCAAGCCTGGCAGTGATCACTGGCTAGCCATTGAGCGTATTATGAAATATTTATCTGGTACCATAAAATATGGCTTGTTTTATAATAAGTTTCCTACAGTACTTGAAGGTTACAGTGATGCCGATTAGAATACCTTGTCAGGTAATTCATTATCAACCACTAGTTACTTATTTACATTGGGCAGTGGTGCTACAAGTTGGAAATCAAAAAAACAAACCATTATTACTAATTCAACAATGGAGGCTGAGCTTATTGCTTTAGCTATAGCCAGTGAAGAAGCAAATTGGTTAAGAGATTTGTTAAATGAAATCTCTTGCTGGGAAAAACCGATTCCACCTATATTGATTCATTGCGATAGCACCGCAGCAATTGGTCGAGTTAATAACCGTTATTATAACGGTAAATCCAGACCTATCAGAAGAAAACACAGTACTGTGAGATCTTATATGAATAATGGCATCATAAATGTGGATTATATTAAATCTGGTGATAATCTTGTAGATCCATTAACTAAGGCCTTAGCAAGAGATAGAGTCTGGAATACATCGAAGGGGATGAGGTTGAAGCCCATTGAATATAGCAAGAGCCATGTATGAGGATACTCAACCCAGGGACCAGAGATCCTGTAACTGGGTTCAATGGGAAAAACGATCATATGATGGCCGTGAGAAATGCACCAAATTACTTTTTACCCATCCCTATGATGTAAGTGCATTTATCCTGTAACGTTATAGAGGTTGAGTTATTAAAAAACTCTTAATGAATTTCTGCAGCTCTTATTGAGTGGGGTGTCATAGTTACAGGAGCACCCTTGACAGAATTCACCTATGTGAGTGTGGTAGTGGGGCCACTACCTATGAGATTTGGGCTAATTCTCAAACACACTCATGAATCCTGGGATCGCACAAGGTCGTAATGTGCTAGCTTTTAAAGCTTTTATGAACACCTGGAATATTATGTGTGTGCAATAATTATTTATTTCCCTTAAGTAGTCATAGTTCAATGCTGAGCATACTATTGGCTCTGGAGTAGATATTATTGTTTCACTAATGGAGGTTCAATGCAGAGCACACCTACCATGATGCATAATATCCTTATTTGCCTAATAATCTCAGTTTTTGTTACCTATAATCTTAAAATAGGTGGGGGAATGTTAGCAGGTATTTTAATATTATAATGATCTTCCGAGCTCCAAGATAAGTCATTGCCTAGTCTTTGCTAGCCTTATCCATCCAAGTCTTTGCTAGCCTTATCTATCCAAGTCTTCTCCAAGTCTTTGCTAGACTTATCCATCTAAGTCTTCTTCAAGTCTTCTCATTCCTATCCATTCCAAGGTCTTGGTCAAGTCTCTTGTTATCTTATCCACCAAGAACCTTGCTTATTAAGTTTTCTTTTCTATATATTTTGAACATATGTCATATCTTAAATAGACACGAGAGAAGAAGTTTTTGTTCCTTAGAAGTTTTGTTCCTTTGTTATGTCTAGTGTGAGATTATCAGGCAAATAAAAAGGGTGTGTGTGATAAAGTTTTAGGTTCAACCAATTGTGCAGTATTGGTTAACCATACGACTTAGTCGGACTGTTGTATCCTGGGGGGGACAAGTCAAGGTTTTTTCTGCTGCACCGGTGTGAGGCTTTGCCTAACCGCAGAGGGCTTGAATCTCCTTAAAGAGAGCGAATTTCCCGCGCCTCAGCCCTTTCAATAATTATTGTAACTTTATTTTTTGTATTTTCTGGTATTTTATTTGTAATTATCACCAACATTTTGTTATGCTTTCTTTCTTTTTGGAAAAAAAAATAATTTTTAAGAATTTAAAATTAATTTTTTATTTTTATTTTTGCCAAATTAATTTGTATTTTTTTTTTTTTTTTGAAAAAACAAGTTTGAAAACACAACTGAATGTGACTTTTTTATTTTTAACACTGATATGTTAGGGCTTCCATTGCGTTCGTAAGAAATATAGTCTTTTGAATAATAATAAGCCTAAAACACAGAGTCAATCACATAAAATAATCTTAACCATATACATTAATTGGTGAAACAATTTCACTTATATATGTTATTGTTTAAATAAACTTGATTAAAAAAATCTCATGTGGTAGCTAGGTTCAAAGGAATTGCTTAACATGCGATTTTTTTTTTTAAATTTTTTTTGAATTGTTGAGTTGGGTATTGTAGACACCCCATTTTTGACCGACCTTAAGACTCAGACGTCACCGATTGAACGCTCGGTGATGTTGCATATTGTGCTCGTTCAGAAGTCTCAGAGTCGCGGCCGTGCGCCCTGCCTCCGGACTTCCGAACTCTCTTCCGTGCCTTGCCTCGGTTTGCGAACCAGACTCGGTTTTCTCTGTTTTCTTTCCTGAGGGGAGGGAGTGGTCCCGTAGACTATCTCTCAGTGGCCGTGGGCTACTTTTCGTGGCCGTAGGCCATTTTGCCCATTTCGGAGCCCGGTTCCCGGTTTTCGGGACCGTCAGGCCGTGTGCCTCGGTTCGGGACCGCCCAACCATCTCCAATTTTCTCCGATTTTTGGCAAGTGCCTCTGTTTTATCATTCCAAGGGACACTGGGGCCTCTGATACCCACTTCGTGGCCGAACGCCACTTTCGGTGCTTACAGCCCATTTTCGGGACCCCGAACTGCGTGATTTGGGCCCCGAGCATTCATTTTGCATTAGTTTTTGTTCAATTTTGGCAGGTACCTCTGTTTTAGCACCAGGAAGATCACTGGAGGGTGGGAGGACAGCAATTGTCTCAGAAAACCAGTTTCGCTCCTCCGGCGCCCGTTTTGCTCACTTCCGAGCTAATGTTGAACACCCTAGGGATATTTTCTTCAAGCCGAGACTACATATTTGTGATGAGGGCACATGGGAGGACCCTAAAAACTGGTGGTCGGCCAGTAATTGTGTTTTTCATTTTTGAGCCTCTCTTTCAAATGCAATGTTGTGACTCCTATTCCAGAGTTGCCAAATTCCAACCATGGGGTCTTGTTCTACACACATGGGAGGACCCTAAAAAGTGGTGGTCGGCCAGTAATTGTTACTTTCATTTTTGAGCCTCTCCTTCAAGTTCAATGTTGTGACTCCTGTTTCAGAGTTGCCAAATTCCAACCTTGGAACCTTGTTCTACACACCTGGGAGGACACCAAAAAGTGGTGGTCGGCCAGCAATTCTTCAATTCTTTTTTTGGCCATGGCTGGCCGGCCAGGGGGAGTGGCTGGCCGACCAGTTGGGGTGGCTAGCCGGCCACCTTCAAGAAATCCACCTGGCCGGCCAGCTTTCTGCTTTTGAACCCTTTACAGCTGTCCAGCTGCTTTTCAAAATATCTCAGCCCTCCGGGGGATATTTTGGGAGGGAAAGCTTGGGTGCATTTCCCTCCCCTTTTACACCCCTTTTGGTCTATTTAAGGGGCTGAGGAGCTCCTTTGCTAGGGTTAGAAAATTCCATCTCAAGACTTCATCTTCCAAAACCTCCATTTCCATAGCCAAAAGCTCCAAAAACTTTCAAGGTTCTAGGCCATTCCTTCATCAACCCTAAGCCTCACCATCACCACCTCCATTCCAGCAGCAAAGGAGGGTTTTTCAAAGGCTAAGGACCAACAAATTGAAGCCAAGAAGCAACAAAAGACTTGTCTCCAAGGGTAAGACTCTAATTCCCTTTTTCTAGCACAATTTTGAATCAATTATTTACCCTACTTGCTCTCAGTTTTGGGCTCCGACCCTTACTGATTTTAGGCTTATTTTGAGCCCCTCTTCAAAATTGAAGAAGGGTTCAACCTCATTTGAGAGCCCCTTGATACACCTCTTTCAATATCACTCTTTATGTCATTATTTTGCATGCTTTATTTGGCTTATGAGTGATCCATTTTCGAGCCTGATATAAACTGTGAGTGGGCTTATTTTGAGCCCCTCTTCAACATTTAAGAAGGGCTCAACCATATTTGGTGGTTCTATCATGCACTTGTTTTGTAATTCTTCAAATTTACCGTAAAATTGCATGGTTTCTTTAGCCTATTTGAAGTCTGATTTTGAGCATTCCATTAACTGAGACTGAGCTTATTTTAGGTCCCTCTACAACATTGTAGAAGGGATCAATCTAGTTTGGGGCCTCCATGCATGGCCTCTCTTTATACCTCTCTTTGGCCCCATTTTGCATGCCTCTTTAAGCTTATTTGGCTTCTGATTTAGGCCTTCATCAGGCCTGAAAAGAGCCTTGTTTTGGCCTTTTTGTCATGTTTTGTTAAGGGTATTAGGCCATTTGGTGCATGCTTTTAGTACTTCATGTAATACCATCTTTGATTCCGTAAAATTGCATGCTTTGTTAGGCTTTCTTGGTTTCTGTTTTCAGCCTTCATCAGGCTTAGAAAGTGTCTTAAAATGACCCATTCTTCATGTTTTGTTAAGGGTCCAAGGTTGTTTGAGGCATGATTTTGGTACCTCATGTTATAGCCTTTGTTGGCTCATTATTTTGCATGCTATGTTTAGCCTATCTACATACTGAATTGGGGGATGTCATATCTTGTAAATGTGCATATTTTTGGCCCCTCTTTAATTTTGTAGAACTGTATTTTTCAGTTTGAGCATTGTATATACCACTTGCTTTGTAATTCTCCTCTTTTCCCCCATTTTTGCAAGCTTTTTTTGCCATACTTGTGATCATTGTTTGGCCATACTTTGTACTGAAAAAATGCTAGTTTAGGGGCTGCCTTGCTACTGTTTTACATGTTATGTCCATATTGTGCATGTTTAGTAGGGCTGTAGGCCGTTTCGGGTGCATAACATTGCATTTCGGGCATCGGGTGTAATTTTTGCCATAATTCGGGGGCTATTTGTGCATCATTTTAGCTACTGAAATTTGCATTTCTCATATGCCATATGCCATGTTTCATTTGCATGCCATTTCATGCCTTCGGGCCATGCCTCGGTTTGCGTGCCCGTGTGCACGCATTTCGAGGCACTTCATTTTCATCCATCGGCCGCTTATGTGAGTGCGGCTGAGGCCCTCTCATGTTAGCGTAAGCCCAATTCGCATTCCGCATGTCATTCCCCACGCCTCGGTTTGCGTGCCCGTGTGCACGCATTTCGAGGCACCTCATTTTTATCCGCCGGCATCCTATGTGAGTGCGGCTGAGGCCCTCTCATGTTGGTGTAAGCCCATATTGCATCGCATATCCCATTTTAGTCCTGTTGCATTCCATATGCCATTTTCTCGGTTTGCGTGCCCGTAGGCACGCATTTCGAGACATCTCATTTTAGTCTCATTGTATATCATATTTCAGGCCGTTTCATGCCTTAATGTCATTGCCTCAGTTTGCGTGCCCGTGTGCACGCATTTCGAGGCACTTCTTTTTTATCCGACGGCAGCTTATGTGAGTGTGGCTGAGGCTCTCTCATGTTAGTGTAAGCCCAATTTGCATTTTCCATGTCATTTGCATTGCGTATGCCACTGCCTCGGTTTGCGTGCCGGTGTGCACGCATTTCGAGGCAGCTCATTCTCATCTCTCGGCAGCTTATGTGAGTGCGGCTGAGGTCCTCTCATGTTAGTGTAAGCCCAATTTGTTGTTTCATGCCTGTACGTCACCGCCTCGGTTTGTGTGCCCGTGGGCACGCATTTCGAGGCATTTCATTTTAGTCTCATTGTATATCATATTTCATGCCATTTTCTCGGTTTGCGTGCCCATGGGCACGCATTTCGAGGCATCTCATTTTCATAACATTGTGTATGTTAGGATTGCATATTAGCTACATTTCATGCATATCATGCATATTGCATAGTGTTCGGGATAGGAGTTAGCCCGGGCATGGGAAACGAGGCACGTTTCGCACCCCGAGTGACGGAACGGGTCTCAATTCCCAAGTCACCGGCACTCCGGATTATCCATGATGGAGTTAGGTTTTATTGTAGCATTCATCTACATTCATCCTATATTGAGTTGTGCAATTCGGCTCCTCGGCCACCACGCATCGATATGCGTGATTGGTGGCACGAGAATCGAGGCATGCATATATTTGTGAATACATTGCTATGCCCCTTTCCTGCTCTCTGTTGCAGCAAAATGAAGAATCAGCGACTTTCTGAAGTTTGGCACGCATTTCGAGAAACATTGCAAACAGAGGCAAATTGGGGCATCCCAGTGGATTTCCGCGCCAAGCAGCCCAGCATACATCATTCATCAGAAGCAAGGCAGTCCCTGGCTTGCATGCTAGTTTACAGTTTTCTCAGTTAATCTGTTAATTAACCGCTTTTGTGATATTCGGACTGTATTATTCTTTTATTTCGGACTGTATATTTATTCGGACCCTCTGCGCGAGGGCATAATTGTAATAAGTGTGGGTGTGTGTGATGTATGTCTTCCAACCCCCATTTCTTTCTCCCTTTTATTTATCTGCTTATGATGGTTAGATATATGACATATTTCAATTAGCATACAGTATGACAGTATGTTTGCATCATTCATCTGTTTTGCATGCACTGGGCTCGGCGCATCATACAAACTGCATCGTATTTCAATTCCAAGTTGAATACATGTTAGTTGTAGCATTTCACATACCATGTTTAGAATAGCCGAGCCTGCTACAATTGCATTTTTGCATGTGTTGCATTAGGCATTTCTGTATACTTAGGATCAGCATGATTTCTAATGTAGTTTCTGTTTTGGCTTGGAGTACTCGGTGAGTTTTATGCTTTAGCATCCTTGCATGCGTGTGAGTGCTGCCATGTTAGTATGCTTGCCATGAGGCTATGTGCTTATATGATATAACTGCCTTGAATGCCTGTGGGTGGAGGTTGAGTTATTTGGATTGGAACAATGCATTGACTGTTTGTTTTAAGCCCACTAGATAGTGGCAACATCACTGTTTTCTAAGCCCACTTGAGGGTGGCAAATCCGCATTTTAGCCTACCTGCGGGTAGCACCATCACACCATTTTCAAACAAACAAACATGAAATGTTTTGTTCCAATTCAGACGGCCCAGTCTATACTTGTTTGCTGCGAGCATCACATAGTAACCTAGGCTAATAACCGGAATAAGAACATACAAAGTTTTCAAAAACAGATATCATGGTTAGTAGAGGCCGGTCTTTGACCGGAGCGAGCGGGGGTGCTCACGATGTGACCTTCCCCAATCGTACCCAAGTTCCCGAGCCAACTTTGGTGATGACGGACACGTGGCCTTTGGCACCGAGTTAGGGTTTCCTAAATTTCCCATTTAAAAAATATTTAGGTGGCGACTCTGTATCTGGCAAAGCAGTCCATGTTTGGCACTTCTTTCAAAAATCTGTTTTCAAAAACGATTTGCCGGATTTGGACTCTTTGGTTCGAGATTTAGAACCGTGGCACAAATCGAGTCCGAACTGTAGCGAGGTCCCTCGCGGACTTGTTACAGGTATATATTTAAGAAGAATCAAATATAAAACATCTTTAAGTGTTTATTAGATTGTCATCTGACTGTATAATTTCACAAACCGACAAAACCAAAGCTGAACCATAGCACCATTACTTGATTTTCAAGGGGAAAAAAAAAGTAGTTTTAGTAAGAAAATCTCAGTAGTGTCTGTGTATTATTAGACTAATAATAAACCAAAAAAAAATTAAAAATTAAAAATTAAAAATGAGGCTTATTTTAATAATATGATACATGCTACCACATCAAACAAAACATATTTGTTAAATATATTAATTATATATTTTTACTATTTTTTATTGGGTAATACTATTTGTAGACTACATAAAATTTATGTATACACTATTTGCCTTTTGAATACAGATTTTCAAGCAAAAGTTAAATTTTTAGACATAAATTTCTAAACAAAAAATAATGACTCAGATATAAACAATTGAATAGAATATATATCTGAACAATTCATTTTCGAACATTCTATTTTTTTATTTTATGAAAAAAATTATATGACAATGGTAAATATTGGGGCAAGAGAGTAGCATGAAATGTAGCAAGAAATAAGACGATAAATATCTTTGATCAGGGAAAATGGATATGCAGATAAGCTACTCTACCATATCCTGTAGTTAATGATGGTGCCAATAAATATGTAAAGTGCATGCAATTACACACAAAGGCATGGCCACAAAGGCATTGAATCATTACTTTCATATGTAACTGTTGGCTTATTTTTCCTACGAAGGAAAATATTATAAATGCGAGCATGCCAGCAAGGATTGAAAAATCCTTACAGATTAAATTCAAGCCAATTATCAAGCGATTGTGTTGACAGTTCTTTCGCCTCAACAAAGAGGATTTCAAAATTGCCAAAGTGTAGAGAAAAGAAAAATTAAAAGAAGAATGAGGGAGACGGGGAAAGATGATTGAGTGAACAATCAAAGTAATAATTACTTACCTCTACTCCTATGCTTCGAAAAGGAAGTGCATTAAATGCTTTGAAAATGAAATGCTGAAAATAAATGCTTCAAAATATAAATTTATGTTAAACTACTTCTAAGATAAGGAAAATGACAAGAAATATTGAAATCAAGTGTCTTTGATTATGAATTCTGGATCCACTTACAATGTAACCATGAATGGCTATTTATAGATAAATATTTGTAGAAAAAAAACTTCCAGCAATAACTACCCAATAAACCACCTAAAACTACCCACTTTTCCATTTTCATTCCCACAATGCCACATATTCCTCTATGTTTTCATAACTTCCTTTAACTTCCAATTAATGCTCCATGTTCTCCACTTCATTCTCCATCATCTTTTCATATTTCATAACTTCTCATAACCTCCAAATGAATAAGAGGATGCCACATGTCCTGCAATTATATAAATAATAAATAATAATAAAAATTGCAGATTTATGGTGCCAACAGTAACGCTTGTAATTTTGTAATAATTATTATTGGACTATTATGTAGGAAAGTATCACTCACAACAAATAGATGGTGGTGCCAATAAATATGTAAAGTACATGCAATTACACACAAAAGCAGGGCCACAAAGGCATTGAATCATTACTTTCATATGTAACGCTTATATTTTTGTAATAATTATTATTGGACTATTATCTAGTAAAGTATCACTCACAAAAGATAAAATAGAATGTTCTATTTAATTTGGTGACGCCATACAAACAATTTTTTACATATAAAAAATGGGATAATGTTATACATAATAAATTAAGATTTTCAATTAATTTTTTTAAAGAAAAAATATTTTAATTGTCAAAATGTCTTTCTCGCTAAAAGTCTAATTTTTTAATTTTTATTTTCTAGAACAGCCTTTTAGCTAAGGTCCTCGCAATAAAAGGAATTAATCTCGAAATAATTTTTGCAACAAAATTTTTTTTTTTTTTTTAAAAAAAAAAAAAAAATCTTTAAAATTCTTGTTTATTGTAGTGACAATTTCATAATTAAACTAGAATTATTCGTGATTAATTAACACCGCATAGTTTCCTAACTTCATTCACCACAATTTTTATTTTTTATTTTTACAACACCACAAAGTCTCATACTTACAAAATTTTAAATGATATTAATTGTGATTATTAAATAAATTTATTTTATTTTTATTTAATATATTTAATTTTAAGTATTGAATTGAGTTATCAAATACCACTCTAGTAGTTCTAAGGTTGGCAGATTTTTATGAATCGAGTAGCTTATTTGCCATGTGATATTTAAATATGTGATTTATATAATATAATAGGAACATCATTTTCACATTAATGTTTTATTCAATAATATAAAAATAACAATTAGTGATTGATGGGATAATGGCATATGCTATGAAGTATAGATATCATGAGAATATGATATGGCAATACGATAAAATAAAAATAAAATAAAATACGAATATAATTAAGATATGTTTTATATATAAAAAAATATTTTTAGTATTATATTATACACAAGCTTAAAGAATTGTGAAAAATCATTCTTTAAGAGTTAAATATTAGTTCAAAAATCAATAGCCAATTTATTTTTATTTTTTTTTCTGAAGCAGGATATTTTAATTTGATAAAATTAAAAAATATATATATCAAATACACGAACGAATTTCCAAAGGGTATATCGGCTAAGCTAAGCAATTTTGCCACATATTACAAAAAAAAAAAAAAACCACTCAGTTTTATTCAAAATTAAATAAATTTGATGGACAAAAGTATCTTTAAATTTACACTTTGTACTTTAATTTTTGATAAAATATTTACACTCTGTACTTTAATTTTTGATAAAATATTTTAATTAATTAAATTTTTTTTAGGTAAGCAGAAATTATGAGAGAATAGAGGGTGAGTTGGCAATGGGTTGTAATTGCATGGGATGGCCAGGTGGGCCACCATCATAACAGTGGGACCCAAACACGGTGAGAGAAAATTTTATGATTGTATTTTGAAGCCAGTAACGGCATTTCATCCCTCCCCCCTCTCCAACAAAAAAAAATATATTATATGGGTCAAAGAGAATACCTAATTATGTGTCCGTCCAATGATATTTAGGTTGTTTTTGAGAAGTGTTAAAAAAAATAAGTTTATGGACTTATTTGAATCACATTATTTATATATTTTTTACATATTTTTTTTGTTATAAATAAAAGAAATCAATTTTTAACACTTTTTAAAACAACTTTTAGTTATTTCTCTATTTTTTATTTTTTTTTTTAAATTTTAAAGTCGTATAATTATTTAGACTTTTATTATTGATTGAAAGTATTATCAATAAAAAAAAAAATTTGGAAATACAGAATAATTTCTTGTCTCCATCTCTCTACCACCACACTAACACCTTCCATCGCCACCACTCCCTTTTTAAATGTCTCCTCACCCCTTTTCTTCCCCTTGTAAGTCTCTCTCTGTCTCTCTACTTCTTTATCTCTTTGTATCGGTCTCTTTCTCTTACTAGCTAGTAGCCACCATGTCTGACCTAGGTGGTGGACATGAGAACTTCTTTTGGGAGACTCAGTCATGGGCTTTTTCGAATTCAGATGATTTGGGTTGTATCGGTGAAAAATTTGGTGGGAAGCCGCCACCTGATTCAGGGTCTAATACTCAGACACCAACCGGGAAAGAAGTGGAGGAGGTGATAGCGGTGGCACCTAAAAAGAAACGAGGTGGGGTTGGTAAGAATGGAAAAGGGTGTGGTGGTGAGGCCAATGAAGGAAAAGGTGGTGAGTCAGATCATGAGATACATATATGGACAGAGAGAGAAAGAAGGAAGAAGATGAGGAACATGTTCTCTAATCTTCATGCTTTGCTCCCTCATCTCCCTCCCAAGGTAATTCATTCACATCTTCTTCAAGATTGAGATTGATCTGTATATATGGAATGATAATTAAATAATTGTTCATGCTAGGTTATTCTATCTTGAAAAAGTCTAGAAATATAAAAACTAATAACGGAATCAGACACAACTTATAAAAATTGCTCAATTTTGTGATTAATTTACGTATTCTTAGAAAAAAAGAAAAGAAAAAAAGAAGAAGCAATTCTACCATTCTTTTTCCCACCGTTTTGATGGAGGCCTAATCCCTCTCTCTCTCCCGTCTCTTTCTCAAAGTTAATTTATTAAGGCAAGTCATTTTTTACATACAAAGTTTTCAAGTTTTTCAATTTATTTCCTTTAAAGGGCAATTAATGAGAAAGATATAACAGATTAGTCCTTTTCATCAAGTCTATTTAAGGTTGTCATGGGGTGATGGGACACTTATTCCATGAAAAATCAATTATTCATTACTATCAATCATTGAAATGCTATTAGTGAAGTTATGGATTCATTAAGTTATGGTTTTTTTTTTTGGGGGGGGGTTCAAATTCAACTGAATGTTCCCATTAATCCTTTCGAGTAACTTCATAAGCCTCATCAATTTCCATTTGTTTCTTAATGTGGATGACCTACAACTTTATGAAAAATGGATTACAAAATCAAACACAAACTTTTAACACAACTAATGTAAAAAAAATTGTATCTGATTATATTATTAATTTCTATGCATATGTAGAGAAATTGAGAACTTTATATTTCTCTCGCAACACAAAGTTTCAATTAATCACAAATGAAATGGTATTTATTAGAACACCGATAATGCCATCTAACTGGTGGATTTTGTTCACAATATTAAAAAGGAAGTGCATGTGTATGTTAGTCTTACAAAAATGGTTTAATGCGATTATATAGGACTCTCCCAAAGTAAAAAAGAAATTTTGGAATAAGCACATGAGTCTTGGACATAACACATATCATGTACTTAGAAAATTTTCAAAATTTGAATGAGATACATTTAAATTTGGTGCTTTGACAATACTCAAAAATCAAATTTATACATTTTTTATTCTAGCATTTTTATTGTGATATAAGAAGAGGGTCATTAAGGCCTAGTTCAAACAAAAAAAATATACAAACAAAAATTTTATATAAAAAGTTCATTCAAAATTGTGTAATAGTAGTATTTTTTAAATAAAATGCTTAACTGATGGGTATTTGATTTCAAAAAACGATGAAACTACAATTACTCACATCCATTTTGTTTGAATTTTGCCTTCTCATCATCCATATGACAGTTCACATTGAATATTTGTACAGGCAGACAAGTCCACAATTGTGGACAAAGCAATGACCCACATAAAATCCCTACAACAAACTCTCCAAAAGCTCCAAAGGCAGAAGCTGGAAAGGCTCCATGGCTTGACACCCATGAACTTCAATGGTCAATCGTCCATAATCACCCCACAAAAGCTTCCCGTGGACTCGAGGGAGGCTTTCATGGCCGATCAAGTTTCTTCAAACAACACAAACTCAAACTCATCCAATGCACTGCTAGTGTCTCTCTCTCGGTTCCCTCCTCTATTCCAGACTTGGACTTCTCCGAATGTGATCTTGAATGTGTGCGGTGATCATGCACAGATCAGCGTGTGCTCGATGAAGAAGGCTGGACTCTTCACTGCTATCTTCTATGTGTTAGAGAAGCACAAGCTGGATGTTGTGTCTGCTCATGTTTCATCGGATCAGAATCAGACCATGTACATGATTCAAGCCCATGTAAGTCTCCTCTAACTTACTTCCTTGCACATTAGAGAGGATTGTTACAAGCTATCGCTTTCTCTTACCTTTTTTTTTTTTTTTTTTTTTTCTAATCAAGGCAAAAAAAAATTAAAAATTAAAAATTAAAGACTTTTCATCTACTTACTGTTGTTGGATGAATCAGATTTGGGTTTTTGAAATTAGTGATTCAGCTATCATTTGGGGTAATTCTTTTTTTAATGCATTTTTGGGTAGATTATGTTAATGAGTAAGTTGCCAATATGAGGCCAGTTGAATTAGGGTTAGCTTGATGCATGAATAGTGTGTTTGAGTTTGGAAACACATGATGAAACCCAAATTTTGACTGTTCATGATGAACTAGGGTTTTATGATTATCAATAGCACATGCAAATTCGGGGCGAGTTGAAACCCACTTTGACCATTTTTCAATTAATGTACTAAGTGTTTTCATATGTCAAATGAATAATATGTAAACTCGAGCCTAATCATCATAATTGACAAGGCAACACCTCATCTACTAAGCCAATCCTTTGTTCTTGATACGTGTTTTATGAAAATCTAAAGAAACTAACTTTTAATTTTTCACAATAAAAAATGAAGCAGTTGATATGGAGTGAAGAACCAATAAAATCTGAATTAGTTCAACAAAAAACTGAAGCATTTCAGAAATAAAAAATTGGAGTGGTATTTTAAAATAATTTTGGAATTAAAAAAAGCATGACAACTTAATTGTTCTTATTATTATTTTTGCTTGTTTCAAAGTAATAGATGCTATGGTTTTATACATCAGTATAATGTGTTTAATTATTATCATTATAAAATTAAAATTCTGGGTTGGCGAATTAATTTGAACAGGCAAGGATAGCTCCAGATCAGTTTTCAGAGGCATTTCCAGTGGAAGAAATATACAAGCAAGCAGCAGCAGAGATAATGGTGTGGGTCTCAGCTCCATGATGATGATGATCATCATCATCATCATACTAGAAATACTTCAAGAATCAAGATCAATTTCTCTCTCCTGAAACCCAACTGTAATATTATAGTAAGAGATACTATGATCGGTATTCTAGTTTTGTGAAGATCTTGTTGGCATACAGCAAAATGAGATGTATTGGTTTTGTTTTTCATGGCATGCTTTGGCTAAAGAAACAATTCCAAATCAAAATCACTCAATTTCAATTCATCCTAATGCAATGTACTTGCTATTGGCTTACTCGAGTTCTGTTTCCCAAGAGGAAATAGGATGGTTTACTTAGTTTCTTTTCTTTCCTGCGAGGATGTATTTCAAAGGTAGCCTGAAAAGTTCAAGCTTCACCAGATATTTCTTCAATATTAGCAAGTTAACAGTATCTCACCCCTATAATGATAGATCCTAAAGAAAACAAACCATTTGCCACTCCAACACATGACCCAACGAACAAACAGCTAGAGTTATACAATTAGACCAAACATAGGGTAACATGGTTACACAACTGTTTTATGGTACTTACAAATGCCAGTTGGAAAAGGCAAAGGAAAGGATACAGCAACAAGAAAAGCACAACATTGAAGAAAGTGCTAAAGAAAAGAACACAAAGGATAGGTTGTCCTCTGAAATGACCAAACTGTTTTACACCCACAGACTCTAGACCCAGGAAATAATTTTGTTGTCATTGAGAAAGCAGAGCTGGTCTCCGTAAATGCCTATCCCATGGCAGGCATGTCCCCAATCACATTGCATATATTATTTCTCCACTGCTATCGATGTCAAGGTCGGGGTCAGTATCCAAGTCCTCCTCCATGTCGTCATCAATGTCCAGGCTGCCAGTCAGATACTGGTTGAGACTCTGGGTTCCGGCAGCCGGTACAGTAGCCTCGGCAATTATTCCCATGATTTCATCAACACTTTGCATGGGCTGTTCGGGCTCTTCAAACTGGTTGTTCATCGCTTCTTCATCCATGAGGTCAGCTGGAAGGTTCTTTAGAAACCACTCATGGTTCCGGATCTCTGGAATGGTTATCCTCTGTTGGGGGGAAAAAATGTAGTTAAAGCCAGAAATTCAATGTCCCATACTCAATAATGTTTACACAGAAAATGGAAGTGTGTAAAATCGTAAAATCAGAGGAGATTCACAAGTAAATCAGTCAAAAAGGGTCACCCACCCGAAAACTCACAGGTATTGCAAGACAGAAAATTATAGCATCTACAAAAAAAAAATAAGATACCAACAAATAAAAACTGACCTTTGCAGGGTCGCCTACAAATATCCTTGAGATCAGATGGCGGCACTCTGGTGATATATGAACATAATCTGGAATAGAGTATTGAACATTCAAAATTCGCTGCACAAAAAAAAAAAGAAAAAAAAAAAACTATGTGAGTCAAGTAATCCAGCTGAGCTGTGATATCTACAACAATAGCTCTTGCGATGAATTACTTGTATTGTCCTGCGAAAATTCTTAGGCTCCTCGGGATCCTCAAATGGGTATGCACCGACCAGCATGACATATAAGGTTACTCCACAAGACCACACATCTGCTATCTATAAATGGCTCATCATACCAGCAAAACCATCATAAAAGGCGCTGTCAATTATAACAAAAACATGCTACACACAACAAATATCAAGTTCAAGAAGTTAAGAAAAATCAATTCAACACCTTCAGAGCCAAATTCAATAAAGTAATGAAGAATGAATTTACCTTGCCATCATATTCTTTCTTAAGTAAAACTTCAGGAGCAATGTAAGCAGGGGTTCCAACTGTTGATTTTGGTTGTGAATGCAGCACCGAAGACTGACAATAGCAAAAAGTCAAAATCCGAATAACAATTATCAAAAAGCATGAAAAAATAACAGGTACAAAACGAAAATGATATCCAATCCAACAAAATCATCCAAGTCCTACAAAACAAGTCGAAGAGATATGCATGCAAACGTGCCTTTGTTTTATAATTTGTGTGAACCAGTATAATTTTGAAAGACAAAATTTAAGAATTTAAGAACTGCAGACTGCCACATGTAATGTCGGCATTGCAATGTCAACCACGTAGTTTGGATAGGTAAGTCAGAGAGTTTCATTCAAATTGAATAGCACTTCTTAGTACAAAAAGATGAAAAGCCAAATCAAAAGATTCATAGTAGACCCATATTACTAGACATGCTGAAACTACCTATCTTTTTTTCCTTTTTTTTTTTACAAATGGCTGGAAACATGAACACATGCATTTAAACAACTACCAATGTAATAATCTGAATAAAGATTAGTCTCAAACTATTCAGAGATGCAGTATCATGGAAACATGAGTAATTCAGAATAGCAAGAAAAAGAAAAACGACCAGGCACCTTGGAATACCCAAAATCGCAAATCTTCAGCCTGGGAGCTGGGCTTCCATCCAGTAATGTGTTTTCCAATTTCAAGTCACGGTGACATACTTGCTTCACAAAGGAATATAGAACATTACATCAAACTCAACCATTAACTTTGTATCTGTAAGATATAAGTAAAACAGGGAACTTAGTTTACATACCATTGCATGACAATAGCTGACACCTGATATAAGTTGTTGGAAGAAGAACCGTGCCTGCAGTGAAATTAGGTGTCGATAAGCAATAATCATATGTGAAGATCCGACCAAGAAACAAGATGAATTGTTGGGGGAAAAACCTCATCCTCACTGAACCGTCCTGCATTGCATATCCGCTCAAAGAGCTCTCCTCCAGATGCATATTCCATGACAATAGCCAGATGGGTTGGTGTTAATATGACCTAGAGTAGGAGTTATGGGACATTTAATTTAACTGAGCCTCATTCTCTTAAAAAAACAAAAACCCAAAGGAAAAAAATATTAAAAAGCAAATAACATATACACAGAGGGATTGGAACAGAACATACCTCTTTGAATCTTACAATGTTGGGATGCCTCAACGTTCTGTGGTTAATAATTTCCCTTTGTACATTTTCATCTATCTGTTACAAAAAAACAATTTAGAAAAATAAATAAACCTACAGAGGTAAACAAAAATATCTTAGAAAGAAATGGGTACAAGTTCAAGGTTGCCATATCATATCACAGCAAAGCACAAACCATACAGTCTGTTACAAAAAAGTCGGATAACTCCAATTGTGTGAGTTAACAGAGTGAATAGCATCTTCTCACAGTAAGATGCCAAGTTGAAATACTTTCCCAGTTGCTCTTCTAGATAAATCCATAACATTATCGTTAAATAGCATACTTGGGGGCTGCCAATTCTTGCAGTTTATGAAAAACCAACAGATTTCATCTCATCCTTACTAGTGAAAAAAATTAAGAGAAATTACAAAACAAGCAGACCTAGAATGATCTTCCATTATGCTTTCTCTTGTCCTTTCAAACAGAACAAAAACATATAACTTTTAGGGTAGCTGTTGCAATAAATCAACTTGTCTTTCTTTCCCTCCAAAATCTCAAGCATAAACCATCATTAATGTTGACAGGTACTAATTCCAAATTCAAATTAAGTTTTAGAGTAGTGCTACTCCAGCCCAAAAATTAGCCTCACTTTTAAGAGAAGTTATTTGGTGGTCTAGGAACATTGCTCCACACCATTAATCTAAAGACAAGTGTCCAATTGGAGACAAAAAGGAAATGGGTCCCACTGATTCAACCAATGATAGCCAAGTTGGAGCACCATATCATATTGCCCCAGAAGCAAAGAATAATGTTCCCACTTTTAAAGCCATAACAGTCTATTAGAATATGTAAAAACAACTCTCTATCTCATATCTTCCTTAATCATCAGCCAATTATGTCTATTACACATCACTTGGTCTAAAAATGTACTTGTATATCATTTTCCTAAGTTTTAACATACTGAATTTGGAACAGAAAATGCAATAATTTAGTGTCAATAAATTCCAATTCCACTTTCAAGCTCAGAACTAATAAACCCCACTTATCAAAAAACGCGAATTTTTAATTGAATGATCAATAGTTGGCGTCACTAAAATCCAATTCCACTTTCAAGCTCAGAAGAACTAAACCCACTTACCAAAAACGCAAATTCTTAATTGAATGATCAATAGTAACCAAACAAGCTAACTTCAAAATCCAAACTTGACTAAGCTCAAAAAACAAAAATTAAAAAATAAAACTAAATTGTCACTGACCTTGTCACCTCTCTCGATATACTTGACAGCAACGAGCTCACCGGTCTGCTTGTCCCTCATCAACCTCGCCACACCAAAATTACCCGAACCGATGTCTCGAACGAGCTCGTACCGATCGCTATCGTGCATGATCGGCATGTCCATGCCAGGACCAACCGTCACAGCAGATCGATCCATGTTCTCTCTCTCTCTCTCTCTCTCTCTGTGTTTCTGAACTCTATCTTCAAACGAAGTCGAATTCACATTATCAGACTAAAAAAAGGGGCTCGATTTCCATCGAGACAAACCCTAGCTGTGAAATCAACGTGGCGCGAGATCGATCACGGAAAGGAGAGAGATTGGGAGAGTTGGGTGAAGAAGATAGAGACGGAAAGGTGTGAGAGCTAGAGCCCGTGAAGCTTTAACTTACCTACTTCCCAACAATCAATGGTTTGCTGGTTTTTTAGGGTTTTGATTTGGGACACTTCAACGATGATGATGATGCAGGGGTATAGAGAGAGAGAGAGAGAGAGAGAGAGAGCTCGTGAAGTTGTTTATGGAGGATGCTACTTTTTCACACTTGGGGTTCTCTCTCTCTCCTACTTTTTGTCTTTATGGTGAACTCTCTCTCTCTCTCTCTCTCTCTGTTTATCGAAAAGAAAGGCTTCCAGGAGAGAGAGAGAGACGCACGGAGAGAGAGGGAACTGAGCCTGGGTAGATATTTTTCTAGTATTTATTTTTTTTGGATAATTTAAATAAAAAATGGATTTTAAAATATTTATGAATAAATTATACTCAGATATTTAAATATATATAATTAATTTTATAATTTTAATATAATTATATTGAATTATTTTTACAAAGATTAAAATTATTGAAACTAATGTATGTATTAAAATAAATATAAAAATATATATTTTAATAGAAAATATATGATAATATTTTTTTTCATTTATTGATAAAATAACGTAATTGGTATGTGATTTAAAATTTTAAAACTATGTTTAGATTATAGATTTTGGTAGAAATTTGTAAAGAAAAATAAAAATAAATATATAAAAAATATATAAAATGAAATAATTTTTCATTCATGAATAAAAAAATTTTAAAAATTAATTATTTTAAAAGGGTGAAATTAATTATAGAAGGTAGGTGTATTTACTCAACAATTAGCGGGAGATTATTATTTTCACATAAAACAAAATTATGTTATACTACTGACAGCCCAATAAAAGAAAGACAATAGAAAACAACTATAACCCCTACATTTAATACGAAATTAGTGGTTCGAATTTTTCTATCTCCATATGGATTTTATTTTTCGTATATTTTCTTTATAAAATTTGAATTATTTTGAAAAGTGACTTATAAAATGATTTTGACTTATTTTTAAAAAAAATGTAAAAAATAGAAAGGTAATATAATATAAATAAGTCAATAAACTAATTTTATAAGCTTATTTTCAAAATAATCTTTTATATTTGATTTTCATTATTATGATTGTAATTTATTAAGTTTCATTGTAATATCTTATATAAATAATAAAATAAAAAAGAAAAAAAAAACCCAATATCTTACATTAATAAACACTTTCGTTAAGATTTGTTTCGACATAAAAATGTAATAATATATAGACTTTCATGAACCCGATCGGGCCGAGTTTGGATGGGTGTTCCGGGTCGGGATCGAGGACATGGATCTCTACTTGGGGCCCAAGGCTCCATATCCAAGCTCGCTTTTCCTTTCCTTTCCATGCCTTTCGTTTCCCTCACCTTCCTTTTCCGACGAAACAGACACTATGCTCGTAAGCAGAGCTCCAGAGCTCTCACTCTTCACTTTCTCTCTCCTCTCGAACTCCAACCCTAACCCTAAACCCAGCAAATTCATCTCCATTCCCATGCGCACAGCCCTCACAATCCTCCGCTCTCTTGCCCCCTCCCTCCACCACTACCGCCATCACCGCCGTCTCCTTCGCTCCATCTACCTCCCCACTCTCTCCTTCTCCGGAACCCCCACCCGCCGACTTTCTTCATTTGCGCCGCCCTCGGCAGCGCCGTTGAGTACTTTCGTCGAACACTTGGCGGACGAAACCGATTCCGACGCGGTCCGAGAAAACTCGGACTTCTCACGGAACAGAGAAGCCGAAAGCTTCAACTTTGATGTATCTTTCGAGTCGACTGACTTGAAGAACTTGAATTCTCCGCCGCTCGAGGTTCGGGAGTTGGAGGAGCTTCCGGAGCAGTGGAGGCGGACGAAGTTGGCTTGGCTGTGCAAGGAATTGCCTACGCATAAGGCTGCGACGCTGATTCGGATACTTAATGCACAGCGAAAATGGATTCGGCAAGAAGACGCGACCTATTTGGCGGTTCATTGTATGCGAATTCGCGAGAACGAGACTGGTTTTAGGGTATATTTACTGTTATTCTTTTTACTTGTTTTTTCCAAATTTAAACCTTGCTGCAGAAAATTGGGGAAATTGAAAGAATCTGGTATTTTGGCTGTTGGAATTGATGAAATTCACAAAATCAAGTAACATGGATAATGTTTGATGAGAATATAGTAAATTGGGTTTCTACCAATGTTGGAATCGAACCTCAAATCGTTGACATCTCTTTCATCATTTTAGTTATCAATATGCTAATCAAGAATGCATAGCCACTCCACAGGGTTATAAAATTCAAGTTCTGATTAAATTTCTACCAATATACAAAAATTTATGAAAGGATGAACCATTAAAAAATAAAATAATTTTCATTGATCATGTACTAGAGACAATAGATAATGCCTTTTGTCTAATTTAAGACGCGCTTCTGTACACTGAATTACTAGAATGTTTCAATTGTTATTTTTTAAACAAATCAATATTATCTTTTCTTTGTAAGCAATTGAAATTTTAATCATCACTACATCAGCGCCAGCAAAATGTTGCCTTCTTACATGTTTTTTATTTTTATTAAAAAATTAACACAAAGAGGAACTTATTTGTTTCGGTCATTGTACATCATGAGTTATGACGCCTGAGTTTTGTACCTCGAGTTCAATTCTGTGATTATGGAACATTTATTTATTTGTTTTATTTTTATTTCAGGTATACAAATGGATGATGCAACAACATTGGTTTCAATTTGATTTTGCTCTTTCTACTAGGCTAGCAGATTTCATGGGCAAGGAGCGAAAATACATAAAATGTCGGGAGATATTTGATGACATAATCAATCAAGGACGAGTGCCTAGTGAATCAACCTTTCATTTTTTGATTGTTGCCTATCTTAGTTCACCAGTTCAAGGTTGCCTAGAGGAAGCATGCAGTATTTACAATCGCATGATTCAATTGGGAGGCTACAATCCCCGACTTAGCTTGCACAATTCTCTTTTCAAAGCCCTTGTAAGCAAACCAGGAGGCTTTTCTAAACACTATCTCAAACAGGCAGAGTTTATATTTCATAATTTGGCAAGTTCTGGACTTGAGATACACAAGGATATTTATGGTGGTCTAATTTGGATCCATAGTTACCAAGATACCATAGATAAAGAGAGAATAGCATCATTAAGGGCAGAGATGCAGGTAGCTGGAATTGAAGAGAGCAGAGAAGTGCTTGTGTCCGTATTGAGAGCTTGTTCTAAGGAAGGGGATGTGCAGGAAGCTGAAAGAACTTGGCTGAAACTCCTCCATTGTGATGGTTCTCTCCCTTCTCAAGCTTTTGTGTATAGAATGGAAGTTTATGCAAAGGTTGGGCAACGTCTTAAATCTTTGGAGCTATTCAGAGAAATGCAGGAGCAGTTAGGTTCCACCAGTGTAGTGGCGTATCACAAAATCATAGAGGTGTTATCTAAAGGTCAAGAAATGGAACTGGCAGAGTCCCTCATGAAAGAGTTCATGGAGAGCGGTTTGAAGCCCCTAATGCCATGTTTTATTGATCTAATGGACATGTACTTGAGTTTGGATCTACATGATAAATTGGAGTCAACTTTCTCCCTGAGCCTTGATAAATGCCGTCCCAATCGAACTATTTATAACATATACTTAGATTCATTGGTAAAAATAGGCAATATTGAGAAGGCCGAAGAAATCTTCAACCAAATGGTTAGTAATGGGGCAATTGGTGTTAACAGCAGATCAAGTAACACTATTTTAAGTGGTTACCTGTCTAGTGGAGATTATGTGAAAGCAGAAAAGACATATGATTTCATGTGCCAGAAAAAATATGACATAGAATCCCAATTGATGGAAAAGCTTGATTATGTGCTGAGCTTGAGCAGGAAAGTTGTCAAGAAACCCATAAGCTTGAAGTTCAGCAAGGAGCAGCGAGAGATTTTGGTGGGGTTGCTGTTAGGTGGGTTGCGCATTGAATCAGATGAGGAGAGAAAAAATCATGCAATCCGTTTCGAGTTCAGTGAGAAACTTGAAATGCATTCTATATTGAAAAGACATATACATGACCAGTACCACGAGTTGTTAGCTTCTTTCAGTAAGCCAATTGAAGACAGTGATGACATACCATACCAGTTTATTACAATCAAGCACTCTTATTTTGGCTTCTACGCAGATCAGTTCTGGCCAAAAGTCCGACTTGTGATTCCAAAGCTAATTCATCGGTGGTTGTCACCACGGGTTCTTGCCTACTGGTATATGTTTGCGGGCTACAGAACATCATCAGGGGATATTTTGTTGAAGTCAAAAGGAAGTCAAGAGGGTGTTGAGAGGATTGTGAAAGCAATGAAGGCAAAATCTTTGGATTGCATGGTTAAAAGAAAGGGGAGAGTATTTTGGATAGGTTTTCTTGGAAACAATGCAACGTGGTTTTGGAAACTCGTAGAACCATACATTCTAGATGATTTGAGAGATTTTCTAGAAGCAGATGGCCAATCCTTGGACAGAATGTCAGAAACCCAAGCCGTTAATTTTGATAGTCGGTCTGATTCTGATGAGGCGGCATCCGAATACAGCAATCATGATAATTCATAAGACTTCTTGTTTAGTGATCTATGCCCTGTTAGCGTGGTTTTTTCCACAGGTTAATGCTTTTGAGGCCTCCCAAACAAATGTCTAGATTGTCCAGGATGGCATCTCTATGTAGATACTCCACTGCATACAGTTAGAACATGTTATTTATTTAGTTAAACTAATGAATGAAGGATCATGTTATTATTTTCATGCTTGGTTTGTCGCAACAATCATATCATAAATTTTTTCCTCGGTTGAATATTTATTGGTAATGGAGTAGTTCGGATCAGATTTTTGCGAAAATCACCTTTTTTTTTCTTTTTTTTTTTCTGCTTTATTGTCTATAACATTAGTATTCCGCTAATCATATTTGTCTCAGGTTTTCCATGCTGACAACTGACCATTGCATCTTGTAGTCATGGCTCATGTGGAGTCTCCCAGTGCATGGCTCACTCCGTGCATGATATGAGTATTATTACACAATGTTATCAAATTCTAGATCATGGTTTTTCAGGTATTTATTGTGTAATTCTAGCCATTTTAGGAATTCATGTAGCTAATTCTTCAGTGAATTGCTTTCGTAGTTCCTGTTTAAATAGCCTCTTTACTTGTGCCCTAGTCATGTCATTGAGATTGAATTTACAGATATTTTAAAAAATTTGGATAAAGTAACAATAAATCCTAATAATGAACATAATTCTCATTAAATTTTATTGAAAATAAGTCTTAGAAAAATCGTTGTTAAAATTAATTTTTTATAATAATTTTTTGTATATATTACTAAAAATTGTTAAGTAGTGACTTTTTTTGTTACAATTTTTATAAATTGTCGCTAAAAACTTATAATTAATAACGTTTTTCTGTGATGAATTTTTTAAACTATTGCTGAAAGTTAAAAATTAATAATTTTTTTGTGGCATTTTTTTTTAAACTGTCTCTAAAATTTATAATTAGTAACATTTTTTGTGATAATTTTTAAATTATCGCTAAAAATTAATAATTAGTGATATTTTTTAATAATATTTAATGAAAAATATCATTAATTCTTATAAAATCTTTTGAGTAATAAATTCACTTATTAACACTAATACGTAAGTCCTCAAATTTTTATGTTGTGAACATATGAAATATTGAAATTCATTTATATTAGAAGGCAAGAATATTCGTCATCCATTATTTCTGAATTCTATCCCGTGTGAACGACTCTTGGTATATTAGTTATCTCATTCTTTATGACTGAAATATTTTATCATGCGGGCCCTTATTAGTACTTGTCTAAATTTTTTGGATTTCTCATTTTTTTGAGTTTCCATCTTAAATCTTAAATTTTAATAAGATTTTTTTGAACACTTCACTTAATATCAATTTTATCCGTATTCATAATATTATCACACACCAAGGGCACACCCACCTAATGTTGCACACCCTCTCTCCTTCTCATTTTGATGACCGTGCATCTCTAGTTAAAAAGAATGCCAATTGTCATTGCATTAATAAGCACCATTATCTCAGTGAAGAACATTGCATCGACGGTCCATCATTGAAATTCCTATCAACTCTCAACGAAAGGAGGAATCGATTCGATGGTGTCCAAAGAATATCATTGGAAAACTCGTCAGAAATTCTTGTCTACCATTTTAGAAAACTTGTCGAAAATTTTTCTAAGGTAAAACCCTCACGAAACACACAATCTGGTGTTGAAGATACAAAAATCAAATCGTTCAGCACACCAATACTGATTATCTGCATTACTATTCGGAACCCATATATTGAACTAAATGTTTGTGTTCAGTACTGTGTTACTAAACATAATCTTAACAGTCAACAAACCAATATTGAATAGCTTGGACAAAACAACAACGATTAAAAACGATCGAAAATGGTAATACAAGACAGATAAACACTAATAGAACGTCAACCTTATCAAAATTGTTGTCATCTTTCTCCATTGTTCTACAAAGTGAAATAACTGATAAAGAGTAATATGTTAGACTTGAAAAGAGTTTTCTAGATCAAGGTTTCTGGTTCATGAAGGTTTGTGATGGTGATAAAGAGAATATATTTAGTGTTTAAGACAAGAGTAATAGATTTAGGGTTTATGTTAGTTAGTTATGAAAAGTAACATGTTTAGGGTTTAGAAAGGTGGAATATGTATAGCTAGAGGTAAAGGTGGGGTATACAATATTATAGAGTGTTAGTTCTTATTTAGTAGGCGGATGTTCCATTAAATGATATATTTTAATATAATTTTATTTCAAGATATAATTGTAATTAAAAAAAATAAAAATTAGAGAGTGTAAAGAATTTAGGTAGATGCTAATAATAACACTCTTTACCATAGCCAAAAGAATTTTTTATTTTATTTTTATTTTTTAATAGAAAGGAGATTCATAGATTAAGAACTAGATATAAAGTCTGTTACAGATCTGAGATATGAAGAGAAATGTTTGTGTAACAACCTTGACCCATGATTAACGTTAATTCATGCTTAATTACGCCTAATAAATAATTGAAGTGAAATATTGCATCATATGTTGCCTTATGTGTATATATATCTGTTTAACATAGAAAGATATGTTCATGTTTTCAGTTCGGTTTGCGAGTTAAAGGCCTTATCGGCATCTGATTTAGAATTTGACTTGATTTATGTATATGTGACAATCCTCACCTTTGATTAGTATTAAATTATGATTAAGCATGATAAGTAATTGATTAAGATGAAATCCTGAATTGATTGCATGAGTGTGTTGCTTTAATTGAATTTCTATCTGTTTATTACTGAATGATATGTTCATGTTTTGATTTTGAACTGCGAATTGAAAGCCTTATCGGCAACCGAATCAGAAATTGATTAGTGTTATATGCTAATTAGGATTTATGTAATTTTATGGTTGGTTTAATTAAAATCCGATTTGGAATGATTAAATTAGAATAAACAATGTTAAACTAATTGAACCTAGGTAAATTACATCTTTGCCATTTAGTGGGCCACCTTTATAGTCATTGTTTGGAGCTTGTTTTTACATCATTTCTCCATCCATCTTCTTGAGCAAACTGTGGGTGAGAAGAGAGTAAGAGGAAATAAATTGAATTCACAAGAGTCTTGCTTGATCTTAGAAGAATTGAAGAAGATTCGCAAAATTAGGCTCCTACACTTAGAATTCAAAACTTAAGGTAGGAAATTCATCCTCTCAATTGTGAATTTAAGTTGTTACATGTATAGTTCATGGAAAATTGGTGATTAGAGGCAAGAATTAGCTTAAAGTGTTGTATTGAGTAGCAATGTTTGCATACATGCCCATGTCATTGAGTTTTGAGATCATTTTCATGAGAATTTCCACATGCATGTTCATATTTTAGTTGTGGTTCAAGAATTCACCATGTTTTAGAGTTTAATCTTGCATTTGATCATGTTTTGGAGCATTAGAGTTCATGAGAACTCATGCATGTTATGTTCTTGCTTTGTTCTTCAAGTTTCATCAAAAATTGTGTTCAATTGTCACATCTTTGGGCTTGATTTTATAAAATGATCTTTGAAACATGTTGTATTATGAGTTTCTAAGTGTTTTCCAGAAAAATTGGCCCAGAAGGATCGAGTTTGAAGCTTTAAAGGTTGAGTTTTGTGCTTGAGGATCAATCTAGAAATTCCAGATTTTTGATCCACGCTCGAGCAGAGGACTTCACGCTCGAACGTACACTCTGAGTACATGCACTTCCGCTTAAGCGTCGAGAGTCACGCTTGAGCGTGAAATGCATATGCCCAGAAGTTCATGTGTTTTGCAGTCCGCTCGAGCGGGGTAATCTGTGCTCGAGCGAGAGTCTGAGTCTCACGCTCGATCGTGGGTCAAGCGTCAATCGAGCGTGAAAAACGTGCAACCAGTACTTTTTCATGAGTTTGCAGTACGCTCGAGCGAGGGAAGTCACGCTCGAGCGGAGCTTCATTGTCTGCATGTCCGCTCGAGCGGGAAAACCCACGCTCAAGCGAGACCCCTGTTTCAGCAAATTTTGAAAAAGTGTTTTAAAGTACATTTTTGCATCCCCATTCAATCCTAGGCATTCCTAAGCCATGTTTAAGGCATCTTAATGAGGATAATGTTATAGAACCACACCAAGCCAAATAGGGGCTAAGTTGTTAATCCCCAGTGTGTACTTAGTGTGTGTTCGTTCTGTAACTGTGTAGGGTTGGCACCCGAGGACGCTGACTAGCCTGTCTATAGCCCAGTAATCTGTGAGTTTCAACTTGAACACTTGTGAACTCAAGTCTCTAGGTAAGAATTTTATCCTAAAAACTTGAAATCTAGACTATAATGCATGAACACAAGAGAATTATGTTGATTGATGCAAAAATTGAGTTAGAAATGAAAAGTATTGAGCCATACCATGCATGCATGCATATTTTCTCACATTTTGAGTTTAATTTCCAAGAATTCCCTCATGCATGTCTTGAATTCACCTTTATTTTGGGAAATGATCAAGTTTCATGTTGTTTTGTAGCATTTGATCATGTTTTGAGAAGTTTAAGTTCAAAGAAATTCATGCATGTCATGTTCATAGAACATACATAAATTTTAAGTTGAATTTTTGCACAATTGGCAAGCTATTTTGCCATGATTTCTTGAAAAGATCCTTAATTCATGATGTATTATGAGTTTCTAAGTGTTCCTCAAGTTTTGGCCCAGAAAAATCAAGTTTTGATACTTAAAAATTGAGTTTTGAGCTTTGGAAGCAAATCTAGAAATTACAGAATTCTGCTTCTATGCTCAAGCGTAGGAGTCCATGCTCGAGCGACCACTCTGAGTGCATGCACTTTCGCTCGAGCGACGATAAGTCCACTCGAGTGTGAAATGCAAGCTCCTAGAAGTTCATGTATTTTTGCAGATCGCTCAAGCGACAAGAGTCATGCTCGAACGAGGGTCTGAGTCTCATGCTCGAGCGAGGATCAAGCATCCGTTGAGCGTGAAAAACAAGCAACCAGTATTTTTTCAAAATTTACAGACCGCTCGAGCGAAAGAAGTTATGCTTGAGCGAACCCTCATGTTTTGCATGTCCGCTCAAGCGAGGAAAGCCACGCTCAAGCGTGGACCCTGTTTTCAGCAAGTTTTGAAAAATGTTTTCAAGTATATTTTTGCATCCTCATTCCATCCTAGGCATTCCTAGGCCAAGATTAAGACACCATAATGAGGATAAAGGCTAGAAACACACTAAGAACAATTAAATAAGTTATGTACACTCTGAGCGTGTGTTTCAATGTATGTATCTATTATGTTATGTAGGTCATGCGCCGCAAGGCATCTGATTTGCTTATTCTGTCTGTTTACCTTGGAGCTTCTGTTATCTGTGAGTAATAATTTTGTAAAGTTATGTTCAATTATAAATATTTTCTGAATGATATAAGATGATCTGTTTTATGAAATATTATTTTCTGCATGAATGAATGGTTGTTCAATGTTTTTGAAATGTATTCGTGGCATCATTAGTTTCAGATGACATTTGTTATTTGTTATGTTATGTCCCAATTATGGGTCAACTGTACATCTCATGAGCCAACTGTTATGGATCCTTATGTATACGTCCTATTTATGGGCCAACTGTATATCTCATGAGCCAACTGTACCGTCTCCGTGCATGTAAGTCAACTGTATGCCTTTATGGCCGTCTCTTTATTGCCTTTATGGTCGTTCCTTTATGGGTCAACTGTTCCTGCTAGTGCTAATGAATGTGCCATGTATGATTAACTGGAATTCTAATTATGAATATGACTTTGAAACTGTATCTGTTATGTATTATGATTTCTGAACATAATTACGAATTTATTTCTAACAACTATTGAATTCGGTTTTCTGTAACTGTTATGGACAACATTCATTAAACCTCTTTACTCTGTTATTATTCACTGGGCTCCAGCTCACTATTTATATTATGTATGTAGGCGAGTAAGCACGTAACCAGGCCCAGAGTTGACGACCTATGTTTTTGTTTTGTCAGTCAACTACTGTGCTTCCTAAGGAGGTTTCTTTTGAGAGTATTATCTCAAGGCTTTAGTTGAGCTTATTTTTGTATATCTGTACTTGGGCTAAGTATCCTTCGACCTTATCTGTGTAATTGGATGACGTAAGACTAATGTATTTTTGACGTCATATTTGTATATATATAAGTTTGTTTTGAAAATTTCCGTTCAATGCATGTCTACACAGTTGTATGGAATATGTTAATTTTGTATATTTGCTTCTGTAGCCCCTATCTTATGTTATCCTATTCAGAGGCCTTTGGTAATTTAAGGATTACTGGCCGGTTACGACGCTAAACCCATAGGGGCGAGTTTAAGTCATGACAGTTTGACCCCCTTTTTTGGGGGTTTCATAATCCCCAATTTGATCTTGGCCCTTGATGTGTGTATGGGGTTCACTCATATATGTGTAGGCCTCACATTATGAGTGGTTGGGATGAGAATGAGAATTGTGAGGGTCATATGTGTGTGGAGATCTCTATTATAATTGGGATATGAAATACCAAAAAAAGTTTGTTGCTTTATGAAATACCTCTCTCTCATATGCAAGACTACGGGTAGTTTGGTCAAACTCCCAGCTTGGTTAAGTTTTTCAAAAATATATTTTAATTAAAAAAATTAAAAATAAATAAATTAAAATTTGAAGAATATATTTTTGTGTGTGTTTATTTTTATTAAATTAATTTATAATTTTTTAAAAAAAATTAAAATTGTTTGGAAATTACTTCTTTTTTTTTTTGTGCGCGCGCGCACGCACGCGCACTTATTTTCATTTTTAATGATTTTTAAAAAAAAATTAAAAAGTTTAAGTTTTTAGATTTAACTCAACCAAATGAACTAGAATTTTTTTTAAAAAAAATCAAAAAAATATCTAGAAAAGGATTTTTGATTTTTTTTTATACTTATTTTAACTTTTTAAATTTTCTTTTAGAATTTTTCAAAAAGAAATGTACTTTATATAAAAAAAAATGACAATTTTAAAAATAAAAATTCACTAAAAATAAACAAATAATAATAATACCAAAAAGGAGGAGTATTTCCTCCTGTCCAAATTTTGGACTGAAAGGTATTGTTTGGATTTGTGGAGTCTATCATGGGTCTCGTTTCAATAATCCGAGATTCAAAAAAAATTTAAATCGATCTGATAATTATAACTTGTTCAATTTTTCACTAAAAAAAAATAGATAACAATTGTGTTTTTAAAAATAAATTATACATTTTTTTAGTGACAAACACAATAAATTAAATAAGTTATAACTATCAAATTGATCTAATTTTTTGTATAAATAAAATAAACAAAATATTTAATAAAATAAATAATTTAAATCAATAAAACAAAGCTTGTAATAAATCTCACATACTTAAATAACATCCTCTAATCCCAAATCTAGACCGAAGGGATCCCCTCCTAATAAAAAAAAATACAAAGCGGTGGCATTTTTAGGCACCCAAGTTGTGACTGGGAGGGAAGTCAACCAAACAAACAGATACATAGAGCGTAATAAATGAATCTGGATCCTCGGCCGCCCTTCTCGGCAATTTTCAAAAAAAAAAAAAACGCAGAGAAAGAGGAAGGAAGGAGAGGGAGGAGGAGGAGGAAGGAGGCTGCGAGCTCGCCGTCGTAGCCTCCCGATCGTCGCCCGCCGTCGCTCGTCGCAGCAGCTCCGACCGCCGTCCGGCCCTGGCCCTGCCTCCGCCTCCTCCTCCTCCTCCTCCTCCCCCTGTGATTATGGCCCCCCTCCAGTCCGGCCCTTCCCTTCCTCCTCCCCCTCCTCCCTCCCTTCCTCTTCCTCTTCCTCTGCTCCTTCCTCCCTCTTCCTCTGCGTTTTTTTTTTTGTTGAAAATTTGCCCCCAAAACGACGTCGTTTTGGGGGCTGCAGGGAAAGGCGGCCGAGAAGGGCGGCCAAGAATCCGGACTCGTAATAAACCTACGTTTGCAATGTGAATTAATTTTTTGATTTTTTAATATTTTTTTATTATTTTAGTTTTTATTATTTTTTATAATATTCTATTTTATTAATTTTTTAACTTATTTAAAAATATATATATATATTAAAATAGCCAAATAACTCATATCAAACGTAGCCTAAATTGCCTCATAAAAGCTGGTGTCTTCAGAGGAGAAGAAAAGCTTTTGCTTATTTCCTACTTCTTCTTGAGTTCTTCAATCGGATCGGAGTATCCGAATCCGAGTAGTAGTAAAAATGGTTTCGGATTCGGAGCTGGTGAATCGGCTCTGGGATGTGCTCCAGACCTCCGACCTCAACACCACCACCGCCGGCTCCGTCCGGCGCACCCTGGAGTCGGAGTTCGGCGTCGACTTGTCTGACCGCAAAGCCTTCATCCGAGACCAAATCGATTCTTTCCTCGAGACCCGTGTTCAGAGGACCCACAACAACGCTGTCGCTGTGGAAGAAGAAGAAGAAGAAGCGATTCACGAGGAAGCTTCAGAGACTCTGAAACTTGAAGACAACAAGTCTGAGTCCGAAGAAGAAGTAGAAAGTGATGGACAGAGAAGCAAGAAACGAAGGTCAGGTTTTCCTTTTTTCTTAGCATTTTCATTTCCCCCTGTTTGGTTGCAAAGAAAAGAAATCAAAATATTTGCTAATTGAATTTTTCACAGTTTTTGTTGTCCTGTTAATATAATAATTTCTGGGGTGACAAATGTGGGTTTAAATATTTGTTTGGGATTTTTGGGATAAACTCCAACAAGTTTAAATTAAATTCATTAGAGTGGTTGTGAAGAGTAAGTTTGACTTCTTTAATCAATATATATATATATAGCCAAATCTATGCATTTGGTGATTGTTCTTGTTACTGCATGATTGATTGACGGTGTGTTTGGGTAGGGATTTGGGAAGGTATTTGGAAAGAGAAAGAGAAAATGTGTGTGAAATTAAGTGAATTATGCGCACATTTTACCTACTTTTTCTTTTTTCCTTTCCAAATCTCTTCCCAAATCCCCCAACCAAACATAGCATAAGAGTTTGATTCAAAATTGGGAAATTGTTTTAGAATAGCACAATTTGGTTTCATAGGTGATGTAAGTTTTTACTCTTTTTTTTTTTGGCATGTTTTAAATTTCTTCCTACTTTTGGAATGTACTTTTGTTACCAAATTTTGATGTTCTTGTGTGGATATTAGCCTTGAACTTGTTACTCATGTGGTTGTTTAAAATGTATGAAGAAATAAATTTAAGGGCACCTGTCTGCATTTAGATGTCTCATTTATTCTTTGAAGTGGCTACCAACCATAAAAAAATTAAAAAAGATAAAAAGATAAACTGAAAAGAAAGAATTCATGCTTTTAGAGTTCGCCCTCATACTGTGTTTTGATTACATGCTCAACCAATTATGAATTTCTTATGTACTGGATGTGTGGGGAAATAACCTTGGGCACATGTTGCAGGTTCTTGAATTGTAAATGCACTTTTTGTCAGATATTGACATTATCATACTCTAGAGTTGCTTTTGCTTGTTTTTTTGTTTTTATTTTTAAAATTTTAATGGAGTGTCTTACTCACTTGCTATGAAACACGAGTACTTCAAAAATGTGTGTGGACACTATTAAATTAAAACTTGAGAATTCAGATTTAGATAATCTCCTCTTCATGAGAAAGATATCATGTAAGCAAGGTTCTGAAAAGCGGTTGCGGTTGCCGTAACGGTGGCGGTGACGCGGTTGCGGTTACGGTTACGGGGTGTAAAGGCCGTAGTGTAACGGTTGCGGTAATCGGAACCATGAATTTTTTTATTTTTTGCACAATTTGAAAAAACTTACCGATACGCATATTTTTTTTTCCATGATCATATTTATTGGGTTAAAAATAAATATTGATCAATTTTTGTAAATTTTTAAGTATGATCCACTATATTTCATATTTTTAAATCACTATAAACTGAGTTTTTTACATTTTATTTTAATAATTAATGATTTTATATTTTACAAAAAATTAATCACTAACTATTATATATAAGATAAATAATGACAAAAGTAAGAGAATAAATAAGAGCCTAAATATATATATATACATATTTTAACCAAGCCAAATAGATAATGACCACACTTATTATTATTATTATTATTTTCAAACAATATATAGATAGACACACACAAACAAAATGGTTTAGTGATAGCAACTGAATAGAATAGCATAGGTCTTATAGTTTCAACAAATCAATAACATGTTCTTCATCTTCTCTCTTCTCTCTCTCTATCTCTTGCTCCTCTATTTTCTCTCTTTATCTTTCCTCTTCTCTTTATCCCTCTTCCCCCATTTTCAACTTTTTTTTGTATGTTTTTTCGAAAGAAACAGTTTTGAACCGTTACGTAACGGTGCGTAACAGGCCGTAACGGCTGTTACGGCACCGTTACGACCGCTATGGCAGCCGCTACGGCCGACACACCTGTGAATCTCAATCACACTGCAAAAGCGGCCGTAACGGGTGGCGGTAACCGCCAAAACCGTTACGTAACGGCGTTACGTAACGGTTGCGGCCGCTTTTTAAAACCTTGCATGTAAGTGTGTCTGTGTACTTGTTAAAAAAAGTGTGTTTGAGAGAGAGAGAGATGATCATGATCATGATGCTTTATGTTTTGCCACATTTCATGTCATGGTCAACTATTTTCATGGAATGGGGCAGAAAATCATCGGCGGAATGAATGCAACTGAGAGTTGTTTTTATTTAGCATCATCATCATAGAACTTGAATTGGGTTCTGAAAATACTTTTTATAATTTGCTATGAAGTCATTGCAAGGATTACGGAGACAGTTGCTTTAAATTCCCCTCAATCCGTCCATGATTGATGATCCTTAAATGCAATTAGATGTTTATGAGAATACTGTAGTTACTATATGTTGTGAAATGAATGAACTTTCATTTATTATTCAAAATATGTTATCATTGGGAAGAAATTACTCTCTTTATATGGTAATTGTAATTGATATTTGTAAATATATTTATCTTATCCAGTAGGTCTGACAAAGTGGATAATGTTGTAAAGAAAAGAGGCGGCGGCTTTAACAAACCATGTGGTCTTTCTCCACAACTTCAAAAACTTGTTGGAGTGCCTGAATTAGCAAGGCCTGAGGTATATAACAATGTTCTGATTATATATATATTTATATTGTTAATTCATATTGAATTGGACAGAGTTTTTGCAATGAGAATCCCAGTTATATATTTTTTCCCTGCCCTATAGGTTGTGAAGAAAATTTGGGCCTATATTCGTGAGAAAGATTTGCAAGATCCAAAGAACAGGCGGAAAATTTTATGTGACGAAGCATTGCGTGCCATTTTTCGTGTTAATTCTATTGATATGTTTCAAATGAATAAAGTGTTGTCCAAGCACATATGGCCGATAGACGAGGAAGACGGTATGCCTTTGGACAAGCTATCTCTTTAGGTTTATGACACATCAACATACTTCATGTTTCACTCTTCAAATTTGTGACAATTTGGTCTGGTCAAGGATGTCATAAAACTTACGAGTTTCTTTTGATTTGTGGATTTAATGAAGGGAAGGAAAACACAAAGGCAATATTTTCCCTTGTTTAGTTACCATGAAAAACTGGGGGGATAGACAATATGTGGGAAAACAGGTTTTTTTTTTTGTCAATTTAGTTTTTCATATTTGATGTCATGCTCCCTTTTCTTGATTTTCAACCCTTTATGAGAAAATTTTAATTTCAAGTTTTATTCAAGTAGAATACAGAATATGAGGAAAATCAGTTTCCTTTTCTCTTTTCCTTTTCCTACCATATCTAAGAGCCATGAGATAAATGGTTAAAGTCCCTGAGCTATGGGAACAATGATAAAACATTATTCTTGTGGGATTTATGCAATTTTTTGGGTTATTTGGTTGAAGCGTAATGCTAGGACCTTTGATGATTTGTTTGGAGAGGTGGTGGACTCACATACATGAGATATAAATCTTGGGCTTTGTAATTCTGAATTATTCGCAGTTGACAAAATTCAACATTTTATCAGTTGATAAGATGTAATCATATCATATTTGAACCTATATACGATAGGATGGTGTATCTCTCAACCATTAGAGTGGAAGACTGTGGGTTGATTATATATTGATGTGTTTAGAATACATTGAATGGATAGTCATAAGAATCACGTCATTCAAAAATAAGTGTCAACCTTCTTGTGAATCTTACAATGCTATGTGCATTGGACTGTTAATCCTGAGAGAATAATGAAGTCAAGCTTCTAGTATTGGTCACTTTGATTATCAATGAGTGTGGTCTATAAAAGATCAACACATTGGTAACTTAGGTAACTCATAGTGGCATGTGTATATTTTGATTTCACCACAGCCTCGGTTAATTTTTCTCTTATAATTTTGTTCTATGTTTACACATTCAGGGATTTTTTTCATATTTTTTTGAAACTCACTAGCTTTGTTATTGCCTGAGCTTTTAGCAAGAAGAAATTAGCTGCTTTTGTAGGTTAAGACTTCCATGGAGTACTCAAGGTCTCATATAAATCAATTCTAGCACTCAAATTAGGATACACATGTAGTTCAACTGTCTGACATCTATTCTTCTCTTCTTTTCTTTTTTTTTCCTCCCACACTGACTAAAATAAAGTGTCTATTTAACAGAGCATGTTCAACATGGATAACCCTTTTATTTGGGCAACTTATAACTATTTAAGTAGTATCCATGGGATCCCTGGTGGATCACGTCAAGTTCATTTCTAAAACATGAATGTTTATGTTTCCAACAAGATATTCTGACATATTTGAAAGTGATGCTCATCTACATATTGCATTTCATTTATCAAATATTTTTCACGTTATACTTACTGAAAAGGTTCCTACATGATGTTGCAGTTCCTGTCAAATCAAGACAAAAGGAAAAGCAGAGCAAACGAGGTAGAGAAGGTGAAAACAGAAATTTAAGTTTTAAAGGTTTTACCTGGCTGGATTGTATAAAGCTGATAACATTGTTGATTGTAATTTCTCTACAGCTTGACCTGCCTTTTAACACTGACCTCATGACAGTCTGATAATTGCATAGCATGCATGAATAAATTTGAGAATAAACTCCAGAGGCTTTATGCCATTTGTTAGTTACTTCTGTTTGTATGTTTTTTACCATGCAGGTCCAAATGAGCCGGATCGGAAAGTAAAACAGCAGAAGGGAAAAAAGGGTTCTGGTTTTCTTGCTCCACTCCCGCTGTCGGATGCTCTAGTGAACTTCTTTGGTACAGGTGAAAGTGAATTATCCCGGGCCGATGTTGTGAAGAGAATGTGGGAGTATATAAAGAAAAATGATTTGCAGGTATACCCAACAAATTTAACATCTCGTCAGATTCATGCATGATGCGATTTTCATGAATCAGTTATTTCACTTGATGAGCATCTGAACCTCCCCCAAAATTAATAGCATTGGTGAATGAATAAGCTCTCACGAAGAAGTTGGCTCTGTCCTTTCATTAACCAATCCAAACAAGCCCATATCTGCCTTAAGCTTTTAGCTTAGTTGTTTAGCAAGTAAACATTTGCAACAAGGTCAAGGTGAATGTCAGATATCACTAACAGAAGCTTAATGTGAAAGAGCTGGAGCTCCTCTAAGCTGACATTGACAAATCTTGAGTAGGGTAGTTGGATTTGTATGAAGCATTTGTCAGCTTGGAGCTTGATAATCCACTTTCTTTGTGTTGGCTTGTTTAGGCCTTTAAAATGAATACCTTTCATTCTATTATTTTATGGGCCCTTTTTCTTTATTATATATTTAATTAATTGCTTTATTTCTTTGAAAATGTGGTTTCTTTGCTTTAGGTGTCGTATGTTAGATAAGTTTTTTTTTTTTTTTTTTTAATATTCCACTATAAATTCTTGGTGACTAAAATTCTGCCATCTGAATTCTCTTGTTGCTTGCCTTTTAAAGGATCCATCTGATAAGAGGAGAATTTTATGTGACGAAAAGCTGAAAGAGCTATTCGAGGTTGATTCCTTCCACGGCTTCACAGTTTCAAAGCTTCTGGCCGCTCATTTCATCAAGGCCGAACAATGAAAGTTTTGTATCTTCAAGGTGAATGTAGTCAATACAGTACAAAACATTTTGTAGTTTGTATATTTTGCAGATTGGTAAATGGAAATAGGATTCGAAAAAATTATACCCTATTGTTTCTCTCAGTATCTCATAACATTCTTTTACATGATTAGAAATGCTGGTTAATGCCTATTGCATCGTCTGCTGGTTGATTCAAACGGTTTTGGATTATGTTAGGCGTGTTCTGGCGCATTGATCTCTGCGGCCTCTATATTTTGAGGCAGCCAAATGGTGCATGCTTGAGATGGGCTGCGTAGGGTTTAGGATCATGTTTCTGGATCCATTCGAGGTTCGTGATCTTCTCTTCCACAGGGTTAATCACGTGGACTTCTTTAACACACATTTAATACTTTGCAAATAAAATTAACGCAATTAAAATATATAGGGGTAGGGACCAAATTTGTAATTTAGCCTTTTTAGGTTATTCAAAATGTGTGTTTAATTTCAGAGACTTGAAATGAAAGTTAGTGAAACGGTAGATTGGGCTTTTATGTGTAGGAAATCATGTCTGTTTGTCCTTCTATAACAATTCTTGGTGATTCTCAGAAAAGTTTATAGAAATTGTGGACTGGTCTAATGATAAATTCAAATAAAAAATTTAGCAAACAAATAGAAAAAATGGTTTGCAAATTTGTATTGTCTTGAGTTTGTATATTCAAAACTGTAGTTAAAACAAGATTTGCATAAAATCTGGAACTGTCTTAAGCTATAGCCAAACTTAAAAAAAAAAAATTAAGTATACAAATGCGCTAGTTTGATATGGAAAAGTTTATTCTTAAGACAATATATATAAAAAAGTAAAAAACATGTACAATGGTGTGATGATAAAGAGCACTGCTGGGGACCCCCCAGTAGGGGTGACCCCCAGCACCCCCACCTCCACGTGGGGGGCTGCGAGAGCAAGGTCAAAAAAAAAAAAAAAAGTTTTCAGTCAATCAAAAATTAGTGGAGGTGGTGGAGGTCACCCCCACTGGGGGTCTAAGGCATTTTCCGACGATAAAAGTTTTGAATTGTACGAGCCATCTTCACAAGTGTTCTATTGTAAAATGAATGACACAGTCCAACCATTAAAAATTTTACATAAATTTTTTATTTGTATAACATTAATACATTATAGTGATAATATACATAAAATAAAATTTTAAAAAAATATGCATACTTTTTTTTTTAAGTAAAAAAATAATGTTGCTCAATGTACACTTTCATTTAAAACAAAATAACCATAAAGATGCTTTTTATTTATAAAATTGATATTTTAATTATTCTTGTGTTATTTTTTGGAAAAATGCTTGAGACCTCCATTTTTTTGGAGACCACTACAATCTTCTTTGGATCTCCACCATTGACATTAATGGTGGAGATCTAAAAGGGATTGTGGTGGTCTTTAAAAAGTGGAGTCTCAATCATTGTTATATTTTTTGTATAAAAAAGATTTGGTAAAAATTTAATGACATTTGTGGGGGGCATTATTGGCAATAGCGAGGGGAAGAAGGGAGAATCATTATGGTGTGTGAGTGGGTGGAAAGGACAATGATGCACCACATCCCTTTTGTTGTTTTTATTCATTCTTACTTCCTCTTGGAGATGGATGGATAGAAATGGAGTCTGATTTTTGTTCATTTTTTACTCTTATAATTGTTTTACCGCATGCCTTTTACTTTATTTTTATTTTTTTTTTATCTCTTGGACATGGGTGACTAGAAATGGAGTCCCATTTTTGTTATTTTTCACCTATTTAAGTAATTTATTTTTGGGGCATGTTTTATTGTGAGTTTGCGATGATTGTTGTGTCCCATGCATGGTCCGTTTCTAACATGATTTGAATTATTTATTTTGTAAAATATATTTAAATTATTTATATAAAAAATAAAATTGATCGAATATTAGTAATCATAAGATCAAAACATAGAGAGAGTTTTGATAGCTTCCTTTCTAGGGATTTTCGACAATGCTCCGGCAACCTCCTTTATACTTCTAAAATATAAATTTACACTCCTAGAATATAGATTTGCAATTCTACAGTGTAGATTTGGACTTTTTATGTCTAGAATAGCAGTTCTGAGTGTTTTTCTCCCAATTTCGGCATAATTTTTAGGCTTTCAACACCCATAATGGTTCCCTCTCCTCTCAAGCCTTCTCCTAACTATTGTAGGTGTTCAACTCTAGTTTTTGGCGGTGTCCGACATACAGCGATGGCGGTGGTGGAGTGGGACAATGGCGACAAGGACGACGGCAACGATAATAGCAGGTGTCGATGTAGATATTGTTTGGTTTGATACAGATCTAGCTTTCCAAATTATATCTATAAGAAGATCAATGACTTTTCCTAACTCGTAGCTAATTTTTTGACGAATTTATTTTTGTTGTTTTGTAGTTTGTTGTTTGTTTTGGTCCTTTAAAATCTTTTTGTTTTTGTTTTTAATCTGTATGTTGTTTATTATAAAAAAATATAGCTTGTGTATCGAATGATCATTTGGCTATTGGTGTCAAATTAACCTAATTGTTTATATGAATGATATGTTTTAACATGTTTTACAATATGAATGGTATAGATTATCTCGATGAGTTTAAGTGCACCCCATCGAGGGGCACAATAGGCTCAGGCTTCATTTGGGAAGCTAAGTTTGGGATTTTTTTGGTTATTTTAGTCACAAAAAATAAAATAGATTTTTTAGTTTAATAAGACAAAACATCACATCCAACTCATAATAATTACATTCTTCCTCTCACAAAAAAGTCAAAAGTCCTTCCTAAACGAGGCTTTTTAGTCTCAGGCTAAAATAATCAAAAAAATTAAAAAGTCAAAAAGCTAACTCACTTTCCAAACGAACCCTCAGTGTGCATTCTAGTACAAGCATCCCAATTGTAATTTAAAATTTACTGTTACACTAGTGAGAATGAATTTGTAATTTCGAACCTCTATGACTTCAATATTTGAAACATATTAGAAAAGGAAAATGAATCTTGATTACATATTCCAACATAAATCACATTTCAAAATTAACTAATTTTTTCACTTCCCTATCATAATCTTATATTTATAGAAAAATTTTAACCATTTAAGAGTAAATATTAACTAGGTCTACAATATTTAAAATTTTATCATTTTTCATTAAAAAAAATCTTTAAAAATCCAAGCACTTAATATAGATTTTATCATTAGTAATAAGATTCTCAATTCTCTCAAAATTCATGACATCCTAGCATAATTTTGAAGTTCATTGTTTGAAGAAATCAATTAAGGAGGCCAAAATTACTCACTTACATAAAGGTATGTGAACAAATTTTGATAGAAATTACAACCAAGAAAAAAAATTTGCTCTTTTAATGAAATAAATTTTGAATTTTATCAATTAAATCCAATCTTTTTACTTGTTTTTAATTTAAATCATCAGCCTATTTCCACTAAATAAAATATCGTTCAGTGTGTTTCGTTTCAGTTTTCTGAATTTAGTTTTTTTTAAATTGAGGTTTTTTGTTTTTCATTTTTTTTATTTTAGTGAATATTTTTTAAATTTTAAGCAATTTTTTTTACTTTTTTAGATGCATCTTACTTAAATGAATCTAAATAGTAAGATATTTGAGAAAAAATATTTTAAAAAATTAATAGATACACAAAAATACAAAAAAAAAATGTACTGAACTTTTGTTTATTTATTTATTTATATTTTTTGATATTTAGTGTATTTTTTAAAGACTTTTTTCACAACTATTATACTTTTTAAGTGTATTTATGTTAAGTATGTCTAAAAATTAAAAAAAAAATTACCTACAATATTAAAAAAATTTATTAAAAACATTAAAATACAAAAAATAAAAAGGTACAATTTTCTGAAAATCAGAACCAAACAAAATGGTTGAGTTTAATGACTAAATTTTAGAAAATACTAGGGATTTTAATATTTTACCAATATTTTTAGTAAATGTCTCACATAAGTCACACCCATGTGAGACATTTAGTAAAAATGTTAGTAAAATATTTGAGATTCCTAATATTATTTATTATTGATTTTACTTAATAAAAATAAGTTGATAATTTAAATTGAAAATATTTAAAATTTTAAATTGATAAAATTAAAATTAAAAATAAAAAATCTGTTGATAATGTCACGTAACAAAAAATCAGAAAATTAATTGAAAAACATAAGGTACAAGGTTTGAAAAATGTGATAGGTGAGAGAGAGACTATCCAATGAAGGAGTAGATGATAGAAATAGGTAATATTAGGTTCATAAAAAAAAAAATCATAAAATGTTAGACTACTCTCAGAAAAAGTAATGTTAGGTTCGTAAAAAAATATCATAAAATATTTTATAAATTTTTTTTATTTTTTAATTAATATATGATATTTTATTAGATATATTATTTAAAAATATAAAATATTTTATAATATTTTTTTTTTATGATTCTTAACCTTAGGTATATGGAGAATTTCTCACTCTCTAAATAGAAATCTATTTGTTATAGGGGGGGAGGGGTAGGATAGGACCCACAAATATTCGGAAACGCCGTAAGCACCGCCGATCATATGCGGCGAACCGATTCCCACTTTTATTGGCAGATAGGGCAGCCAGTTGCCACGTTTTCTTGCCCACATCACCACTTGTCTAATGCACGATTCTCCTTGTACCTATCAATTCTCTCTTCCAATTATCAAAATACGGTTCTAATTCTGTTTATTTATTTATTTATTTTTAAATACAGTTTTAATTTTCTAAATTCAATTTTTAGAAATTTTTTGTTTTTTAGTTTTGTATTTTTTTTTATTTTAATAAAATAATTTTAATATTTTAAATAATTTTTTTTACTTTTTAAATGTATCTAATTTAGATATACCTAAAAAGTAAAATATTTATAAAAAATATTTAAAATATCAATAAATACATAAGAATACGAAAATATACTGAATTTTTATTTTTTTCATATATTTTTAGTATTTAGTGAATTTTTTGCACAAATATTATATTTTTTTAATTGTATTTATATTAATTGTATCTAAAAAGTAAAAAGTTTGCTTAAAATAGTAAAAAAAAAATACTAAAAATAAAAAAAATACGAAAAATTAAAAAAAAAACTCATTTTCAGAAAATTAAATTTAAAAAATTGAAACCAAACAAGGTGAACAATAAAAAAAAAAACCTAAAAATTAATTTGGTAAAAAAAATTTAAAAAAATACTTCGATTTTCATATGATTTTCTCTTTTGAGGATAAAAATAAATTTTTAGTGTTTATTTTTTTTAAGCTAGTTTTTTTATGGAAAAAAAATTGAAAACTCAACCAAGATGAATAATTACAAAAAAAAAAAAAAGAAAAAAGAAAAAGAATTCCCTTTTTTGCCTATGAAGTTTTACTTAAAAAATTGTATGCACTTTTATATTTTATGTTCATTTATTTGTTTTTTGCTCACTAATTTGGTCATTTCATTGGATATGGGAATATTTAATTGACTTCATATTGTTGTAACTTTTACGAACCTTAAAGTGACCAAAGACTTTTTTTACGAAAGATATGATTTCGTGTCTTGAAGATAATCTTTTGTATAGTTCAACTCAATATTATCATTATTATTCTTGACAATTTGTTGCCAATTTGTCAACAAAAGAAAAAAAAATATGAAGAAGACATAAAGATATATTTTTCAATTTGTTACCAATTTCAAGCAAATTAACTTGAAATGGACTATTTTTAGCGTTTTCTTTTTTCTTTATTGGCTTTTGCCTTTTTGTAAATATTTTTAGATGACATTAAGTTTTTATTTTTTTAATCAACCTTTGTACTATAAGCCCATAAAATTATTTGCATGATATGATTTATTAAGGATAAGAATGATTTCTAGTCCACTTTAGATCATGCAATTCTGCGTATGAGCTATGGGTCACACCCTAGTAATCTATAAGTCATTTTTTTTAGGTCTCTCATGTGTAGATCATCTAAAAAAAAATTAAATTAATTTAGCCCTAATTTGGTTATCATTTTAGGACTAAAAAAATACAAAATGACAAAATAGGTTAAATAAGCTAATAAGACAAAATATCACGTCCAACCCATAATCATTACACTTTTTCTCTCACAAAAGTCAAAAAAGCTAAAACATCCAAATCAAACGAGTCTAAAAAAATCAGGTTAAAATAATCTCAATACAAAAAAATTGATTATATTAGTTAATGCCAAAAGAAGCTTTAAAAATTGTAACGTCATAATTCTAGGGCACTATGGCTATAAATTCAATTTTGAAATTTTTGGGATAATAAGTTCTAAATTCTAATCTTTTGGAATCACAAGGACAATAACAATTTAAAAGACTATATTATCTATTTATTATTTAACTTAGCCACACGTCACTTATCTTTTCACTTAGTGGTTCATCTATTTGTTTACCTAATTTATCTATTTGTTCATATCACCACCACCACCAATTGCCACTACCAGCCGTCACTAACCACCTCCGGCGACTTTTTAGACAATCGAGGTTTTGCAACTGTGGAGAAGTATTTTGCGAATGACGCCACATGGCCATGTGGATAAGTCATGTTGCCAAGGTGATCACGACATTGCCAAGATGTTCTGCGATAATACCGAAATCTCGAGGTATTCGGATAAAGGACAAGAGTTCTAGAATAAGGGAGGATCTTATTTTGGATAAGGATAAAGCTCATGAAGAGTTTATCCCTATTTAGCTGAGAATCCAGAATGAGCATTGAGTCTGAGTCCAATGAAGTGAGGCTCATAGGGAATCAGGCCACTGCTGGTTATAAAAGCAAGGCATCATCGTGGGTCTGAGGTAAATTCTTTCTTATGAGTTTAAGTACTATTTGCTATCTGTGAGAGATAAAGATTTACTGACTTGATCGTCGAAGTGTCCCCAGGTGGACGAACCACTGCTGAATTCTCATCTTCTTGTTACAAATTGTTAGGCTTAATCTATTTTGCCGGTACTCTCCAATTGAGTTTTCTTGTTTGGTTGTGTGATCAGAAATCAACACCCATGGCAACATTAGGTAAAATTTTTAAATTCAAAATGATCATATATCTTTCTCATTAATTTATTTTCAAAATTATATTCATCACCCAATTTTTTACCCCATCCATTTCTAACCCACAAGGCAAGCTTGTCCCTCAAGATGAGCTGAAATTTGAAAAAAAAAAAAAATGGGGATTTAAAACAAAAGGTGAAAAACAATAATGATCTCAATGTATATGATGGGAGGGGCCAATTAAGTGGAATTCTTGCAAGGACCCAAGCACACCAACAATAATGCCACTCAACAACTCCTCCAAAAGTAGACAAAGACAACTAGGCTCCTAAATGACAAAAATGGCCTTGTAGATGGTACATAACTACTACCATTTGCATTGTCTGCATTATTTTCTTGCAAGATTCCATCTCAACAAAATAATAATAAGATTAAAAAATTAAAAAATTAAGAGAGAACAATATAATAAGACAAGAGATACGAAGGTCACACAAATGCCATGAACATTTAGCTTGTCATCACGTGAAGGATGCATTGGAGTGATAAGGATTGTTTGTTGTCCTCTTCGAAACCCATTAAATTAGGTATCTGATTAGTACTTTGGATCCACTCAATTTTTTTGGTATTGTAAAATTTCCTTGAAAATAATGACTAATTCAATGAATCTTGAGAAAAATTTGAGGCGAAAACTTGGAAAATAAGTCTGGTTAATTTCTTGATACATGCAAGAACGTCATGTCACATTTTAATTTAGGAGAAAAAAGTGAAGTGACATAAGGTATAATTTTACAGTGAAATTATATACCCAAATTTCAAGTGGATGACCTCAAATATAATAAAGTGATACCTTATTATCGCACTATCTCTTTTGTCTCTTTCTTATTAATATTTTATTGTCTATTCAAATTGTGTTAATGTCATAAATACAATTTTGGTGTCACGATATTTACTCTCACATGTCTATTTTAGTAATTTAATATATTTTAGCTTATCATGAAATCGACAGATTGAGTCATCAACCCTACAAGAGACAATAAATTTTATGGTTGAAAAATACCACTATGAATGCCATTGTTTTGGTCAAGAGTAACCTTCAACAAATTAATTTTTTCGCTAAGCATATTTTTCCATGAATACCCTTATTATTAAGTTTATTATATCGCTAGGAATTTGAAAATAATTGAACACACCTTCCAATTTGAAGAATATATATACATAATCCCTTAAAATTTTCATTTCTTTACCACAATGCAAGCATTGTAGTAAATAATCATTATCCCCTACTAAAACAAAAGGGACAAAATAGTTAAATTAGCATAATAAACCTTGTTATAGATATAATTATTAGGATTACAATCTTGCTACGGACCTTTCATTTATTTTTTATCATGTTTTCTCATTACCTACTCATAATAAAGTAGGATTCAAGACTTCACTTTCATAATAAGTGGTAGAAAATACAACCGAAAATAGAGCATCTCTAATCTTTGCCTTAACTTTATAGCTAAAAGACCAATTTATTGGCTACAAAAATTATTTATTAAAACAATCATAACTCATTTGATAATCTCATTTCTCAAAGAAAAAAAAAAAACTTTAACTACTTTAAAAAAAACACAAGAAAAAGGTTAAAAAGCAAAAAATATTTCAAACAAATTAATGATTTTAACATTAATTTGTAAAATTTATTTTTAACCAAAAAAATTAACTTCTTAACTATTTCCCAAAGAAATCAAGATTGTGACATTTTGATACACCAATTCAACAATTGTGATTTTGTTTCTAACAAGTAATATTAAAGATTGAAACAGTGGGATTGTAGAGGAGAGATACCATTTCTTGGATTCCCAAAAAAATTAATAATTTTATTGGATTCCTGATGGAGAAAGAGAGTACCCACCTCAAATAGAGAGATGAGATGCTTTATGTATTTTGTGTTTTTTTGTGGTTGGCTTTTCTTTTTCTTTCAGTAAATTCCACATGCTTTCATTTCTTCTCTCACCTTTCATGAATGGACTATCCAGACATGTGTTTGTTTCAAATTCCATGCCCCATCATTAACTAGGATTAAGAGGAATCTAATTCCCTTTGACTATCACACAAAATAATAATAGTAATAATAATAATTTATAGTATTATATTATTTTTATTTTCAATTAAAAACTCAACTATACAAATGAAGAAATTTAAACATGTATGTGACGAAAATGCCCCTGGATCATTCTTAAACACACTTGATTATGTTTGGTTGTGATAAATTATAATTGTAATGGGACTATCAAAAGAAAAATCAATTTAAAATGAAGAATTCATGTATTTAATTGATCATAATTTGGTTACTTTCACATAAACTTGAGTCTATCATTCATTTAAAACAAGATAGTGCTATACAAAACATAATATTTATATAATATTCTCATAAAATATATGGCTCTATTTAGTCTTTTTTTTTTTCCCCCCAAATAAAAGCCCAACACTCGGACTTATTCAATAATAGAGTTCACACTATAAATAGAGTTAACTCAAGTTATAAATAAATAAAATATTTCATATAAATTACATTTGGATAAGGAATTTGAGATTTCCTCTTTCCTTTTCTTTTCAATTTTTTTCTTTATCCTCAATCCAAACAACATCATAGAAAATAATTGAATAGAGTTAACTTGAGCATTGAGTCATAAATAGAACTTATTAACTTGTTAGGTTATGAAGGGGGTAAATTATACTTTTAAACCATGTTATATAATTCAAATTTTACTTTAGTTTCTATTATTTTAAATTGAACAGGTTCGTTTTTGAATTTTAAATTTAATTTATTCTGATCTTTTCATTCAAGTTAGATGTTAAAAATAATAATTTTGGGATACTTATTAGTCTCTTTAGATGTACATGTAAGAAAAGTTAATGAAAATTTTAATGGAATGACCAAATTAAAATTAAATTTTAAATATAAAGATTAAATTATTTAAATTAAAATAATAAGGATTAAAATATAATATTTGCTATCAAGGATATTATTGTTAATACAGCACCAAGAGTGTAGATTCTGTGGTTACAGACGTCCGACAAAATCAACGGAGATGCTGAGAGACAAACAGAGGAATGAACGGTGATTAAAGCCCATACCACACTGCAAGTTTACCGAAGAACAGAATATCAATAAATAAATAATAATAATATTTAAATAAATAAGAGTGGATTCTTTCAAATTAGGGTAAATTATAAATATACTCTTGATTTGTTTAAAATACGAATGGCCTCATATAGTTTAAAAAATTACAAATACCTCCATGTCAAAATTTTTTATTTAACAGAATTAATTGAAAAAGTAAAATTTCTAATTGTTCACCTATACAATAATAACATTATCTGAATTATTAATTAAAATAAAATTTTAACATTATTAAAAACTGTTAATTAACTTGATGATTTATTAATAAAATGATTTATTTATTATGAAATTAAAAATTTTAAGAGTCATAATGTAATTTTTAAAATTATAGGAGATAATTTATAATTTAAATAAACTTCAGAAGTGTGTTTGTAATTTATTTTTCAAACTAACAAAGAATAAAATATGTAAAAATAATAATAATAATAATTAATCAAATTATAATGGATTCTTTCAAACTATTGGAATCTAATGGCTGTAAAAGGCTGTCCTCTTTTGTTTGAAAAAGAGCATCCCATGTTTTATTTATTTATTAAATTTATTTTTATATTTCCGTGTTTTTCTCTCTCTATAAAAGAATGAAATCTCAACTGATATCATAGGTCCCCACACATCTAGATTCCTTATCTCTAAGTCATGTTTCGTTATATAAAGTGGGGAATTTCCTTTTTTTTAAGACCCTAATATTAAGTCTTTATAACATAAAGAATATAAAATATTTTTGTAGTAGTAGGGGTCTTTTAAACTTTTATGGAAAAATTTTGAAACAAAAAAATTTCGATTCAGAAAAATTTGAAGCAGATAAATTTTGATCCAGAAAATTTTTGAAGCAAGGAAATTTCAATTTAGAGAAGTTTTGAAGCAGATAAATTTCAATTTAGAAAAATTTCAAAATATGAAATTTCTTTGGTTTGAAATTTCTCTGATTTGCTCACAAATTTTTCTATGTTTTGACCAATTTTATCTGATTTGCTTACAATTTTCTCTGTGTTTTGAACAAACCAAAGAAAATTACAAAGAAAATTGAGCTACTCACAAATTAATTTTTCTATAATTTTTACAAGAAAATACCATGCTAAGTTCATCAAAGAACTTAAAATACAAAATCTAATTAAAGTTTAAAAAACAGTAAACACTATACATATCCTAAAAGATCAAAAATAAAATTCAAAGTTAGAAATCCAATGAAAATCAAACAAACAACATAAATTAGTGGAAGCTTAATGTAGGCAAGGAAAATTCAAATGCCAGAGAAAATTCGAGAGAAAATCAAAGAGATAACTGGCTAGAGAAAATCAAGTAAGGCACATCGAGAAAGAGAGTCTAATGTGTTCAAAGAAAATTAATCTAAAGAAGATATCTTAGTGTTAGAGAAAATTTATCTCAAAAGAAAAATTACACATAAGGAAACAACTAATCAGTGAAATCAAACAAGTAACCTAAATTAGTGAGAGTTTAATGTTTTAAGGGAAAATTCAAATGCTAGAAAAAATTCAGCTGAAGGAACAAATAACCAGTGAAAATCAGAGAAAATTAAAATCTCTCTGTGGTTTGAAATTTTTCTGATTGGCTCACAAATTTCTTTGTGTTTTGCCAATTTCTCTGATTTGCCCACAATTTTCTCTGTGTTGAACAAATCAAAGAAAATTAAGCTCCAAAATCTCTATCAAACCCCTTTCTCTTTCTAGAAGTCGTGGCTCCAAAGCTACCATCCCCTTTCTCTCTCTAGTTTTTTATACGTGTACTTAGTTTTGTATATAGCCCTATATTCTTTAGCTTACTAACTTGTTTTCTATTACCAGGCACAAAAAGAAGAAAGTGAAAACAAATCTTGAACCATCAGCTAAGCAAGGAAATAGGAAGGGTTCATACAGTTTGTAACTTTCCTATAGTCATTTATTGTTGTATTATTTGTGTTAACTCCTGAAAATAAAATGTTAACATTGTATTTGCAATTGGTTGCCAGAAGCTATGCTATCTCTCTCTACAACCTCCTAATTAAAGGTTACGAGTTTGAAGACCCCTCTCGTGGAAGCAATTCCTTCGATTAAGACCGAAAGTTCTGCGGCAGTATGGACTCCGAACTGAGCCGAAACAATAGTGTCGTCTTCTTGGGAACAATATCGATCGTGAAATCGAGTATCGAAAACGAGATTTGAAGGTAAAATCAACGTTGTTTCATAAACTGCGTATTGGAGAGGATAGAGATGAAATGACTATGAATAGAAACCGGTCGTCTCGTTTCATTTCTCGAGCTTGGATCTGAGCAATTATTTGAAGTAGACTCATAAACGGGGGTATATGTATATATATATATATATAGAGAGAGAGAGAGAGAGAGAGAGAGAGAGAGATGGTGTGATATATGGGTGTGGGTAAGGAACCTTAGGTTACTATTTGCACCTATTTTTACCAAGCCTTATCGACAAGTGGTCTAGTTAGTGAAGAACACGTAGCCAAGTTCAAAGTAAATTGTTGTCATCAGAGGACAGAGATCATCAGCTAGAAGTGAGGTTTGCACATGAGACTAACGTGGAAGGTGGAGCAGTTATTGGCAATGTGGTCATGGACTTAGTGGGCTGTCTTCAAGAGAAAGCATGAACAAAGTGGAAGTTTTCCTTTGTCGAATGAGAGATAAAAGAACTTAGAGACACATGTTAACTTAAAAAGAATGAAGTTCAACAGGTAAAGGTAAAGGCATGATATGGTTTGAAGACTGTAAAGTGAGAGTGCAGTTGTGGCAGTTACACAACAATAGTTATAGATTGAAGAGATCATGGGGTTGGGGAAAAGAAGAGCTATAAGGGACTAGAAGTTGGCAGAAGAGAGGACATCAACAATAACTTAACTTTTAGACTTAGGAGTAGTTGAGGTTGTAATTTAGGAGTAGTTTCTGTCATTATAATTTGTACTTGTCAAATGAACATAGGTGATTTCAATACGAAGTTGCTTTTGTTTGTTTAATCTATCTCGTTACCATCTGTTGATACAATAGTTTGAAATTGTTTTCTTTTTTCGATCTACCTTGTTACCATTTGTTGATATAGAAAGTTTGTTTTCCTTCTTACTTACTTTGTTATCATCAGTTGGTCCAAAGAAGTCTTTGTTTTTTTGAGGCATTCGAACCAGAACCACAATTGCTTGATTGTTCCTGTTTAAGTTGAGTAGTTTGAATTATTGTTTGATTTCTATCGATCCAACCCTAGCATAAGTTTTACTAGCAATTACAAAAAAAAAAAATATTGTGAACATTTCCTATTACTAAAAGTTAGAAAGAGATGTTAGACCAATTTTTCTTGTAAAATAAATAATTATTTAATTTTTTTCAAAACATTAAGTTGACAGTGTGCCTGCTTAATAATAAGGAGTTGTGTGTTTTTATGATGAAAAAAATAAAAATAATTTATAAAATTCATGAAATATTATTAGTCAAATCAACCACGTGAAATTTTAGAAAAAGACTGAATGTTTTTTTAACTAAAAAAGACATTGAAAAGACTGAATAATTTTTGTTAAAAAAGATACTGTTAATCTTGTGAAAGCATAAGGTTTAGAAGAATCGATTTTATTTAGGGTATACCCTAAATTTTATTTACGGCAACGCTTTGATGAGGTTGACCTCATGGTGCTTATCATGAGCACCTTTAAATTTGTCCAAGTAGACTAATGAGCATCACACCACTAAAAAAATTATTTAGTGTTCTTGGGCATTGTCCAACATCTTTGGGAGCCACACGATTATACAAATCTTTTACATTTAATAGCGGATTATATATGACTGTGTGTAGGGGTGCAACTCGGGCGGGCTCAACCCGAGCAACCCGAGCCCAGCCCGAGTTTTTTTAGGGTTTGGGCAACTATATCTTGTAATCTGGACGGGCCTGGGCAGATTTTTGATACCCGAATTGTAATTCGGGCCGGGCTTGGGCAGAACCAATGGCCAACCCGAGCAACCCGAACCCGAATTAAATTTAATATATTATATAAATTATATAATATATAATATATAATATATATAATTTAATAAATTATATAATATATATAAATTAAGTAAAAGAGTTAGTCTTAATTTTTAATTTTTATTTTTTGGTGACCAGAAAATAACTTTGAATAATTCTCAATTCTTTGTTAATTATCAATTCTACCTACAGGTTTCAAAACAAATCTACCTACAAGTTTCTGGGCAATTCGGGCAATTCGGGCTAACCCGAGTTCAAAATACAAAGCTTGGGCCGGGCTTGGGCAGCAAAGCTCGGGTTCATGTTCGGGCTTGGGCGGGCTTGGGCACTGCTCTAGGCAATTCGGGTCGGGCTTGGGCAGACCCCCAACCCGACCGAACCCACCCGAGTTGCACCCCTAACTGTGTGGCTCTTACCCGCATCAATAATATGTCCTCAAAACACTAAATAACTTCTCCTTTCTTAAACATAATTTGGGCACCTTGTTTGAATGTGGAATGATTAAAATGATTATATTAGAGAACATACTTAAATTTGATTTGGATCCAATCTTTTTGTTTACTTTCGGCTGCCGCTTTTAGCCTAATCAGTAATCAATCGTTAGAAAAACAAAAAATACTTTAGCTTATTGCTTTTAAGTTTTAATTTTTTTCAAAGTTATTCCAAACCCACAAATGCATTTAAGAATAATAATATTAGGGACACAAAAATGTACCCAAAAATGATAACTTTAGTGACAGAATCCATGTAAGTATTATGTGCCGCTTAATATAGTTTTTTTTTACGAGTGATGATTGAGACCCCCTCCAATCATCACCTCTACCACCCCCACACACACGTGGTGGGTGGTGATTGGAGGAGAAGGGAAAAAAAAAAAAAAAAAGTGGCCAATCAAGTGAAGAGGGGGTCAAGGGAGGGAAAAAAAATGGTCCAAGTCATTATTCTTTTTTTACCCGCGTATTCTTTCACATATGTGATTTTATATATTTTGTGTTCTTAATACAGTTCTATTGCAAAAATAAAATAAAATAATACTAATAATAAACAAAATAAAAAAAAAAATGAAAAGTTGAACTCAAGACTAAAATGAAAGTCAAATATACATAGAGAGAACAATATTTGTTTTTAGCTTTTGGCAATTGAAATGGACAAATAAGATTTTCTCCGCTAAGCTAACCAATAGAAAAATGAGATTGTTGGTAATTAAGAAGGGTATTATATGTCCTTATATTCTTATCTTAAAATACTTATAATCATTAGATCACGATAAAAATTTTAAAATACAAAAAAATTGAAATATAATTTAATGATTGTAAATGAATAGAGGATCTTAAATCATTAAAAAAATCATATTATAATTGACTTATTTTGTACAATTTTTCTTAGGCTAAAAAGTTGATAATAAAAAAATAAAAGTTAAAAATATATTACCCTCAACTTTTAGATAATTATTTTTTTAATTTATTTAAGATATTTTATTTTATAAATTATAAATAAAAATTACACTAAATACTTTGATACAAAATTTTAAAATAAATAAAAAAATGTTATAAATAGTGCAATAAAAAATACCCACCAAACAAATAGTATAACAATAGATGGTGGGTTATTTTCCTTGGGGTTAGGGGAGTGTGGGGAAACATTGACCAATATTTGAAATCACAAGTTGTTGTGGAAGCAAAGATTCTCCTACCAAATATTAATGGGGATGACTTATTAAATTAATAAAGAAGAACCTTACCCATGGTAAAGAAATACCCACTTTTTTTCTTTATTTAAAAAAGAAATAGTAATTTAAAACTAAATAAATAAAAAAAGAAAAGAAAAGAAAAGAAAAGAAAAAGGAGAGAAAAGGAATGGTAAAGATATAACAGACACGTGTTGGAATCTCCAGCCTATGCTTATATACATTTCCCCACCTTAAGAGGTTGAGAAGAATTGAATTGTATCTAAACCTACTAGTACTACCGTAAAGATTCAAGTGTACTTTTTCCTGATTAATATTTTCCCAAACTTGACCTTATTATCCCTTTTTTTTTTTTAACTCCAAGCAAATCTTATGTGCAACTCAATTTGACTAATTCGAAGTACTTTGGTTATTTTAGGAAGATGATTATAATCAATTTTTTAGTTAAAAATTATTTATAAGTAGTTTTTTTGTGAGAAAAAAAATGAATTATAATTTAAGAAGTGGATTATAACCCACTTTCCAAAAGAGACCTTTATACCAATTACTGGACATTTATTCAATTTGCAAAAATGACTAATACATTAGGTGGTCTTTTAGCAACACAGTAAAAAGTTGCATTTGTAGCTTGGTTTCAAAAAAGTTACATTGGTTTTTTTAGCAAAAAATCATTTGGCAAGGTGAAAAAAAGCCACATATAAAATTACAATTATACCCTTTATATTATTTAGGGTTATATATGGGTGCAAATGTAAATTTTTTTAAATTGGATGGGATAGTTTGATCATTTTATTGTAATGTGATATTATAAATAAATATTAACCAAGAAAGCCAAAAGTACCTTTTAACAAACTTCTCAAATCACTTTTTTAAAAAGTCAAAAATCAATTTTTTATCATCTCCTCAAAACACTCCAAGTATATGCTTGATTTAAAATTAATAAGATTTTGCTCGAAGGTTTCTAGGTTATGACTTAGCCTACTTATCGCTATTCTCTCTCTTCTTCTCTTTTTTTATTTTTAGTTTTTTTAATCTTAAATAAAGTGGTATCATAATGAAGTATACTTTATCGCTGAATCTTGAATATCTAAGAAAAAAATGGAAGGGAAAACAAAAAAAAATAAAAAATAAATTTTGTTTTATTTTTATGAATAACATAACAAACCAACGAGTTTCTAATAAATACCAATTCAGTTTTGCACATGTTCCTAGTTTTTTCACTTCTTTTTCTTTTTCTTCCACTGTACAAATTCAAGAGACAAACATAAAGGGATGTTTTGGAAACATACTTAAAAACTGTTTTTTGAATTTTTTTAATTTTTTTGTGAGGGAAGGAAATGTGTTAAAAGTTGAGAAGTGATTTTTAACCCACTTTCTAAAATAGGCCAAAGTAAATGAATAAAAAAATAGATAATTCATTCGTAATAGTTGGTTTGGCATAAACTAAATAATACAAAAAGTCAAAAAGTCACTATCCTATTTAAGACACATCATTTTATTTAAATCACATCACCTCTCTAACACATCACATCAAATCCAATCTAAACCCAACCCATATAAGCCAATAAGTCAAAAAGTACATTTTTTAGAACATCCCAAACCTAAAGTGATTGGGAGTACATCTGGTGTCGAAGCTTTTAAGGAGAAATGTACTATTTAAGTAGAATAACAATTGTATTTAGGTTTTTTTGGAAATAAGTTATTTTAGTAATTTTTTAAATTTTTACAAAAAATAGTGTAAAAAAATAGAAAAAATGATGTGATAATTTATAGTGACTTTTTAACTAGGAAAATGTCTCGTAACTCAAATTTTGTTGCTCAAAAGTGGCTCAAATGGCCAAAACGACGTCGTTTTGGCTATTTGTATGTTGTTCTGTATTCAAAACGACGTCGTTTTGGCCATTTGAGCCACAAAATTTGAGCTACGTAGCATTGTCGTTTTAACTAAAACATGTAACTGTCAAATAAGGCCTTAATATAATTCAATTTAGGAATGTTTTGGAAAGTTGGTAAAAAGCTAGCTTTTGGCTTTTTATCAAGCTTTTTGGCTTTTTTGGAAGTGATTTGGGAAGTTGGTAAAAAATTGACTTTTTTTATTTTTAGTTTAATATTTTTAAAAGTGTCACATCACTCTAAAATGACCAAAATATCCTTACTTTTTAATTAAAAGCATTTTTTTGAATTAATTAATTACAATGTTCCAAAGGGTAGTTTGGTAAATTTTTAAGTGACTTTTTTGGGTCTTCCCAAATGGGATCTTCAGCGTTTTGGGAAGGTTTGACGTTTTGTTTAAGTTGGAAAAACGCAGCTTTTTGTTTAGTTGCCAAATCGGCACTTAGTTTAAGTTGGTGGTTTAGAATTAACACACACAAACACACACACACACACACACAAAGTTAGCAATATATAAATAGAAAACTCATACATAAAATTTATCCATAATAATTTGGCTGTGTTTTAAAAGGACTATTAAATTTTTATATTTTTATATTTTTAGTATATTTTAATTCTACTTTTTAGATACACTTATGAATTTAAAAATAAAATATTAGTAAAAAAAATATATTAATAAATATACAAAAAAGCACTAAATTTTTTTGTATCTTTTGAAAATATGTTTTGTATTTGGTGAATTTAAAAAAAAATTCAAAAAAATTTTAATTTTTAAGTATATGTAGATTAGATTTATCTAAAAAGAAAATTTTACGTAAAATATTTTTAAAAAATTACTAAAATAAAAAATACAAAAAAATATTAAAAAATCAAATTTTAAAATAACAAAGATAACCAAACAATACTACCACGTCAATCTGATGCAAAATTCTGTATAAAAATTATAATAAAATAGCATTTCTCCACAAAAAAAAAAAAAAAAAATCTATAGAGGGGTAATTTAGACATTTTAAAAGCGACCGAGTTAGATCGGTTTTAAAGGTGAGTGAGTGGCGAAAAACAGATACGCGACGATGCGAAAGTGACTTTGGATGCACGTATCTCTCTCTCTCTCTCTCTTCTCCTCCTCTCTGTCAAAACTCGGCGTTGCTCAACAGAATCTTCTCGCGTTTTCTCTCTCTACACTCACAGAATAAACCGCTTTTCTCTCTCTCTCTAGATTCCGGTTTTTTCTATCCCCTCATCTTCCTCTCTCTGCATCCACAATTATTCACCGCTCTGTGTATATATAGGATCCTCAAAATCTCTGTTTCTCTCTCTCTTCTATGGTTAGAGGCAACGCATATATATATATATATATATAATTAACCCAACAAGAAAGATCTGAGAGAGAAAAGGAGAGAGTTGAAGAAGAGGGATCGAAAATGGGTTCAATTCCTTCTGAACTGAGCTTAGATGTTAGACCAACTTATGTTCCCAAAACAATCAGCGATTTTCTGGGGGAACTCACTGCGATCGATAGCGTTTCTGATAGGTTGTTAAGGCTTGATGATTTTGCTCAGAGGTTAGATGATGAAATGAGGAAGATCGATGCCTTTAAACGCGAGCTTCCTCTCTGCATGCTTCTTCTCAACGATGGTTCGTCTTTTCTTTATTTTATTTTGTCTTTTACTGATAATTTCGATTTTGAAGTTGGGTTTTAGGCTCATCAACATTTTCATTACTGGGTCGCTTTTATATACAACAATCATCATCTATGTAATTTATTTATGTTTGATTTTTTGGATTTCACGAAATTGAGTTTTTGGTTTTTGAGGTTTAGATTTTGATGTATGGGTTTGAATTTTCTTTTTCTTTCTAAGATTTAATTCTGGAATTTTTTAGGGCTTTGATTAATTTTGTTAACATAAAAATTAAAAATTGAAGGAGAAAGTAGTCTAGAGATGGGTTTTGTTTTTTAATGAGTTTAATTGATGGGTTTGTTTTGTTTTTATGTTTTTTAAGGTTAATTTATTTTTGTTTTTGTTTTTGTTGTTGTTGCAGCTATTGCAACTTTGAAAGAGGAATCAAAACAGTGTAGGCCAAGAAATGTTGAACCAGTACTAGAAGAATTCATACCATTAAAGAAAAATTGTGATGAAAATGAAAAGAGTGAGGCCAAGAAAGAGAAGGACAGTGGAGGAGATAAGATGAACTGGATGAGCTCTGTGCAGCTTTGGAACACTGATAATTTAAAAAACATTGATTCTAAGCCCGATCAGAAACAAAATTCAGTACCAAAACTTAGAGAGGTATATGAGAACTGATACAATTTTGTCAAGAAAAATCATTGCAATTGATTAGATTTTCGTTGATGTGTGTATATTGATAGCATTTGTTTTGATGATAGGGAGTTGGGGAAGAATTTCGCCTTGTGATTGATGATCCATCTCAATCTGGTAAAAACAAAGTAGGGTTGAGGGCATTTATGCCATTTAAGACCTGTCCTGTTTTTCCGGCAAGAAAGGAAGACAAGGAGTTTTCAGTGGGCGGACTTTCCCTTCTCACACCGGGAATTAAGAATTCAAGAGAAGATGTTGGTTCTAATGGTTTGAGTTCTAAAAACAATGGTAGTACTAGTAGTACTTCTCTCAATGGTCATTCAAATTTACGGGCCGGGTTACTATCTCAACAGCAAACTGCCCGGAAACAGAGAAGATGCTGGTCCCCAGAGTTGCATCGACGGTTCATCAATGCCTTGCAACAACTTGGTGGTTCACAAGGTGAGAACTTGAATTGGAGTTTCAAAGTGCTCATGAAATTCAATGGAGATTGATTGTGAATTTCTTTATAATCTTGATTTGTGATTTTTTCTCTATGACTTTATTTTGTGGATAAGGAGTCTAGATCTTATCTCCCAAAGTTTGCTTTTGCTTTTGCTTTTTCTTTTTCTTTTGCAATTTTCTTTTGGTGTTGTTGCTTCTTGTCGAATGTTAACCCACAGAATAAAAAGGGGAAAGTCGTACTATACCACATTACTCAATGTCCTCTCTTAAAGTTTTAATTTTTATCTGCAAAAGTGGATTTATGTAGAACAACTTGAGCTTTCAACCCCATGAGATATGACAAAAATTGTGTTTGGAAAGGCCTAATTGATCTGAGAAAACATTGGAACTTTATCAAATTCTTGTGGCACCTTGAATCATCTCAAGTCATCAGTTTTCATGCACATCTGATTGTATCCTTCTGAACCTTTGCAGTGGCCACTCCTAAGCAGATTAGAGAACTCATGCAGGTCGATGGACTCACCAACGATGAAGTGAAGTCTCATTTGCAAGTGGGTATTCAATATTTATTGCTTTGTTTCTTTCTCATTTGTTTGAGTTACCTGGTTCCATTCAGGTTTCAAGTAAGTTTCAATTTCAAACATGGTTTTTAATATTATTTGTTTTTCAGAAATACCGACTTCATACACGAAGATTTGCTACTGCTACAGCATCCACTTCTGCAAATCAATCAATGCTCGTCTTGGGGGGTTTGTTGATGCCACAAGATCAGCGCGATGAGTCACGAAAGCAAAGTAGTTCACAATCTGGCTCTCCCCAAGGTCCTCTTCAGTCAGCTGGAAATGGTGGAGGGACTTCAACTACAGGCGGGGACAGCATGGAGGAAGAAGAAGATGAGAAATCCGAGAGCTATAGTTGGAAAAGCCGTGTTCACAGATCTGCAAAAGTTGCTGTATAGAATATATATATCCACCATGAATTTTGCAGTTAATTAAAACTATGCATGGGAGGAGAGTTTCATGACAACAACAAAATAATAATACATTATTATACATAAAAGAAGAGATATATATAGGGAGGCTGTGAAATTTTTGCAGGATTAGTTTTCCTATCCTTCTGTCTTGAGTTCTTGTTATCTATTTGTATCGGCATAAAAGAACATGAAGTAAGATTTCCTGAAGTTCATGGAATGAATCGCACCCGTTTCACTCAACTAGAAGAACCCTGTGTTTGTTATAAATTTATTTGAGTTGCCATGTTTCATGAATTCTAACAGTGAAATTGTCTAGTTGCTGGAAAATTTTGGGTCTCTTCAGATCTTTTTTGTTCAACAAAGTTTCTAGGAAGGTATAGGTGGAATTGATCCTTTCCTCTCCAAGAATCTGTCTTGCATATTCTTGGAATTCCACCTTTTCCTCTTGGACAAAAATGAAGAGAATTTTTCTAACCACCTATTAGGGACACAGAACTCAGTTACACAAGTTCTCTGTCCCTAATACAGCCATAGTGAGTGGCATAGTCTCGAGTAATCTACAAGTTCTCTGTTCCTAATAGTCTCGAGTAATCTATGCTAATTTTTATGACTAAGTTTTGTGTCCCTAACACGGTCACACAAAAAGTGGCATAGATTACATAGCCACAAGTAACTTATGCCAGTTTTTCAATTCTGTGATTTTAGCATTGTTGTTTGTTAGTAGATGAATTGTGGTTGAAATTGATTGGGACTCTATTGGCATCAGAATAATAAACCATTGTAGATATATCTAGCATGGAATAAAGTGAGTTTGATTGTGTTTCACATGTCACTGGTGTTGAGCCTAAGTTTTGTCTGTGGTTCATGTGATGAGTGTGTATTTGTTTGTTGCATGTGAGGCTCATTAAGTACTATCTATTGAGAATCATTGTGGAATCTTATCTTTGCTAATTGCATTTTCCCTAGGGGTGTGAAGAAACATGGCTTGAAGAAATGATTAGTCAAATTCTCAATTGTTAAGCAACAGTGATTTAATAATGCAAAACGATCAGACAAGATCTGTACTTATCCTTGTGTAAATATTGTATGGCTATATTCTTTCCTTGACTTTTTTCTTTGTGATTATCATCTTTAACATCAATTAATCAGAACTGAGACTCTGTTTATCCTATGAAAAAGACTGGAAGTAGACAAAATAAGCCCTTGACAATTGTCCTACCAAAAATTTAACCAAGGGGAGGACTAAATAAGGGCTGTTTGGGAAATAAGAAATTCAATCAATGACAATTATGAGCATGCTCTACTGATACGGGTAATTATTTGATAGTCCCAAAGAATTATGTAGCATTGTCCGCAATGTGTAGTAAATAATTTTATATATGGGACAATATGGAATTACCTTTGTTAGATAGTTGAGAAATAAGGAATGATCAACTTAATGTGTTTTACGATTTCTTATTTATTGGACCATTAAGTTGATAAAGTTACATGATATTTCGGGACTATTTAATAATTTTCCATGATAATACAAATAGAGAATAAAATTGAAGAATTTTCATCTTATTGAACCTAAAAACATTCCATGGACAACTTGGTTTTGGGTACATTTTAGTGTTAATTATACAAAATTATCACTGAATATCACTTTATTCCATCAATTTCAAAATTATACACTTAGACCATTCAACTATTAAAAAAATAAAAAATAGTAGAAATGCCCTCATATGAAGGGTTGAAAGAATAAAATAATATTCTACTTTTTAATACTATCCTGCTCAATCCATTATACAATTTTATAATTGAGCCAGCTAACATGAAAATTCCATGCTTCCAAACAGACAATTAACAGTCAAATTACTCAATATTATCATATCTAATCCTTCTACCTAACAAGTCATATCCCACCTTTTTTTTATTTATTATTTTTTGAAAAAAAATTAATGAAAATCTCTTGGTATGTTTATCCAAAGTACATGACAAAAGAGTCCCTTTCACAAGCAAAATAATGGAGAAAGAATCTTTATAGACAGGATATAATGAGTGAGCCCACATTGATAGGACCATATATTAGTTTTTTTTATTTAAAAAAATATATATAGTTTAATTGGTTTGGTGATAGATTTTGAGTGTAAATGATGGAACCTCTTATTAGCTTAATCTTTCTAGTTATGGGGCTCTTTTAATAATTTATGTTTGTTTGGTTGAAGTAATTCAAGTAATCAGAATCAATCTAATTATTCTCTTTGTTTTATTAGTAAAGATTGGGAAGGAGGTTTAGGGCTCTTAGCTTTGGTTCGGCATATCACAAAATGAGATTTTTTGATTAAAATAGTTACAAAAAAATAAAATAGATTTTTTAATCTAATGAGATAAAATGTCACATCTAAACTATAATCATTTCATTTTATTTCTTACAAAAATAAAAAAAGTCAAAAAAATCTATCTCAAACGAGACTTTTCAACCCCAGGCTAAAAAATCAAAAAAGTCAAAAAACCAGCCCATATCCCAAACGAACCCTTAACATGCCTAGTTCATTTACATAGATCACTTTGGTCATATGTACGGCAAAATATTCATTGTATTTGGTTTTAATTTTTTGAAAATTAGTTTTTTATTTTTTATATTTTTTTGTTTTTAATGAATATTTCTAAAATTTTAAACAATTTTTTTACTTTTTTAGATACACTTTACTTAGATATATCTAAAAATTAAAATATTTGTAAAAAATTAATAAATACACAATAATTCGAAAAATATATTGAATTTTTATATTTTTTTGTATTTTTTTGGTATTTAATGAATTTTTTAAAGATTTTTTACAAATATTATACTTTTTAAGTGTATTTATTTTAGGTGCATCTAAAAATTAAAAAAAGTGCTTAAAATATTAAAAAAATTCATTAAAAATAACAAAAACACAAAAAATAAAAAAATTTAATTTTCTGAAAAGTGAATCCTGAGTTATGAAATCAAAGAAGTTGATTAGTTGTTAGTTTATTATCATCATCATCATCATCATCATTATTATTATTATTATTATTTGTGTTAATATTTAGTGCATCTTTTGTTTATAATTTATTAAAAAATAATAATTTAAATAAGTTAAAAAATTTGATTATTAAGAAGTTAGGGAAAAAAACCAACTGGGTTAGTAGTTTGAAACTTTCTATCTACATTTTATTTGGATTTTTCACTCTTATACTTTAATAATATTTTTATATTAATTATATGTTGTATTTGATTTTTTTTTAATTATAATTCATTAGGTTTTATTAAAATATTATATATTAATAATAATAAAAAAGAGGAGAAATATGTTTAATTTTTATAATTATAGTTTTTGATAAAGAGGGCTGCTAAATGTCATATCTTTCTATTTTGGACCCCTTACCACCAAAATTGCTTGTCTCTTTATTTTTTTTTAGACTCCTACCATAATCTCAAATATACCCTTTGCATCCCACCCCTAGGCCTTCCACCTTCAACTCCTCCTTCCCTTCTCTAACAATCTCCCTTTCACTCCGACAACCTTCTCTCTCTAGCAACCTGTTCAGACAGCGGCAACAGAAACAATAGAGCAGCCGTCTATTTCCTTAGAGTATCAAACCGATACAAACTATGTTTCAAGGAATGTAATAACGTTGGAAGTGTAATGGACTCAAGTTTAGAGGGTGGTTCCTCCATTGTAGAGAATCACATTGATGTTGATGAAGATGAATAATGGATAGCTAGTTCGAAAAACCGATCTTTTTGCCTTCGTGACCATTCTCGCTGCTATTCGAAAAACCAATTTTAAACAAAAGCCTAATGTTCGGTACTATGTAGCTAAACAAAAGGCATATGTTCGATTGTGAAGCACTAATCATATTCAACAAGTTCGGCTTTGTGTAACCAAACGAAGAGAAATCGACCAACCTGTGAGGTAGAGAGAGAAATTGATGAGGAGAGAGAGAGAGTTACGCATAAAAGAGAGAAAAGAAAGTAGGTTCTAAAGGATGAAGATAAAGATCGTGAAAGAGAGTTCGCGAATCAGTCGCTTCTTCTCTGCTATCGCCGAAACCCTAACTTTTGCTGCCATTGATAGTTCCATGAATAACAGGTGGTGGCGAGAGGCTCATCGAAGGAGGACAATAACGGAGGTGGGTTGGTTGCCGAAGGCCGCCAATGGGAGTAGAAGTGGTGGTGGGATTAAGGTTAGGGTTAGACTTGAGGATGTAGAATGAGAACAAAATTAGAATTTGATGTGAGGACAAAATTATAATAAAATAAAATATAAAAAATAACAGGTTCAAAGTAAAAAGATTGAGTCATTTAGCAGCCTCTTGATTAAATGATTATCAATTTTTAATTTGTAAGAAATTGCAACAGAGAAACTTTTATCAAACAGAAAAAGTCTTTTAATTTACCTGGAGGAACATTAGTGACCTGTAGGTACGTATAAGGTTGGAAAAAGTTGAGAGGCTACTACCCCTCGTGTAGTCCAAATTTAGACTGATTCCAAGCCCCCCCCCCCCCCCCCCCCCCCCCCCCCCCCCCCCCCCCAAAAAAAAAAAGGGTACCTCGCTTGTCCTACAATGTGTAATTATGTAACCAATGTTGGCCTTCCAAAGGAAGCTTTCAATTTCAAATGAAAAGTAATCACTTTGTTTGGTTATATCTGCTTTTTTTTTTTTAAATTGAATTTTTCTTTTTTGTTTTGTTTTTTTTTTAAAATTTTTAATAAATTTTTAAATATTTATGCAGATTTTTTATTGTTTAGACAGACTTAATTTGGATAAACTTAAAAAATATTTATGAAAGAAAACTTTAAAAATTCACCAAATATTATATTTTAGAAATTGTTTAAAACATATAATATCAAAGTTTTTAAAGTATATCAAATATTTGGTGAATTTTTAAAACATATTTGGTGAATTTTTAAAATTCACCAAAATTATAATTTTTAAAACAAATTCACCAAATATTATATTCACCAAACATTCATTGAATACAAACTTTAAAAACTTCAATGAATGTTTTAAAAAAAATTGTACAAATTTTTATACATTTTAAGTATATCAAAGATTAAATGGATCTAAAAAGTATTAAAAATTTATTAAACTATAAAAAAAATACTAAAAATGCAAATTGAAAATTCAGAAAATTATTTTTGAAAACTAGTCTAATCCATGATTTTTTATTTTTTATTTTTAAAGTTCATTAAAATGAAAAAAAAAATAAAATAAAAAGTTACTACAGTTTTATGTCTCTTACAAGTTACAAGTTGTTTCATTTAGAAATTAAAAGTGAAAATAGAAGAGTATTAAGCCTTCCCTTTTCTTTCTTGAATAAAAAGCCACATTTTTTCGATTTTTTTTGCTTTAAGTGATTTTTTTTTAAGTTATGTAACAAAAAAATTTAATTTTTAGGTATATTTTGGGTAAACAAATTTATATAGTTTAAAATAAAATTAAAAGCCAAAAAAAATGCCAAAAAAAAGAAGCAAGGAAACCTAGCATATTTGCCTCTATTTTTGTCATTTTTGGATTTTTTTTTTTTCAATTTTTTTTCCAGGTCCACTAGTTGAACAGAATCAAAAAGTGTAAAGCTTTTAAAAAATTTTAAAAAAAATGCTAAAAAATAAAAGAATAAAGAACGGCAAATTACACTAACGGTCTCTATAATTTGAAACTTGTGTCACTTTGATCCCTGACCTTTTAATTATGATACATTTAATCTTGAATTTTGAATCTCATTTCAAACAAGGATAATTAAAAATACTATTGCTCTATTTTAAGGTTAAAATCATCAATTTGATAAAATATAAACTAGTTTGACAAAAATAAATGTCAAAAAAAATATTTTTGAATTTTGAAAATTTATTTCTACCTACCAAAGATAAAATTATACAAAAATGATAAATTTTTTACATTTTTGTTTATTTTTATTTTTTTACCAAATTAATTTTTAGTATGTGTTTGGATGATGATCATGTAATGAATGATTGTTTTTGTTGATATTTTTGGATAGTTATCATGTAATAAATGGTTGTATTTTTTGTTAACAGATATTTTTGAATGATTTTCATGTAATTGATGGTTATTAGGCTTTTAATGTGTAATCAATATATTTAATATATAAAATATTTTTAGTTTTGATTAAATAATGACATCAAAGTTTTTGCCAAATTTAACTTTTGAAAAAATAGAAATTAATTTAATAAAAACAAATATCAAAAAAAATTATTTTAAAAATTTATTTTTACTCTCCCAAAAGACAAAATTATATAAAAATGATATGTTTTTAATTTTTTTCACAAATTTAATTTTTATTTTCTTAGATTTTTTTTTTTTTTTTTGAAAATAGATTTTCAAAATCAAATAAGCAGAACTTTATAATTAAGAAAGTTTCAACATTATTCATTAAAAAAAATGTGATCACATTTCAAATAATACACCAGTCAACCAACACAAAATAAGTTATATGATAACTTTGTCTTTAAAATGGACCATTTGCAAAGGAAGTATTTTTTATTGTTCTTGTTTGAAATAAAATTCAAAATTTAGAATAAAATGTACCACAATTTTAATTAAAATGATGCAAGTCTCTCTCTCTTGTTTTCTTTTTCCGATCTGGGCCGTTTACTTCAATGATTTCTGTGATTCAAATATATTATTTGGGCCATATATGGGCTGGGCTGAAATTATCTCCACGAAACCCAGCCTCTTCTCATTTAGGACTGAAATGGCCATGTTTGATTAATTTGGGCCAATATCTCAAAACAAAAGTAAATCTTAAGTAGATAGATAAATTTTATAAAATAAAGACAAATATGAGATAAAAAGGTGGGTCCATATGATAGACTTGGTCAGTTAAAAAATATAGGATAAACTACCGATAGATCTTAATAGTTGAGTTTAATTCTTATAAAAAATATAAGATAAACTATCAATAGATCTTAATAGTTGAGCTTAATTCTTATCAAATCTTATTAAAAATAAGTCTTGGTAAAATTGTCACTAAAAATAATTTTTTTGTGATAATTTTTTATGTATGTCGCTAAAAATTAACAATTAGTGACTTTTTTTTTTGTCATGATTTTTATAAATTATCACTAAAACTTATAATTAGTAACATTTTTTATGATATTTTTTTCATAAGACCTATTAGACAATAAGTTCACTTATTATTAAAACTTACATGGAAGTACCCTTCAATATATATATATATATTGATAGAGTTGGTACGTGAAATTCACTTTTTGTTTTTGTGTTTTGTAAAAATAATAAATAGTTGAAAAAAAAGAGCAATTTTTAAAAATTATTTTTCTCTCAATGGGACACCTTCATTATCATGATTCTAATAAGAAAAATAACTAAGGAATTTGAAAATATAGTGTGAAAAGTCATTCAAAAATATAAAAAAAAAAAAAGTGCATGATAAAGATTCAAACCTTTTGTAATTCAGACTAGTCTCAAAGCAAGTCTGATTAACACATTTTTTTTTTATAATAATTTTTGAAATATTATTATTATTGTATTTGTACCTTTTTCATTTTTTCAATATTTTTGAGTTAGTAATTAAATTAAAGTTGGACAGAGATAGATAGACAGTAAACAAGTTCAAAGATCCGGAATTTAAGTCGATAGGATAATTATTGTTGTTCTTCCATTGTAATCTAACTTATGAATCCCACTAACATCCTATCATTTGCTACAAAAAGAAAAAAAAAAAAAAAAAAAAAAAGACCAAATTAAGGAGCAAAGTTGTAGAATATTTTCTTTAAGCATTAAAGAGAAAAATGTTATATTATAATTTAAGCATAAATATTTGGTCAAAGGCAAAAGCAACGGTCATGTGTAAGAAGGGAGTAGGGATTGGATGATGAAGTTTCTCTCTCCTCAACGGACTCTCTATTTGGGCGCGAAATGAGGGTTGAATATCAGTTTTATAGTTACTAATCTTCAGGGTTCAACAACACTCCTCCACCAAGAGTCCCACTGTTTTAGAGAGAGAAAGGCCAAGATCGAGATTGATCATAGATTCAAAATAAAAATAAAAATAAAAATAATTAAAAATAAAACCGAGAGATAGAGAGAGAGAGAACAATAATAATAATTGTAAAAATGGCACAAGCATATAGTGAGCAAAGGCCTCAAGAAACCCCAGAATTGGAGATGAAGGACACCACCGCTGCGGCGAGTTCTGGGTCTTTCAAATTCAATGCTCACGCACCCGAATTCGTGCCAAGAATGCAAACCCAGGTGCCCATTTCGGGCTATTTCTATCCCTGTTTCCATTTTCTTGGTGGGAGTGGTGGGTCTGATTGGATTTATGTTGGGGATCAAGAACCAATTCAGTTGATCTCCGATTCGACAGTCGCGCTCCCCAACTATTCGAAAAATGTCCTCACTCAGGATCTGCATCAAAAGATCATTAAACAGGTCTTGTTTTTTGTTTTTATTTTCTTTGTACTTTGCATTCTGAGATGTAATTCTATGAATTTGTATTTGCATATAAGTTTGCTTTTATTGTCTAGAGATGATGAAAATGGTCTACTGTCCTCTTGAAAATCACCAGTCTTGGAGATTTGTTGTCAGTGGCAGATCTACGAATTTATGTAGGGGGGTAATAATAATAATAAGGCAAGTTACTCAGTCGGATCGATTTGGGACATAAAGTTTAGTTTGGAATTGATTTGGTAATATTTCAAAATTATTTCAATATCATATATATATATATCACCACAATAAAACCATCGTACCTTTCAAATCTATAGAATCCTCATGCTATAATATTTGAAAATAAAAATGAATTATGTCAATGAAATATGCATAATAAAAGAAAATGTTTTCTTAAATTTATTTGTGAAGCAAATAAGAATTCAATCTATGTGCTTATTTAGGTCAATGGTGTCGTGTTTTTTGGAAGAAGAATGAAATAGAATTAGGGCTCATATGTATAATTTTTTAGGGAAAAGTTGAAAAACATTTTCACAATCTTAGGATAAAATGTAATTTTTAAATAGGTTTCTTTCATGTTGTGGTCATATCTTTCTAAATTTTGGTTTTGGTGATGGGTGTTTTTACTAAGAATAAAGATCTCTTGCATTTTTCACGAGTATTTGTTTCTTTTCTCAAATTTTTGAAATTGCTATTTGAAGGATCTACAGCATTTGGCAGCATCATTTATGTATGTTATGCTTTGTTTCACACAATCTTATGAGAAATTTCTTTATATGTGCTAAGGCAACATATAATCCAATTAAGGCTTCAAACATTAGAAATGCTAACAACCTGTAGTGTTTTCTTGAGGGTTCCCACAGCATTTTCACTACATCTAGGCATGGCCACTTTGTTAGGAATTGACTCTTTCTAACCAAAATTGGTGAGACACGAAATAACAAACAGCAAGGATAAAACAAATCACACACACACAAGAACACAAGGATTTACGTGATTCATCCCAGAATAGGACTACGTCCATGGCTAATGCGGTTTTCACTATGATCAGAAAATAATACAAATCTCTTAACCTACAAGAGGTGCCCCTTCATCTATTTATATGTAGAGAATTAGGGCACCACGAAAGCAACAAAGAAATTACCAAAGTACCCAACAGGGAAATTACCGCCGGACCCCCCTTCGGCGAGGCCTCAAACCCTCCATTGGACCTAAGATTCAATAAACAGTACTTATCAGGGTCCACAAACCCAACACACTTAACATTTAGATTCTTATATATTTTCGGCTTGTTGCTGCTGATAGCATCCTCTTGAGGAACTTTGCAGGACTGTTTCATGGTTTAGTTCTTATATGTTTTTCTTTTTTACTTCCTATGGTCACACTCTATCCATAGGACCTTTTTCATGGTAGTTCAAGATTGATAAATAATTTTAAAAAGGCGACCCAATGCACTAGACTCCACCTATAGAGTGTGGGAAGGCAAAATGTAGTCAGCCTTTCCCCATTTTTGGAGAGGTTGTTTCCGTGATTCAAGCCTTCACCACCATGGATGCTAATGGCAAACCTTATCTTTGGGCAAGCTGCCCTTTAAACTGACAAATGATTCACATGTTATAGTTTGCTCTTGTTGATCTTCCTCTTCAAATGTTCTTCACTTTTCGCTTACCAAACTGACAATACTATTATAATACTTTCTATTTCTACAGGTCAAACATATATATATACTTTCTACAATTTCTGCACTGTCCACATGTGTCAAAGATTTACCTTATTTTCTCTAGACTCAAACTGATACTAACAAAGCCTTTGCTTAAACTGTCTGATCTTCAAGTGAAAATGTGAATTTTTTTTTTTTGAAATTTTATTTAGCTTCCTGTTTTGATATAGATAACTTTGTTGTACTAATTGGGTAGTTCATTTTGGAGAACGAGTTATCTTTTGGAACTTTTTGAATGTAAAGAGGGTTTGTTTGTGTGACAGGTTGAGTACCAGTTAAGTGACATGAGCTTGCTCGCAAACGAGTCTTTGTCGAAACACATGAACAAGGACTCTGAAGGTTATGGTAAGAATTATGAGAGAGAATTTTATGGTCATTAGCATCAAGAGCTTATTTAGATGTTTGAATTGGAGTAACTTTGGTTAATGAATGTTGGCAATGTAACAGTTCCAATAGCTGTTATTGCATCTACGAAGAAAATCAAGTCCCTTATCAGTAATCACCATTTGCTTGCCCAAGTTCTCCGGTCCTCTTCTAATCTTGTAAGTCCTAGATGAAAAGCAGCAGAATAGAGACAAATCATTGGTGGTTTAATCTCTTTGGTTCAATTAAAATTCTATTCTCATTCATGTTTTCACATTTTGAAGGTTGTATCCAATGACAACAAGAAGGTTAAGCGTAAACACCTTTTCACTGATAAAGATAGAGAGGAACTGCAGGTAGATTGTTTTTATTATCCTTGACTGACCCCAAAGTGCTTCCTTGAATCTTTTTGGTGTAATGTAGAGCATTCATCTTCTGTCTTGTAGTCGCGCACTGTTGTTGCAGAGAATCTACCTGAAGATCACTCACATCATAACCTCGAGAAAATATTTAGTGTGGTTGGAAGGTCAGAATTTATTGTGCTTGCCTTCCCACTTTCTTGTATTCATAAATATATATATATATATATGCCTAGAAAGTCTCAACTACATATTAATGGAAATTCATGCTATGAACAGGGTGAAAACCATTCGAATTTGCCATCCTCAGGAACCTAATTCTTCCCGTTCCAAAGGCGATTATGTTATCAGTAACAAGGTATAAGTATAACTCAACTCCAATCTGTTTCTGAAGTACCATAGAGACTATTCTTACACGTTTCTCATGTGCACTTGTCTTGTGCATTTTTTCTTTATCCTTATTAAGTTATTATTTCTTTTCTTTCTTTCTTTCTTTTCTTTTCCTTTTTTTTTTTTTTTTTGTTTTTTTGAAGATCCATGCACTAATCGAATATGAGACTTCTGAGATAGCTGATAAAGCAGTATGTTGAGACTTTTGTAACCCTTTTAACCACTGTCTCCTCTGTTTATTTCTTTGCCCCCTCATCTTGCAACGGCATTAAGAGCTTGCTAATTTCTCCAGGTTGAGAAGTTAAATGATGAAAGAAACTGGAGAAAAGGCCTCCGTGTGAGGGTGCTTCTTAGATGCTCGGTATGTTAAATCGGAGTGAATCTGACTTTTTCCTCTGTAATTTCTGTGTCTAAAGTTTATCTTGCCTGAAGTATTTTAAACATATTTTTCGAGAATTTCCAGCCAAAGTCCGTTTTGAAGAGCAGAAAATCAGAGTTTGATGGGATTTTGGACGATTGTGAGACTCCCCATGAATCAGCAGAAGACTCTTCTCTGTCTCATATCTCAGAATTGATTGCTGATAATAATGTAAGGTTTTTTTTTTTTGTCTTCATTGTTGAAATTTGTGTTTTAATCTGTGTTATATGGACTCTTGTATTTCCCTCAAAGTGCCAGTGTCCACTAGGTGTGGCAAGGATAAGGGCGTAGGTTATGGATCGTCTCTTTTTCTATGATGATTGAAGAAAAAGAAGAAATTCATATTTGCTAGTAAAGAAAAGTTTATAACTTCTCAACTGGATGAGATCACAAGAGAGAAATTTTAATTATAGATCATCTTATACAAAATTTAGATCATCTTATTTAAGAATATTACACAATATGCAATATAATAAGTATTCATGACGCATTCCTGTACCTATATCCAAGTTTTGGATACATATCCCAATATCGCAAGATTTAGGTTTATGAAAGTAACGTTGGGACACACAACTACAGCTGATACTCATGCTTGAGTCCATGTTACATAGGTTTTCATATATATGCCTTCAATATAATAACCCTTTATCAGCCTCCAAACAATAATAATAATGATAGAAAAAGAATGAAAATGATAAAGAAAATGAGGTTTAGGGGTGTGGTTTTTTTTTATTTTCTTTCTTTCTTATAACTTTATGTCAAACACATTGGTAGGATGAAGAAAATTCAGCTGGAACAAAGAAAGGATTTGGGCGCAGCCGTGGGAAGCCTCGACCACGCACTCAGAGTCAAAGTCACAATGGCCGTTGCCTACTTTCCCCATCTCCACAATCAAGCGGATCCATCCAGTTTGAAGCATCTGCTAAGCAGACTACGAAAGGGCCAAGAATGCCTGATGGAACAAGGGGTTTTACCATGGGACGAGGGAAGCCACTCACTACTACTCCTGTTTTGGGCAATTCAACATGGGAGTAATCAGTGAAATAGGCTCAAATTTTGTTTTCCAACTACTAGTCCCTAGAAAATAGCTCTACAGTTTCACATGGTTGTGTTGACAAGTGAGAAATCAGTTGTTTTTCCAATAATTAAGTTTGAACCCTCAATTTTAACAATAATTCTAGATGTATAGGAATTTTTGTCAATGCTCATGACAGTGTGGTCATGGCTATGTTTTGTCATAAATTTTTTTTTTCTTTTTTGGGGTCTTATAATCGTTGTGGTTTTGGTAATGGAATTCCGTTTCTCTCGGCTATTATACAAACTGGTCCTGATTTTTTGATTAATGAAATGAGGTGTCCTAGTTTATATATGGAAATGCTATTCTTTCATAATTTTCATACACAATCATTCACCAAAATAATGTGTTAGTAGCATATTTCATATTAAATGCATATTGGTGAGTTTTTTAATAGGAAAAAGCTTTTCTTACGGAAAAGCCATACAAAATTTGCTACCAGAATGATGTGATCATGGCATTTTGCAATTAACAATCATCTTGGTGGGTTATTTGTTTTTAAGTGATAGGCCTACAAAGCAGACACATCATTTTGTACAAATTTTTTATATGTTTTTTCTGTTTTTTCTGTTTGTATAACATTTTTCTTTTTTAGTTATAAATTGATAGGCTCACTAGTCTGTCACATCATTTTGTACGTATTTTTTGTATGCACCTTTTGTTTGTATATCGTTACTTATGAGTCATGTATGTATTGATAACAATCTATGTTGAAATCCATCCTAGTACCGTAGCAGGCATTAAAAAATGTGATGGGAAGTTGGGAAGATGATGATTTTTCTTTGAAATATAAAGGGAGAGTTGATATATTCATCATGACAGTTCTTACAGCAAATTGTTGGTATGTATAACATAGGTTACCAAAACACTCCATAGATCCACAAATCAGTTTAATCTGACATAATGTTTTACTTTCATTGAACAGTCTTATTAGTCCTAACAAGAACCCTAAAAAGAAACTGAAAATTGTAGTTTTTTTTTTCCCCACAAACATGGGTACTGATACTGAAAGAATGAAAACCAACCAGCCCATGTGTTTCAGCAGAAGAGGAATATGAAGTTATACATCATAAACATCGAGCAGATAAACATTGTTGGCTCAAGTGTGAAACCACATTCCTTGCACATTTTTTTGAAAAACAAAATAAAAAGAAAAAAAGTGCTGAATGGTTAACTTGATTCAGCAACTACCAAGCCAAGAGAGAGAGAGAGGGAGAAAGAGATATGATTTTAGCACCATTAACAACAAATAGTGAAGGTTCTCATTAATCTCACACCTACAATATTTAATGAAGAAAGGTTTCAGAATAGTTCATTCAGAGTTACTTACAGCTAACTGAACTATTTGCATAAGAGCCTATAATTAAAAGCCTATAATAATTGAAAGAAAAGAAAACTGTGACATCTGGCCTATTAGCTCAGCTGGTTAGAGCGTCGTGCTAATAACGCGAAGGTCGCAGGTTCGAGACCTGCATGGGCCAATTTGCCAATTTTTTTAACACATTTTATTTGCTATGTATTTGCAACTGTAAATTTCATATTCAATAGAACTACACAAAAAGGGGGTAATTAATTATTTCGTAGCAAAAATACTATATGTTGCCGCTTTCTGTAATGTAATTAGTTTCATGTTCGGAAGAAACTATAAATATCTTAATCTTTTGTAATGTAGAAATCATACAAGGCCCATTAAGTATGCAAAGTGGTTGTTCAAATATCTATTGCTAGTGTGACTCTTTGGTAACACCTGTAATTCCAATTGTTAAAGATGAGTAAAACATATCTAAGTTATCTTTCACTTTTAGGAGCTGACTCTTTCCTATGCATACTCATTCAGTACTTGAGATTCTTGTCATTTTTAAAATAAAATAAAAAAATTTCTCGGCACAATTTTTTCACTATTTGTTTTATTGCAACTTGGGCAGGACTTGGCATAATGGAAAAGTTGTTCTATTACGATTTGAGCATCATGGAATTCAAATCACAGAAACAGTCTCTCCCTATATGGGATTAAAGTTGTATACATCTGATTCTCCCTTAATTTAACAATAGTAAGAGTCTTGTGCACTGAGACTACCTTTTTTATTGCGTACACGCATCATAAAGTTAAAGCTAAGACATTTAATTGCCCCTTAGTTGTCTCGCGAAATAAAAATGTTAGATACCAATCAAAGTTATGGAGTAGTGGTCTCTTTTACCTTAGTGGAAGAAACATGAGAAGTGTTCACTAATTTGATGATAAACTTAGTGGAAGGAACTTGAGAAGTGCTCAAAATCCTGCAGTAAACCTTTATCACTTTTTTTATTTTTTATTTTGAGAAACACCATTGTAGAAATTAATGCTTGTAGACATGGCCATTAGGCTATAACAAGTTAATAATCATAGTGCCATTGCCACTCTAAGACTAGCCAATGAGCTCGCTTCGATAATCTTTTGTTTCTGAATATAAATCATATATAGCTCAAACTCATTAGAAAACAGTACTACACAAACAATTTGTTCACAGTTAGAAGACATGGTTTTCAGACTGTCCTGCTGCCTCTCTATCTCCCTCTTCTCTCTAATAATTTTTCTGTCCCCATTCGCTTATGGCCAACTTGATTATGGTTTTTATGCTATGTCATGCCCTAACTTGTTCATGATCGTCCAGTTTGGTGTTTCGGCAGCTTTGAAGAATGATACCAGGATGGCTGCATCCCTTCTTCGGTTACACTTCCATGATTGTTTTGTAAATGTAATTGTTTTTCTCTCAAATTAAACTATATTTTGATTTTGAGCTGGATTGGAAGCCGAGAAATTTATCATAACTTTGTAGGACCAATGGGATTAGGACTCAAATCTTCCTTGAAATTGCTTTTCAAAACCCCATTTTGAGTTTAAGAATCTTCTTTTACTGTTCTTGATTTTTTTGGCATAATAGGGCTGTGACGGTTCTGTGCTTCTTGATGACACTAAAGATTTCGAGGGAGAGAAGAACGCTTTCCCCAACCGCAATTCGGTTAGAGGGTTTGAAGTCATTGACAAAATAAAGGCAGATGTCGAAAGTGCTTGCCCTTCAACTGTTTCATGTGTTGACATACTCACTATTGCAGCAAGAGAAGCTGTTTTTCAAGTAAAATTTTGTAATTATTTTAACAAATTAATTAAGCTTTATGTTCAAGTCTCTATTGTTTTTATTTTTTGTAGTCAGGAGGGCCTTTCTGGTATGTTCCAGTAGGGCGGCGAGATGGGTTAACGGCGAGCAAGAAAGCAGCCAATGAACAGTTGCCATCACCTTTTGAACCTTTAGAAAACATCACTGCCAAGTTTGCATCAAAGGGCCTTGACATGAATGATGTAGTTGTTCTCTCAGGTACTTAATACCCTAACAAGTGTTACTTGGAAACATTAATACCTAACAATTTAAGTTTTGAAATACATGTTTGAAATATGATGTATTTTCATTTCAAAACGATCAATTTAGCAATTCAAAATGGTTTTTTCTTATTTATGTCATTAGAAGCATAAAATAAAAATATAATTTGCAAAAATCTAAAGAGAATAGAGTTTGGGTAGACAAAAGCTAAAAAATTGGGTCATAATACTCTCATGAATGTGTTTTTACATAATTAATTTAAAAAATAATAGACATTTTATTAGATGTGTAGTTGTAAAAATAAATTTGCTCTCACGTTTAGAAATAGCATAAATTTTAGTAATGTAATATATATTAGATTACCCTCATCCTACTTAGCCTTTCTTCTCATACCGTAACGATCCAATTAATGTAATATAGATTTCTGAAAATTTTAAAAATGATTTGCATGTTATTGATCTTGTAGGAGCACATACTATAGGCTATGCTCAATGTTTCACATTCAAGAGGAGATTGTTCGACTTCAAAGGCTCCGGCAACCCTGACCCAACTCTCGATTCTTCACTTCTATCCAACTTAAAAACCACTTGTCCTAACGTAGACAAATCGAACAACATGCTTGCTCCTCTGGACACTGCAACCTCGTACATGTTCGACAACGCGTATTATAAGAACTTGGTGAGCAACTCGGGACTCCTTGAATCGGATCAAGCCTTGATGGGGGATCCAAGGACTGCTGCAATGGTGAATTCTTATAGCATGTACCCATTTCTTTTCTCCCAAGATTTTGGAGCATCCATGGTCAAACTTGGAAGTGTTGGGGTTCTCACAGGACAAGCTGGGGAAATTAGGAAGAAATGTGGCTCTGTAAATTGAAGTCATAGTGTTTTGTAATTTGTGGAACTTTTGTTTTGTATGGTTCTAAGTGAGAAAATTATGAATGTATAATCAAAATGGATAAATTACTCTAACCTCTTTTTAAATTTGAAAAATATATATATATCAAATTACTTCTTTTTTTTTTTGTTACATCGGAAAGTGAAAACAAACAGAAACAAAGGAAGAGGAAAAGAAGACAAAGAAACCCAAACTAGTTGCCACAACTTAGGGCCTAAGGAAGCCTTGCCCAACCATGTCATCAATCACTAGCCCTCGAATTTCTTCAGAAGCCTCGTCCATGACAACGAGAGGCTCAACTTGATTAACTCCCAATTTAGCAAGACCATCCGCACTGCCATTGCCTTCGTGCAAAACATGTTGGATACCATAGCCACACCTTCGCATGAAGAATTTGGAATCCTCCACCAAGCTTCTAACCGAAGGAGACACCACAGAACCTTCTTTCAGCAACTCAATCACAGATGAGGAATCCGTTTCGATAGTAAGGTCTTTGTACCCCTTTTCAAAAGCAGTAGTTAGACCTCAGTAAATAGCCCAAGGTTCCGCCTCCAAACTGGTACAAACATCGAGCTTCCCATAGTACCCAATAAGCCACATACCTCTCTCATCTCGAACAAGACCACCAAAGCCTCCTTCTCCTGGATCACCATTCGTGCTATCATCGGTGTTCAACTTTAGTTTACCTACACATGAAGGACACCAGTTAATGATCACACCACAATTAATAGGATGTAAAATAGTAGAACAATTAGCATATCTATGTACAAGTAAAATACTTTGAGCCCAAGGGAGTTCAACATTCTCAAAAACTTTTTGGTTCCGGTCTTTCCAAATTTGCCAAATAGTAGAAGCAAAAAGAGTGGGATCCAACATAGGAGAGTGTTTTTTTCCTAAGATTAGATTCCAACCAAAAAATTAAAGGGAGTTGGCGTTCCCTATTTAACCATGCCAAACAGCCCATATTCCTCCAAATATCTACTGCTTTAGGGCAGCCTCTGAAGATATGATCAATATCCTCCCAAAGGTTATCACATTTACTGCACTCAGCAGAATCAGTAAGCCCTCTCTTGACTCTGAGGCTGTTTGAGAGAATCTTGCCATGCAACACAAGCCACACAAAGCCCTTAAGCTTTTGGGGTAGCTTTAGCTTCCACAACCAAAGCCAGTTACTAGTTTCAATCTCATCATTGGCAACTAGCTCATAAGCAGAGGCTGTAGAAAAATTCCCAGAACAAGAGCCATGCCAATGAAGAGTTTCCGGATTAGTAACAAATCTCGGTAGGTGAACTTTGATTTTGTTATACTGTAATGTATAATTCACATTATACTTTATCTTTTTTATTAGTTAATTTTTGGTCTTATAGACTAAAAAGTAAATCATATATTTTATACTGAAATATATATTTTACAATTGCTAATTCTTGCATCTACACTCCCTCTATAAATAGCCAACTCCTTGGCTTGATTAACATGCATCCATAACCATCTTCTCCAAAACTACCCACTATGACAAAGATTTTGAGACTCTCTCTGGCTCATCTTTTTTCTTACTATCTTTCTAGCCTTTAAATTCTCAATTGCATATTGAAATGATTTGATAATCAAAATATGCAAGAAAGCGTCCAATCCCAAACTCTGTGATTCAACACTGCAATCAGACTGTCGCAACAAAAAGTCAAATACCAAAGACCTAAGCCTTATCTTGTATACAATTCAATTGCATTTTCCTTTTTTCTTTTCCTAGTATGTATACCTTGTATATAAATGTACATAGATGTTATTTTTTAAAATAACTACTTTCCCTTGGTTGAGAAGAAAGTGGGGAGAAGGTAAAAAGGAAAATATTTTATTTTTAATTTTTAATTTTTTTTAAACTCCTGTCCAAAGCTGCATAAATGAAATTAAGGAGAGGATTAGGGGAAAATATTTTAAAATTATCTTCCCATCTTTCTTTCCTTTTCTTTTCTTTTTAACTTTAACCCATGAAGGATCTGAATTCACCAGCTCACTGCTCAACCAACCTACAATCATTGAATTCAAAATCAGAAACATTTTGTCAGTGGTCCCAAATTACAAAACATTTCCCACCATATCCTAAGAGTTATTGGTTGATTTTGGTATCGCACATAGTGTTCTAATAATGTTGTAATTGGTAAAAAGAATAAGATTCACAAATTTATATTGAGTGATTGAAGAATAGAAAGAGACATGATGAATTGTGATTGGTGTAAGATATGTATGGTCACATAACACCTCAAGATCAACCAATAATTTTTCTATATCCTGAGATGTGAACAGATATGAGAAGAGATTCAACTCCCAAACCAAACCAAACAAAAGGAGAGGGAAGTACTGTTCCTGCTTGCACGGGCAGGCACCACTGTTCTGGCTTTTATCATTGTCTTTCGTAAATGAATTGCTTGAAACCGGTTTTTTCGCAGTTTCTTGCAGTACCTGAACCAGAAAAGTCCATAAAGTGATCATTATTCCAAAAGAATAATCATATATAAATTTTATTCATATGATATAACTCATTTATCTATTCATTAATTAGAATATTCATAACTCATAATTGTAAACAAATATTTTTTTTCATAATTGTTTTATATAATTTTTTATATGCTAGTATTTAGTTACCATTTGAAAAAGAAAAATGTGTTTTGGACCAACGGGGCTATTTCGCCTTGTGAGGCTTATTATGAGTTCCATTTTGATAATTTAAATCGTTTATTTTGTTAAGTATTTCATCCATAAAAAAAATTAGATTGATCTGATAACTGTAACTAATTTAATTTATTTAACTTTTACAAAAAAAAATAAACCATTTTTTTTATGACAAATATGATAAATTAAATTAGTTACAGTTATCGGATCGACCTAAATTTTTTTATAGATGAAATACATGAAATATCTAACAAAATGAACGGTTTTGATTATTACAACGGAACTCATAGTGGGTCTCATGACCGAAACAACCCCGTCCAGTCCAGAATAGTGGCTGGAGGGATCCTCCTTCAAAGAAAAATTGTTAAATCATTGAAAAAGTAATAAAATTTATTTTTAACATGATGTGATAATAACTTAATTAGATTGATAATTCAACCATTTATTTTATACAACTCATCAAATAGATTATTCATATAAAAAATTAAATTTATTGAACATTTGGAGTCCCTAGATATGAACAAATTTGTTTTAAAAAATTGATAAGCTATTGTCTGTTAATTATTTTTCAGACAAATTTAATTTGATGAAATAATTTTAATATTTAATTAACTTATTTTCTACATAAATAATTTATTTAATCGATCTTATAAAAATAAGAATTCAAATTATTAAAACGAATAACGAGCCGAATTGGACTGAAGTAGATCGGATCCGGTCTGTCTCTCTCCCTCCACTTTTTCTTTTCTCATCCCCCAACCTTTTTCCATCCTCTTCCCAAACCTTACCATTCCACTCCCATTTATTCCCATTTCAATAACATAAATCATCTCAAGCAATTGTCTTGGATCTTCATCTTCTCTTGTTTTTTCTACCCTATTTTTAAATTATTTTTTTTTCAAGATTTGTGAATCCCAAATGCAAACTAATCTTTTTACATATTCTTCTCTCCATTAACTCTCACTCTCGTTGTTGGGTACAACTCAAAAAATGTCTGCATCAATAGAGCCACAGCAACTACCACCACCACCACCGATTGAAGTGATCGAACAAGCTTACACAGCTCATTCGGGTCACGGGTCAATCGGACCCGTAATCGCAGTTCTCGCAGTGATCACAATCTTGGGTGCGATTGCTATCATGATCGGTAGGTTGTGTTCGGGTCGACGAATTATGGGTCACGGGCAGTACGACTTCGAAGGTTGGGTTGAGGCCAAATGCGGGTCCTGTATTAACGGACGGGTCGACCCACCTCCTCCTCATCCGCCGCCGAGCAGCAGTAGTGGGGCGGTGGGCGGCGGAGATGCCGTGGCGGCGGTGGTTTCGGCGGAGGCGCCACGAGAGGTGAAGGATGAAGGAGTGACCCGACAACACAACCCGAGTGAGAGTACCGGGTCTTGAAATTGGCTGGGTCATGACTTTCTTGAAATTGGTTATTTGGTAATTTTGATTTGATATCATGTCTATTTTTGTTAATTTATTTTGGGGTATGTTTAGCGGGATTTAATCATAGCATGTATTTGATGAGGTCATATTGATGAATTTATTTTATAAAATTATATATATTTTTTAAAATGAGATTGACGTTATTTTATTTTAGGGAAAATTGGCCTAAGGTCCCTCCTCTACTTTTGATAGGAGGAAAGGTCCAAAATAATATATTTTAATGGCTAAGGTCCATGAAATTTATTTTAGATTATAAAGTACCTAAATTACCCTTCCTATATAACATAAATTTGTTTGAATATAATATTGTTGACTTAGCTGATAGAATTTGGAAACCGAATTCGCAGGGGAGATTTCTTGGGAGTTTACGTCGGAGATTTCAGTGGAGATTTCATGGTGAGATTTCGTCGTGATTTGAGTGGAGTTTGACGAGAAAGATTGCTACGATCGTTTTGATTTCGTCGGAGTTTTGGTCGGAGATTTCAGTGGAGATTTCATGGTGAGATTTCGTCGAGATTTGAGTGGAGTTTGACGAGAAAGATTGCTACGATCGTGTTGATTTCGTCGGAGATTTCGACGGAGTTTTGATTCTTTGTTTTTTAATCAATTTCAAGGAGTGTTGACAGTGTATTGATCGCGTATGTTTTTGAGTGGAGTTGAATCAGGTTTGTTTTCGATTTTAGTTTCTGTGATTTTGTTTTTTATCACCTTGAAGGCGAATATCAGTTTGTAGATGTGTGTTTGGACTTTTATTTTATGAATGCAGACAACGTTAGACAGAGGCAATTGAATACAGACAAATTTTTATTTTATGAATAGAGAAAATTATAATTTTCAGTAATTTATCTGGACTTTTATGTTGTTTTTGTGAAGTGTTTGTATGTTAAACAATTTTTTCCAGTTTTGTGAAGGTGAATATCAGTTTTGTTTTGTTTTTTAAAACCAGAGAAATTTCATTTTCATCATTTTTGTTTTTGTAGTCCAGAGAAAATTATAAGTGCATGTGGACATATTATTAGAAGTTTCTAATGCAGATAGAATATGAGAAAGTGAATGTAAGTTCACAAATTTTTCTGGACTTGGATTTGTAGTTTAGAGAAAATTGTAAGTTTGTTACCTTTCAGTTTGTAAATTTCTCTGATTGTAAATTTCTCTGGACTTGGATTTTTTTGTATGATTGTGTTTCTGTGATTTTGTTTTTTATTATGTTGAAGGTGAATATCAGTTTGTAGATGTATGTGGGTTTTTATTTTAAGTTCAGAGAAAATTATTATTTTTAGAAATTTCTCTGGACTTTTATGTTGTTCTTGTGAAGTGTTTCTATGTTAACTAAATTATTTTTCTTGTTTTTTGTTTCAGTTTCAATGGACAGTGCAGTGTTGTTGCTGTGTAAATATGTGAATGATACTATTGTCATTAATGTTTCATGTGAATTGAATTTTGAGGAATTGGTTGGAATTTTGTGTAAAACATGGGAGAATTTGAAACCTGAGAGTATGTGTATTTCATATTCTATTTTGGGCCATTCGAATTGTATGGTTCGAAATAATATTGATTTTTTGAATATGTTGAGGGTTGTTTGTGCACGCGGTGTTGATATTGTTGATGTTTCAGTTACTAAATGTGGTACTTCTGATGAAGAGGATGAAGTGGGGTGTAATTGGGTAGATGTTGTGGATGGTGAGTGTGATAGGCTGGTGGATATTGAAAGGAATTCACTCTCTAAGTTTTGTTCTCACCAAGAAAAGGTGTTATTGTCGGCTCGTTGGCGGAATAATATTACGAGTGTTGGACAAAAGTTTGAGGGTGGTGTGGTTGAGTTCCGTAGCTTTTTGTGCAAGTATGCTATTGAGGTTGGTTTTCAGTTTACATATGTTAAAAATGACAAGTTGAGGGTTACGGCAGAATGTGCATATAAGGAATCAAGGGGATGTATGTGGCGTGTACATGCTTCTGTTGAAAAAACAAATGGGTTCTTCTACATAAGGACTTTGAAGAATGAACATACGTGTGGTGTGGCGGTTCGTACGAGTAAACATTCGAGGATGACTTCCAGCTTAGTTTCTGGGCTGATAGTTGACGAGGTAAGTGCAAAACCTTTAACTCGTCCAGTGAATGTTGTGAAAGAAATGAAAGACAAGTATGGGGTCTCAATCAGTTATAACTGTGGTTGGTTGGGTGTTGAAAAAGCAAAACGTACTACATATGGGGATTCTTGTTTGTCATTTGATCAATTACGGTGGTATTTTGATGAGGCATTGAAGAACAATCCAGGTAGTCGTTTTGAGTTAGATTTTGAAGACAACAAGCGTTTCAAAAGAGTGTTTGTGGCTTTTCATGCATGCACAGCTGGTTTCAAATATTGTCGGTCATTGCTTTTTCTTGATGGAACATTTTTGAAAGGGCGATACAAAGGAGTTATGCTTGCTGCAACGGCGAAAGATGGGAATGAAGGTAATTGTAAATATATGTAATTTTTATCTAACTATGTGAATTTTCTATACATGTAGGAATTCAGTGAATGTGATTTTTCTTTGACAGTTTGAATTTTCTCTGGTTTTGGCCTGTGTGGATTTTCACTGGATTTTGGTCAGTGTGTGAATTTTCTCTGGATTTTGTCATTGTGTGAATTGTATCTGTAGGTGGTCACTGAGTGAATTTGCTGTGGATATTATGATTGTGTGAATTTTCTCTGTAGTTGGTCAGTAAGTCAATTTTCTCTGGATGTTGCCAATGTGTGAATTTTCTCTGGAGTTGGGCACTAAGTGATTTTTTGTCTGTATGTTGGCAGTGTCAAATTTCTCTGGTTGTTTATTGTTCTAATTTTCTATGCATGTGTATATGTGATATGCTTGTTCCTATTTGTTTTCTAGGTTTTTTCCCTGTAGCTTTTGCTGTTGTTGATGCTGAGAATAAAGACAATTGGTGTTGGTTTCTTGAACATTTATGTGGTGTATTGGGATCAGAAAGGGTGATAAATTTCATATCAGATCGACATTGTGGTATTGTGGAGGGAATTGCTAGGTTTTTCCCCTAACTGCTTTCATGGATTTTGTCTTGAACATCTAAAGAGAAATCTGAGGGATAAGTTGTCATTGGGAAACACAAATTTGGTTAGGGAGACGATTGTGTCGAAGTTTTCAGAATGTGCATATGCGCCAACAAAGGCATCATTTCATTTCAAGTTAAATGAATTAAAAAGTGAGGGAGGAGACATTGTGATTGCTTTCTTGAGAAGTTTACCATATGAAAATTGGAGTGATGCATATTTTGCGGGGAGACGTTATGGTGAGATGTATTCAAATGTTGCTGAGTCATTCAATTCATGGATACGAGATGCTCGGCACTTGCCAATAACAAATTTGGTGGACATGATACGGTTGCAAATTATGAATATGAGGTCTGATAGGAGGCTGCTCTCTAGTAAATGGAATAAAGTTCTATGTCCTCGTATGGATAGTGTATTGGAGAAGTATTTTTTGGATGGGAGGACATGGAATGTGAGTTTGTCGTCTGATAATGTCTTTGAAGTGCATTGTTTTCCTTCGGTTATGGTTGATCTTGGGTTGAGAACTTGTTCGTGTCGAAAATGGGAAATAAATGGGTATCCATGTCAACATGCTGTTGCTTGCAATTTTTAGGAGTGGAAGGAATTTGAATTCATTTGTTGAACCATTTTTTCATGCTGATATGTATCGTCAAGCGTACTCGTTTTCGATTGGCCCAGTTCCAACTGTTGAAAAACCTGTGTGTAGGATTGAAGATGTTATGATTTTACCTCCATTGAGCAAGAGACCAGCTGGGAGGGCCGAAGAAGAACAGAATTGCTTCTACTGGAGAGTTTAAAAGGGTGATTAAGTGTAGTCGTTGTGGGAGTATTGGTCACCATAATAAGAGGACATGCAAGGAACCTTTGTTAAATAGTTGAGGATAATACATTTTATTGATTGAATAATACATTTGATGATTAGTTTGTGTATTTTGTTTTGTGAAATGTGTTTTTTGGACAGTGTATATAATAATATCAATGAAATTCATCCAGAGAAATTTTTGCAATATGAGTTGAAGTGTGTATTGTGTTTGTTGATATATAGTATAGGCATTGGGTTTGTAATACCTGTCAAATTTATGCAGAGAAATTTGGTATGGAAGAGAAAATTTTGTGTAATGTGTTTTGAAGCTTCAAATTCATCCATATAAATTTGACAATGGCAGATAAAAGTACTGTGTGGATTTTGTTTTTTGAATTTGATAATCGCTTTATACTAACACAGTGCATTATAGATTGCATGATCTATAATGCAATGTATAATCTCAGTCATAATAGATTTCTCTGTGAATTTCTCTGGCATGATACGAGTTAAATTTCTCTGTGAATTTGTGGTAACTTCATGTCAGTCATTTCAAGAAATGTGCATACCAGACAGAGCATACACAAAATTATTGCAGTGTGTACAACCAAAAAACAAAATCATGCTTTTTTGAAATTTCTCTGAGTTAAGAATTTCTCTAGACCAGGGAAGAATTTATCTAGAATGAATTCAACTCATAAATTTTGCTCAAAGCCAGAGAAATTTTCTTCACCAACCCAGAGAAATTCACAACTCAGAAATTTCAAATTCATCCAGTGAAATTTTATAGTAGCAGATAAAATTACTGTGTCGCTTTTGTGTTTGTTGAGTTTGATGATTGTTTGGTAACAACACAAAGCATTACAGATTACCTGATCATATAGGCATCCCGTTGGGACTTTACGTGTTAAATTTCTCTGAATTCTGGTAATATGATACCAGAGAAATTTGTGCAGACAATTTTCTCTGTGGGATTGTGTTGACAATCACAATAAAAATATATATATATATATTTAACCATCGATAGGTATGAAATTGTCATTAGTTGAAATAAAAAAAAAATGAAATTTACATTAGTCAAGAAAGGATGCATATGGATAAGTCAAGCATCAGTATTCCTTTGATGTGTCAACAAAAAACTGAACGGTTAATACTGTATGGATATATACATATATGTGAGACAATTTTCTCTGTCTGGCTATGTACATTGTCTTCCTTTCACTAGTTTCACTATTACATGTCTGGTTGTTCTGGAGGTATTTCAATTGGTTCAGTCCATGATCGGCCAATATCGGTGACAAATCTCTCTATCAGTTCTGCCCTCATCAACCTGATCTCTTGTGTGGACAATTTGGAGCTGATTGGTTCATGCTTGCTATATTGTTTCATGATATAGCAGACAAAGAGGCCACAATCCAGACTGCATACAAATTATAGGAATGGTTAGTTTTAAGAAACATGCAAATCAGAGTATCTTATTTATAGATGTATGAAACTTACGAATCACTTTCTTGTTGGGGAGCATTGTTGACATACTCAAAGTCGTAACTTGTGTTTTGTGAGTTTATCAACTTGAAAGAGGGTTGTGATTGAGCGTCTCTTTCAAGGCAATCTTTCAAAAAATTCTCCACATATTCTTGCTGCAAGAAAATGATTTTTAAATAACAGAGAAATTTACAGACAAACCAATGGGATTGTATGAAAATCATCATCACATAAAAATTATGATGGATCAGAGAAATTTGCACTGGTTACCAATTGTTTTGCGTCTTTGACGTATTTGTCTTCTGCATCATCCCTCCTTGGTCTCAGTGAGTTGTAGAACCTCCATAAACTGTCTTGTTTGTCTAGGACAAGCAAGGTCCAGTGATTTCCAGCTGTGGACTTCTCATTACCTCCAGTGTTTATTGGGAAATGGAGGAACCTGTAGTTCCTCCAAGCTGTTTCAATATGTTTGTCAAATAAGGACACTCGAAAAGATTGATTTTCTGTCATCCTGATGAAATTCTGTGTTCAGAGAAAATCCAAAAATGGTTATGTTCAGAGAAAATCCAAGAAGTATCTTAAGAAGAGAAAGTAGTAAGTAAATTCCAGAGAAAATCAAATAAAATAGTTGTAACATACTAAGCTCATGGATGTGAAAAAAAATGAGGTTGGTTGTTGTTTTTCTCTCATTTGGTCAGCCAAAAGTATCTGCCCATAACCGTCAATGACCTGAAAAATATGATTTGTAATTGAAATATTGGTTTATAAAGGCAGAGAAATTTTGATGAAAGGGAAAGACTTACATTGTTGGCAATTTCTTTTTGCTTTATTAGGTTTTGAATGTCTTCAAAGGAAATGAGGTTCAACTCACTTGTCCAAATTAATGCCCTACAAGACAAGTTTGTGGAAATTAAATTGTTGTTCATGCAATATAAGTTTGTAATTTGTTGTTTGTTATCTTCTATTTTGTTTGTTGTACTTACTCAAGTCCAGAGACGTTTGATATGTGCTGCAACCTATCTTTTACGTGCTCTTTTATCAATTTTGAAATAGGAAGAGTTTGTGGAAACACCCAAGATTTTCTGATGTTTAGAGGTTGAGGCAAGATGTACGCATCAGCATCAAGCACTTCTTTGTCCTTCGTGCTTTGCTCAGCTTGCTTTGCAGCTTGTGTTGAAGCTCTAGTCACTTTCGCAACTTTTGGATATTGAAATTCTGGATCGTGCTGCTTTTGCTTCCTTTCTTTTGCCTTTAAATTTTTGATCATTGACGTCGGATCTTTTTTGACTGTAGACAGTGAAAATATTAGTAAAATTGAAATTTCTCTGAAGTAACAGATGATATTTTAATATGTAAATTTATGTGATTCAATATTTTCCAGTTACCATAGACTTTCGTCTTTTGTTTTGGTTGTTCTTTGGGTGCCATTTCTTCTTGTTGGGTTGTTGGTTGTTGTTCAACTTGCATTCCAACTAGGCACAGTGAAAATGAAACAAATCTCAAAAATGGAATAAGAAAATAGACAGAGAAGATGAAATGAGCAGTAGAAATCAATAGAAATAATTGGCAGAAACTAATGTGTTCAGAGAAATATAACTTCCAGAGAAAATTACCAATGTCAGAAAATTATAATAAATAGAAATTTCTCTGAGTTGTGCTGACTCAAGGACTTGACTTTTTGTGGGTCAAGATTTTCACTGACCTTGTGGTTGAAGTTGTGGTGGTGTTCTGTATGGTTGTGTTGCTAGTTGGACTGAAAGTTCTTATACTTGTTCATGCAATTTAGCATTTTCTGTTTCAAGCTCTGAATTTGAATTCTTCAACTGTTGAATTGTTTTCATATCATGTTCCTTTTCAAGCTCCAACATCCTTAGTTTCATTTGGATTGTGCTTTCTTTTTCTTGAAGTTCTGAGTTAAGTGATGTCAGGGTTCTTATTGAAATTTCCTTTTGAGCAAGTATTTCCATCCAATTTCTGTCTTCTTCTTGTTTAGATTGAGAAAGTGCCTTCAATCTTTCACGCAGATCAGCAATTTGTGCGTCCTTTGATTCCTCAAATTGTTGTTGGTCCAATGGCTCAATACGTTCTTCTTGATCACTTTGCTCGTTTTCTTCTTGCTGTTCATCTTCTTCTTCTTCTTCTTCATCTTCTTCTTCTTCATTTTCTTCTTCACTGTCTTCTTTTTTTTGTTCATTCTGTTCTTTTTCTTCTGCTTCTATTTCTTCACTATCTTCTGCGGCTTGTTCTTCTCCACTGCTTTCACTTTCTTCTCTGGCTTCTTCTTCTCCGCTGCTTGCTTGAGCTTCTTGTCCATTGCTTTCACTTTCTTCTCTGGGTTTTGCTTCTTCATTGAATTTGACAATTGCTTGACATTCAGATGAATCTTCTAATTTCTTTTTGAATTTGACAATTGCTTTTTTTGATTCTTTCTTTGTCTTTTTACCAAGACAGAACTCCTCTGATGGGTTTTTGAGTAGTTGCTTGTTATCTATCTGTAACAGGAGGCTCTTTTATTAGAGAAATGTTACAAAATTCACTGACAGAAAAATTAAAATGAGGAAAATAAAATTCATCTAAATGATACTAATGGGAAACAAACTTCAGAGAAAATTGTATGGGCCAGAGAAAATTACAGACAAGGAGTTAATTTTATGAGGCAGAGAAAATTATGAAATGAGCAACATAATTTAGATATCAGAGAAAATCAATCAAGGCATATAAGTTAATGTTTGACTATAATTGTGTCAGAGAAATTTGGATTCCAGAGAAAATTCATTTGAATGGCAGAAATAAACAGTGTTTATCAAAGATGCAAGGCAAATAAGTAATGGGCCAGAGAAAATTATGAAACAACATAATTCAGATATTAGAGAAAAGCAATCAGGGCAAATAAGTTATGGGCCAAAGAAAATTATGGAACAGCAGAATTCAGATATTAGAGAAAAGGAATCAGGGCATACAAGTTAATGTGTTACAATTGTGGTCAGAGAATTTTGGATTGCAGAGAAAATTGATTACAATGCAGAAATGAACAAGTTTGTACCAAAGATGGAAGCATAAATTGAGAATTGAGAGAAAATTGATCTTAAACAATCAATACACAAGGAGGGAAACAAAGTAGTTGTCAGAGATATTTTTGGAATTTCACTGAGATTTTAGGAGCAATAGGAATTAACCTGTCGAGGTGCAAGAGAGTGTAGTGGTGTCTTCTGCAGCTGTTTTGTCAAGGTTTGCAGGTTCCACTTTGCACATCTCGGGAAGTCATTTGTGTTGCTGTGTTCCGAGTCAATGATGGTTGCATGTTCACATATCCAATACTGTGATGAAAATTAAAGTAAATAAAATTTTCTAAATGCACAAATTTGTAAGTATGATAACTGCAAATTTGAATGGATATTATACTTACAAGCAAAGCAATGACACACCCCGTAACTTTTTCTGGGGTTTTGTGCAATGCCATGATAGAATCAATCAATGTAGAGGTGATTGCCTCAGGCCAATCATACTGTTTCATGGATTCAAGAGGTTCGACATACTGTATAAAAACCCAGCCTATCGAATTCCCACTTGTTGCAAAAAATAGTGTCAGACACAAGTACAATGTAACGATGATTGCTACATCTTTGTAGTCTGTTGGTTGCTTCCCTTTCATTGTCTTGAGCAAGGCGTTTTTAAGGACAGGACCAGTCAACCGTGTGTCCTTTTGGAATCTTCTCCTCAGGAATGCAGATTTTGGCTTCTTGGAGTACCTTAATGACATGGGTTGTTTACCTCCTTCCAAACCGAAAATCAAGGTCATGTCGTTTGTTGTGAAGGTCAGGCTCTTCTTACCAACAGTGAATGCTTTTGTTTTCTGATTGTAACATTTGATTATGGCAACTACATCATCATCAGATTTCCTACATTTCTTTGGATCCATTCTTCCACTGGTTAGAGCTTGGATCAAGTACCAGAATGGGGATTTCTGAAGCTCTACAAGTTGTTTTGAATTGAATTTAAGTGTTTGAAAAAATGAGACGACAGACGAGAGGTTGGATCGGAATTGAATGGTGTAGTGAGCTCTCTTTCTGTGGAGTTTAGCAGGTTTTTTGCCCCTTGAGGTTGAGTCGGTTGAAGTTGGGGTACTCATGTGGATGCTAGTTGCCTCATCACCTTGTGTGATTCGGAGTGGAGTTTGTGGGGATTTGCTGCTGGTTTTTGATCTTAGATCATAGGAAGACTGAGAGAGCTGTTCCTTCTTGGTTGGTGTTTCCAGTAATTTGCTGCTGGTGTTTGATCGCAGCTCATAAGAAGACTGAGACAGTTTCTGTTTCTTGCTTGGTGTTTCTGGTGTTTCGGTGCTTTGACGTTTTGCCATTGCTAGACAATGATTAAAACATAAAGATTTCAACATTAAATCCCAGTGAAAAGTGAACATCCCAGAGAAAATTGGACATGTCAGAGAAAATTACAGATGAATTAGAAAATTACAGATAAGAGAAAGTGTAAGATGTCAGAGAAAATTACAAATAAGAGAAAGTGTAAGATGTCAGAGAAAATTACAGATGAGGTAGAAAATTACAGATAAAAGAAACTGTAAGATGTCAGAGAAAATTACAAATGATGGAAAATTACAGAAAATTGGACATGCCAGAAGAAATTGGACATCAAAAATTAAATGTCAGAGAAAATCAACAAAGCATCATAAACATGGGATAGAAATTTTCAATAATTCTTAAAATTACAAATAGAAGTAAACATACCAGAGAAAATGAATGACAGAGAAAAGTAAACAAATTTGAACAATATTACAAATTGAAACTATTGTTTGAATAAATTTGTTTGAATATAATTACAAATTGAAAATTTCTCATAAGAAGACTGAGACAGTTTCTGTTTCTTGCTTGGTGTTTCTGGTGTTTCGGTGCTTTGACGTTTTGCCATTGCTAGACAATGATTAAAACATAAAGATTTCAACATTAAATCTTTATTCAATTACAGATGAATTAGAAAATTACAGATAAGAGAAAGTGTAAGATGTCAGAGAAAATTACAGATGAATTAGAAAATTACAGATAAGAGAAAGTGTAAGATGTCAGAGAAAATTACAGATGAATTAGAAAATTACAGATAAGAGAAAGTGTAAGATGTCAGAGAAAATTACAGATAAGAGAAAGTGTAAGATGTCAGAGAAAATTACAGATGAGGTAGAAAATCACAGATAAAAGAAACTGTAAGATGTCAGAGAAAATTACAAATGATGGAAAATTACAGAAAATTGGACATGCCAGAAGAAATTGGACATCAAAAATTAAATGTCAGAGAAAATCAACAAAGCATCATAAACATGGGATAGAAATTTTCAATAATTCTTAAAATTACAAATAGAAGTAAACATACCAGAGAAAATGAATGACAGAGAAAAGTAAACATGGCAAGGCAAAGAAAATTTCCATTCCACAATTAGCAAGATAAAATAAATAAAGTATTGTAAACAATCCAGTGAAAATTACACCACATTGAAACCAAGAATTGAAGAAAATAAACATACCAGAGATAAATACACATTCCGGAGGAAATTACACATTCTTGAGTAAATTTCCATTGCAGAGAAAATTTAAATTCATAATATTGAAATGCCAGAGAAATTTACATACACAACCAGAGGAAGTTAACCATGATAGAGATACACAAGGGGAGGAAAGTGATGTGATGTTTTGTCAGAGAAAATTATGAATACAGACAAACTTAGACAGAGCAAGAAAGTAATAAACATTCCAGAGAAATTTTCAAAGCAGAGAAATTCATAGACAATCGCAGAAAAATGTTCAAAAATAAGATAAAAACACAGAGAAATATCTTTTTTTTCAAAATACACATGTCAGAGAAGAAACATTCATTCCAGTCCAAAATAAACATGGCAGAAAGGGTGATACATTCATTCCTAAATACATATGTCAGATAAGAAACATTCAGTCCAGTCCAAAATACATGTTACAGAGAAATGCACAGAAACAAAATTAGAGAAACACGTTAAAAAATTAGATGAAAACACAGGAAATTGGTTTTTTCAAAATAAACATGGCATAGAAAACTGAAAGAAGAAACATACATCAAGCAAAAATCAGAGAAATTCAAATGCCAGAGAAATTTGGAGAAATAATCACACAAACATGTTCAAGAATAAGTTCAAAACACACAGAAATAACTTTTTCCAAATTCAGGTAGCTTTTTAAAACGAATGTGAAACCCTAATTTATGGAAGTTTAATATAAAATGCAATTAACTGTGTTTCCAGAGAAAATCTAGTTGTAGAAAAACTTACCAGAGTTAGGATGAAACTTTGAATGAGGAGCTGATATGGCCTGAGATGGAGATGCGACGTCACGAAGGTGGACGGAGATGACGATGAGCAGTGAAAACGAAGCTCTAAGGAAGGTCAGAGAAATTTTTGAGGAAGGAATGGGATTGATTTGTGCAGAAGAGAACGAAGCTCCAATATCGATCGTGAAGATGATGTTGAAACCCTAAATTTGCTGTTCTTGTGTTCGTGAAAATGGTGGATGCTTGGAATGAACTCAGACGTCGGAAGTAGTATCGTTTCTGTGTTGATTTCGACGAGGGTATTTTGGTCCAGAAAAATAATTAAAAACGCGCGCCAAGTAGCTCAGGGACCTCATACATCACTATTTTTTTGGATGTCCTTTAGCCTCTAAATTAGTATTATTAGGGAGCTGTAAAAAAATTCCCCTTTATTTTATTTTCTTATGGTTGTGCAAGAATTGTGAAAAAAAAATTGCAACTGGCCTAAGGTGAACTGTTGACCCAAATCACCAGCCGGAGCGAGCAACCCAAGCAGATTTGTAATTGGCCATGAGTACGCTAAATTTAAATTTATAAATTTTAATTTTTATTATATTTTAATATAAATTTATTAATAAAGACAATACATATTCAATTTTAATTAGTTATTTCTATTTAAATTTCTCTATATTCTTTTTTAAGAGATCAAAATTATTTCTTTTTTTTCATCATCCTCTCTCCAAAACACTAATTCAAACTATCAAAACTTACCATCATCATCAATATCATTGTTTTTTTAATTGTTTTGGAACCCTAAACCTTAAAAAAAAGTTTGAACAAAATCAAATAATGAATGAGAGCAACAATCAAAATAGTTTTTTGAAACTACCTATCAAAAATGAAGTAAGTATTCATATAAAGGGGTTTCACAATTTTTGTAAAGCACCATCAATTATTTTCTATATCGTTTTTTTAACAAAAATTAAAAGGTCCAGTAATTAGATTAACAATAACATATTTTGGAGTTGTTCTTATTTATAAGTTTGGTTTTTACTTTTCCACGAGTATTCTTGTGGATAATTTATAATGTAAAAGTTTTTTTCTGTATTAAAAAATTTTATAATGCTTATGTAAAAGTTTGATTTTTTTTGTATTTATAATGCTTATGTGCTTATAAGTTTGTTTGTTTGTTTTTTTTTTTTTTTTTTTTTTTTTTTTTTTTTTTTTTTGGTATTTCAGGATTATTTTATGTATTGAAAAGTTTTTGAAATAATTTAATTTTTTTAGTTTGTTTATTATTTATTATTTGGGTTTACCTTGAGGGAAATTTAGGAAAAATAATAGGGTGTAATGAGAGCAAAATAAAATTTTAAATAATTAAACAGGGTATACTTAGAAATTGAGAGTACTTAATAATTTTTTTGAGTATAAATAGAATTCCTCCAAAAAATTGGACCTAAAATGGGTCATCGCTTTGGAGACCCAACAAAGAACTTCAACTTATCAAAAACAATGGAGGTTGAGCCCAAGTGACCAAAAATCATTGGTCTACTAGAAAGGCACAAGATCTTTAGACTGCGTTTTAGATCATGGATTTAAATAGAGATTTAAAAAGAAAATAAGACATAGCACACAAGAGTGCATCGTAAACATTGTTCAACTGAGAGTTTTGGATCATGAATTTAAATAAAAATTTACAAAAAAAAAAAAAGAACACAACACACAAGTGTGTATTGTAAATATTTTCCAACTACGAATTTGGCTAGAGAAGTCCCTATGATCTTTGATGATGAAGTCAGGTTAAAAAATTAAAATAGTGAACAAAAAGTATATGAAATTAGATTTCGATTGTACATTTCCCATCAAAGAGTCTTTCCTCCTTTACCCACTAAGAATCATACGATAACCAAGTTTATCGAGCCATCGGTACCCCTAGATAAGAGAACCACAATTTTGTTATGCAGAATATTTACGAGGCAATCTATTATTGAATTAAAAAACATTTCCATGTTGATCTCCTGAAATCTCATATGGTCCGTAATTTCATATTGAAAGCCTTAGCTAATTCGCCCGACTACCACGGTTAGCATTCGTTTGGGTCTGCCCAACCCATTCATGTGGCCCAGGTCCACAAGAGTGCTTGGCTAAAGCCATGTGGGTGCATTACTAATCCATCCCTGCAAGTTTGATTTGGCCTTCTTCAATTACTATATTCCTATGAAGGTAAATTATCAATAGGTTTCACTTTTAAAATTTATTATCCATTAAGCTTTATTTATTAGTTCCTTTTATTTTTATGAATAAATTTACAATAAATTTTTCAATCAATACCTGTAAATAAATAAGCCTAATTAATAAGACTGATTAACACGTAACCCTTCTACTAATCTCATCGTTTTCATATTTCTCATTTTATGTATGAAAATTGCTTTATAATAAATTTTGATATATCCTTCTTCAAATAAATGGATAATGCCATGATAGGCACCTTCAAAAGAGTGTATACCATGCAAGTTATGTCATTTGTGAGTTTGATTATCACAAATAATACAACTTAATATTATGAGAGTCATAACTAAAAAATAAATAAATAAAAAATTGAATTATAACCAAACATCATATGTGGTATAACCAAACAATTCTTAGACCACAACTAAAATAATATCATAATCAACATCACAATGTATCATAACTAACAATACAATAAATCATAACAAAAAATACAATGCTCGTAACTAAATGTACATATTCCCCATATAAATAGATATATAACAAAAATAAACAAGACAAAATAAATTTTCATAAAAGTGTTGTTATTAGCACTTACCAAAATTTCTTTGGACCCCTCAATTCTAGCTTTTTTTATTTTATTTATTTTATTTTTTTGATTCAACTGAATTAAAGGCAAACAGAAGATAAAATATCCTTACAAAACAGGAAATTCAGTCCCTCACAATACTTACTCCAGTCATGTCATCAATGACTAGAGATCTCAATACATCTGGTAGATCTTCTAATATTACCACATGATCATCCTGGGCTACTCCCAAATTCGTTAATTTGTCAGCAACTTTGTTCCCCTCGCGGAAAGAGTAGCTGAGAGAACAGTTGCATCTCTTCAGGAGGAATTTTGTATCTTCAGTGAGGGCCTTATGAGGTGAGTTGTTGTTTGATCCATCTTGAAGTTGAATGATAGCTTGTTCAGAATCTGTTTCAATTTCCACATTCATGGTGCCTTTTTGGAAGAGAATGGTGAGACCCCGATATATACTCCATATTTCAGCTTCCAAACTTGAACAGTGGCCTAGTTTGCCATAGTATCCCCATATCCAAGTGCCAGCTTCGTCTCGCAATAGTCCTCCATATCCAACCTGGCCTGGGTCTCCTTTAGAGCATCCATTTGTGTTAAGTTTGAGTTTACCTGCAGGTGGAAAAGACCAGTGAATTAGTCTTGGTTGAGTAGGATTGGAGTGGAGAGGGGAATGGAAAGCTTGTTGAATCTCTTGAACATAAAACCTCATATTTTTAAGACTGGTTTGAATGGGGTTCAAGATGTTGTCAAAAACTATTTTATTTCGCCCTTTCCAAATCTGCCAAAGAGTGACAGTAAAGATGAGGGGCCAATTAAAACCACAAAGCATCAGTTTGTTTTTCAAATTTGAGGAAACCAATTCAAACAAAGGTTGTCCACTTCCTTGCACCCACCAGGCACGGTTAATGATTGCAGTCCAGATAGCCTTAGAATTGGTGCAATCTCTGAGTAGGTGGCTCATATCTTCACTAAGCAGGCCATATCTAGGACAAAGATCAGATGATGCCATGTTTCTCACAAGCCTTAGTTGATTGGTAGATAATCTGCCTTTCAAGATAAGCTAGAGGAAGCACTTTAATTTCTAAGGAATTTTCATTTTCCATAGCCATTTCCAATCTCTGCCATCTCCTTCTTGATGAGTGATAATTTTGTAAGCAGATGCAGTGGAAAACATACCAGTAGTGGACCCATTCCAGGAAGGAGCATCTGGGTAGGTCACAAATCTAGGCCTATAAATGGATATGATGTCCTGGAGGTCCTGTTGGTTCACAAGATTGACAAGGATATTAGTGTCCCAATTTCCCTCATCATCAAGAACGGTGCTTACGTTGGTTGAATCATTAACATGATTGGAATTATAATTTTTGGTCAATGGTTGTTTTCCACACCACCAGTCATTCCAAAAAGAGATAGTGTCACCATTTCCTACTCTCCACTTCACACTATTTCTAAGGGTATCTCTGGTGAGGCAAATACTCTTCCAGATATGGGATGAGTTGTTCTTTTGGGGGCAGTCAAGGAAAGAGGTGGTTCTCAAATATTTGGATTGCAAGATTTGGCACCAAAGTTTGCTATTTTCATTCAGTAAACTCCACCATAGTTTGGTGAGGAAGGCTGAATTTTGATCTCTAGCTTTTCTAATTCCATGGCCACCATCCTTTTTGCTTTTGCACACACCATCCCAGTTAACAAGATGAATTTTCTTTTTATTCACAGTATCACCCCATAGGAAATTCCTATTAATTTTGTCAATTTCGTCACAAACAGTCCTAGGGAGTGCTAGAGTTTGCATATTATAGCTAGGGATGACAGAGGTAACTGATTGGATGAGAGTAATCCTACTTGCAAGGGAGAGATTTTTAGCTTTCCAACCTGATAATCTAGACTTCAGTTTTCTAATAATTTCATTGAAGTTATGTTTACTAATCCTTGAGTGAAGGAGGGGGGATCCCAAATATTTACCAAGGTCAAAAGTAAGCGGGATACCACTTTGGTTACTTAGGGACCTGACTTGGTTAGAAAAGAGGTTGGGGGATACAAAGATTTTGGATTTTAAGTGGTTAATTTTCTGGCCAGAGATCGCACAAAAGTCATTGAGGACATCCATGATAGTAGCACAGTTGGTGTGGTCAGCTTTAGCAAACAAAATAAGGTCGTCAGCAAAGAATAAATGGGATAGAGGAGGACTATGTCTAGAGGCTTTGATTCCATGCCAAGATCCTTCATTCACTTTAATATTTATCATGTTTGATAACCTTTCCATACAAAGAACAAAGAGGTAAGGTGATAGGGGATCCCCTTGCCTAAGTCCTTTTTCCATATGAATACCATCCAAAATTTCGCCATTCTAGAGTATAGAAGAGTGGTTATTGGTAACACAGGACATAATCAGTTCCAACCAATTCTCATTAAGTTTAAATTCATACAAAGTATCTCTAATGAAATCCCATGACAGCCTGTCATAAGCTTTTTCCAGATCAATTTTAAAAATCATACCCTATTTTTTTCCTTTTTTGTTTCTCAAAGTATGAAGGATCTCTTGCGTGATAATAATATTGTCAGTTGTGTTTCTCCCAGGTATGAAACTACTTTGGTTAGGACAGATGATTTTATCCAAGAGGGGTCTAAGTCTACCCACAATGATCTTAGTGATGATCTTATATGAGACATTACAGAGACTAATGGGTCTAAACTGTTTGATGTTCTCAGGATTATCTACTTTAGGGATCAACACTATTAAGGTCTCATTGATAATATTGGGGACTTCCTCGTTTGGGAACAGGCTATTTTAGTAACTTTTTGGCTTTTTACGAAAAGATGTGCAGAAAAGTAGAGAGGTGATGTGACTAGTTTTAGTTGGCTTTTTGGCTAAAATAGTCAGTCCCCAAACGAGGCTTGTTATTATGAAAACAATCAGTGACAAACTCACAAACAGACTGACCCACAATGTTCCAATACTTCTGGTAGAAGATGGCTTGCATACCATCCTTTCCTGGTGCTTTAAAGGCACCAATATTCTTAACAGCTCTCAAGATCTCAGAATTAGATATGGGTTTAAGGAAATCAACATTGTCATCATTGGTAAAATAATTAGGAGCAATATTACGCCAATGGTTAAGAAAGTGAGTGTCCATTTGTTTGAAAATGTTAGAAAAATAGTCTAGGATAATGGCCTTAATTCCCTTTTTCTCCGTGATCCAGTTTCCTTCAATGTTTTTAAGGGCATTAATTTTAATTTTCCTCCTCTTGTTGATGGTAAAGACATGGAAAAACCTAGTGTTTCTATCACCAAGGAATATATATTTAGAGCGAGATTTTTGAAACTAGAGCATTTCCTCTTGAAAGAGAGTATCATTATATTGTTTGATGAGATCCTTCTCTAAGGCCTGTAAATTATGAGAGGAACTTGTAGTTTGGGCTCTTTGGATGCCTTCAATCCTAGCAAGGAAGAGTCTTTTTCTTTTAAAAATGTTGCCTAATATTTCCTTGTTCCACACTGAAACTCTGAGAGTGAATTCAGCTGTGGACTCAAGAAGATTGTTGTTCATATCTTGCCAGGAGGAATTCATCACATTTAAAAGACTAGGGTGAGACATCTAAGCAGCTTCAAACCGAAAAGGTCTGCGAAGGGGGTTTAGAGAATGCATACCTTGAGTGTGGATTATCAATGGAGAGTGGTCAGAGTATGTTCTAGGAAGCACTTGGATAGTCGCTTCAGGGAACATAGTCCTCCAAGCTGCATTCCACATAGCTCTATCAAGTCGTTCCATGGTGTTAGCAAGTCCTTGCCTGTTATTCGTCCACGTGAGTCTGGGACTAGTGCTTCCCAAGTCTAACAAGTTGCAGTTGTTCACCCTATCAAGGAATTTCTGGGTTCTACTAGAGTTATGGTTTGGAGAAAAGCTCATTCTCTCATTTTGGCTACCATAGTCATTGAAGTCACCTGCCACTAGCCAAGGTTTCTCCATGTTCTGTGCAACTGACTCAAGATCTTCCCACAGAATGTCCCTAAGAGAGGGGTTTAGGCTAGCATATACAGCTGCTAGGATCCATTCCTCATAGTCCTCTTTATGGACAGTGGCGTGAATGGCTTGGGAGCTAACAGACGAAGCTCTGACATTAACCTGGGTGGTGTCCCAAACTATCCAAATACCTCCAGATCTACCAATAGGATCTACAATTGTTGAAGCTGTGAAACCCAACCAGTTGAAGAAGTTTCCCATGGAACTAAAAGCCACATTCGTTTCCAACAGAATTAGCATTTCCAGTTTGTGAACGCGAATAATCTTAACAGGATTACGTTTGAAGGTGTTGTTGCCGGCACCGCGGCAATTCCAGATGAGTAGTTTTAACAAATCCATAGAAGGGTAAGAGATGGGTGTATTAGTTACCAAATCCTTGACAATACTACGGATGCATCGGTGATCGTCCTCCACAGATCTCATAGACGCCATCTGGATTGATTGAAGTGGCTTCATTAGACTGTTCTCCCATGGTGTCTCTATAATCAGTCGAATTTGTTCGATCCACCAAATGAAAGGGACGAGATGAGCTGCTTCGTTCTCGGGATCTAATAATAAGCCCACTGCTCTGCTCTGATTCTGGTGTTCTTGCACTTCCAGCTTCGGTGACTCTGGTTCGGAGCCCTCTGGAATCTCCATTGGTAATAATACCTGGATCTGGTGGTTTCGGTTCTTTCCTCCAAACTTCCTCAGTGAAATTGTTAACTGTGTCTATGGGGATTTGGGTCTTAGGAGGGAGGTCTGTGTTAATACAGGCTACCATGGTTGGGTTCACTGGTGGTGATGGGTTTGCCAAGGTGTATATCATGTCAGTTGCTTCAACTGGCGATATGATCTCCTTGCTACAGCTAGTGTTGCTTTTCAGAGCGTCATCACGTGTTTCTGGTCGAATTTCAGAGGGTTGGTGTAATGAGCTGGCTTCCTAAGTCTTTAATACAGGATGAGGTTTCGATTAGGTTTCTATATCCATAGCTTTGGGATGGGCTGGGCCAATTTTGGACTTGCCTTTATTGATATTTGGTTCAGTTGGGCCTGATTAGGTGATATGTTCGTGATCTGCCGCTATGACAGTGCCTAAGTTGTTCCTGCCTTTGTTAGGTTCCTCGTGGTTAGCATGGTCCACTTCAAGATATTTAAATCTGTTAGACTTTGGAGATGGGCCTGTGGACTCTTGGTTTTTCTTAGTTTGGGTTGGTCTGCGAGTGCGCTTGGTAACTGGTATCTATGGGTCAAATTCAACCTCTCCTTCTCTGACCTGTGGCAGGTTAACGTTGTTGGATGTGATTTCAGTGACATTGCCTGTATCATCGGAAACGACTAGTTTGGTCGTTGATGATGGAACATTTGGAGCCTTAAATTGGCATGCTTCTTTCTAATGGTCAATTCTTCTACAAATGAAACAGAAAGAATGGAGAGATTCGTGTTCAATATTGTAGTACTTATCCTCGAGGATGAATTTGGGCCGTAATGGTTTACTAAGATCAATTTCGATGCATACTCTAGCAAATTTCCCCCTGGTAGCCATAGCCATTGTCCAGTCAATTTTGAGAGGTTTTCCGATAGTTTTGGCAATTGCAAACAAGACTTTATCTTGGTAGTATTCAATCGGAAGCTCCGGAAACCGAACCCATACCGCGGTTGTGGTTTCAAAGGCTTCCGATGGTTTGAAGTTAGGCTCCCACCTTCGAACCGTGAGGTAATGATCCATTATCACCCAGGGCCCTCCAGTGTAAACTTTGGTATAGTCCTCTAGTTCAGAAAATTTAAAGAGAAAATAATTAGTTCCCAGGTCTATGGCATTGAATTCACCAATGAGACCCCAGATGTTCTTCACTCTAGAACAGAGCATTTTGTATCCAATACTTTTGCCTAGTAGCTTGACGATTAATGTGTTTTTCCACGGCCTTCTTATCTTATCCAAAAGTTTCCTTGGTAACGAGACTTTAGGTATGCCCATGTGCTCTGAAACAGTACTTTCAACTAAGGAGTGGCGATCATCATCATCTTCATCAGATGAGAGAATGTCTACTCTATTGTCAAGCAAATAATGGCCGCGTTGAACCGTTTTCAGGGCCTCCTTGAACGATTTGGAGGGAGGGATCACTGTCTTTGCAGGCTCGTGCAATTTAGCGGCCTCTATGTTTGTTTCAGTTTTCATAGTCATTACGTTCTCCATCTCGTCTTGCATCTGCGAGTGAACTGTCTCTATATTATGTTCTGTTTCCATAACTATTACCTGCTCCATCTCGTCTTGTGCCTGGGAGGTAGAGCTTTTGATTTTCTTGGTACTTCTAGTAAGGTGGTCTTGCTCTTAAGATGACTTTGCCAGTTCAATTTGGATACAGTGGTCGGAAATGTTGCCGTCGGTAGTGGTTGACATTGTTAATGACAACTTTTAATGAAACATTCATCCACCAAATAAAAACAATTAGAATGACACTCTACAATATTGTACACCCACCTCCATCCCCATTTATATACGTTCATTACCAATCTAAACCTTAATCGTATTCTTCTTCATCACCATCCTAAACCCATGTATTCATCTTCAATAAAAATATTTGAAACCACCTAATCATATGTTTTGTTTAGTTGTTTCAAATGTGTTCGGTGTCCCAAATTAGTTAATGTTACAAACAATCCTTTTACAGACTCCGAGTTTCTACATTTGTAGTTGTTTTCATCATTCGTTGATACTTATAAAGTAATGGAGAACGATGACTGCAACTTTGATAAAGTTAGTGTTGTATTAGTAAATTTATCCATCTTGATTTTACGATTCTCGGTCGTTTTTGGATCGGTATTGATTTGTCAACTGTTAAAGTTTTGTTTAGTAAGACAGTGCTAAACAAAAAAAAATTAGTTAAGTAATACAGTGTTGAATATAAACATTTTATTCAGTACTAGAATACCGAACAGTTCCATTTTTGTAGGATCTTTCTCCTATTTCTATTTTTCCTGAAGGTTTTTCCCTCTAAAACCCCTTGTATCAAGGGATTTACTCAGAAATAAACAAAAATAATAATATGGGATGGAGAGTTGGAGGTTACCTGAGAGAAAAAGAAAGAGACCGTCGAAGAGACTTTTGACCGAGATATCGTTGTTCATGGTGACAAGGAGAAAAAAACCATTGTTTATGAGAGAAGAAGAATAAAGGAACAGTCGATTCTCTCAATCGTTTGTTATTCTCAATCGTCTTTCAATCGTTCATCGTTTACTAAAAGAAAAAGAAGAGGGAGTGTGAAAAATTAGGTGGTGTGCAGTTAGATGTGGTGATATTATGAATATGAGTAAAATTGGTATTAAATAAAGTGTTCAAAAAAATCTTATTAAAATTTAAAATTTAAGGTGAGGGTTAAAAAAAAAATAAGAATCTAAAGAAATTAAATAAGTGTTAAAAACAGTTTTCTTTTCACAAACTTTTTGTTGAAAAATGTTTTTCTCCAACTTTTTGTACATAAATTACTTTTGACAAAAGTGACCATTGATCTAATTGGTTAGCATGTAGAAATCAAGCAATTTAATCAATCCTTTTCACGGCACATCAACAGCCCTTAGTAGGGAGAGGAACATGAATCCCTAATCTCATAGGCTTATTCTCTTCACACACACACTAATAATTCCATGAAAGTTTCACCACATTGGCATTTCTATGGCCACTCATAGTCGTTATTTATTTGAGCATTTGTTTGAGGTATAGGTTAGTTTTTTAGTTTTTTTTTGACTTTTTGTTTATTTTAATTTGGGATTAAAAAGCCTCATATGAGGTCGGTTTTATAGTTTTTTTTATTTTTATTTTTGTGAGAGAAAAAATAAAATAATTATGATTTAGATATAACATTTTGTCTTATTAACTTTTTAACCTACTTTATCTTTTTGTAACTATTTTACCCAAATATGTTATGCCAAACATAGCCTAACGACAATCATTCAAGGATCTAGAGAATAATTTTGCTTTCCTACTTTAAGATGAGTTGACATAATCCCACCTCCTAATTAGTTCTTTCAAGTAATAGGCCCACTTAAAATATGAAAATAACTGAGACTGCTAAATCATTACCTTTAATTATTATTTATTTTTTTTATAGATAGATCACCCTTATTTTTTTTTTTTCCTAATGATATAGATTGTTATACGTAAATTATTAACTTGTTTAGGAATCAGTCAATTAAGACTTTACTCCTGTTATATTAATAAAAATAAATTTAAAAATAATATTTCAAAAATTTATACTATTACTCAAAATAATTGTCTCGTTTAAGAAGTTGACTATTTTTTATAGGCTATTTTTATTTTTAACTATTTTAGTAGGTTAAAATTTTTATATTTAAAAAGATAGTTGATTTTTTTTGTAATTAAATATAATGTTTGTGAGAAAAAAAGTGAAATAATTATGATTTTGATGTGACATTTTATCTTATTGACTATTTTAACCTATTTTATTTTATTTTTTTATAGATTTTAGTTTTTTTAAAAAAAATCAAAAAATCTCTTGCCAAACAGGCCAATATATCCTAGTGAAAGTAACCAATAAAAGAAAAAATATTTGGTGTGTTTGGTTTGATTTTGGGAGATAAATTTTTTTTAAAAAAATTTGGAGAGAGAGTTTAGAAATTGTTTTGGTTTGTTTGGTTGTATATTTTAGAAATAGTTTTGGAGTATGGGAGTTTGGAATGATTTGATATTTTGTTATAGTTGAATAGATGTGTGTGAAAGAAAAAATGATTGAGAAGGATAGAGGATAGAGAAAAAGTAATTAATTGATGTGTAGAAGAAAGAAAGTGATTTTAAATTTTTTTTTTCCAAAATCACTAAACCAAATGAAATTTTAAAAAATTTTCTCTAAAATTATCCTCTCAAAAACAAAGCAAATAAGGCGATTATCTTCATCCATCAGATAAAGTCATGAAAACATTATACTCAAGGACGCAGCATGATAATTATTAGGTGAGTCACAAATGTCAGCATGACTAGATGTATGTATAATTACACATTTATTTAAGTTAGCATATGACTTGAAGAACACCAAATAACTTATTGACATTATAGATGGATCACTTATTAAAAAAAATTAAAGAAAGAAAATTATCCTCTCAATTGGATTATCAAAAAATTACTACTGATTCATGAAATTTTTTATAATTTTAATTATTAATGTATATAAAATTTACCATTTATCTGGAAAAAAAAAATTAAAAAAAATGTACATTGCACTGAAATTTCCCTGAAAAAAATGGTTGTCCTTAAGTCATTTGCGGGTGGATTCAACTATGGCAAAAGTAGGGATCCATTTTAAGTGGTTGGAAGTGGCAAATTGCATCATCCACCCCTAAAAATGACAACCATTATCCCCTTATGTTCCATGGGTATGGGTCCAGTTTCTTTCTATTAAAGAGATCCCCTTAGGTTTATCTATTATCGATTGTCAAATATTTATTTATTCACCATTTGGTTCATATTCCAAATTGAGAGTAGGGTGTCGGCATCCTCTCTTTCAATAGTCAATTCAATGATTGTCCTACTTTGACCAAACAAGAAAAAATTTCAATTATTTCAATATTTAATGATGTTTTCAATTGTACAAGTTTTCTATCAATTATTTCAACTGGATCGATTGTTCTTTTGAATTGTGCAAGCCTTCTATCTCTCATTTTGATTTTTCTTCCCCTAATAATGATAACAAGAAGGGTTGAAAGCGGTTCCTTTTTAGAATGGAGAAAATTACGTTGGCCAGGACAGGGTAGGAGCGACAAATTGGTGGAGAAATTTGTTACGCGTAGATTTTTGATTTGAAAATGGATTTGTGGAGAAAAAATAGATGTAAATAAATAGAAGTTAAATTTTATCCTTTTCCTTTCTATCCACAAATCCAAGGCCTAAATATAACTATTGGAGGAGTAATGATACTAAAAGCACATCTCTAACACTATTCAACATTTTGTCTATTCAAATGTTATCATAAAGTATATATTTTATTTTATCTATTTATTTTTTTATGTTTCTACTCCAATACTGCTAAATATCATTATTCGCTTTATCAATAAAAGGATGTCTAAATGTTATGTAAAATAAAACTTAAAAATTTAATATAATTATATTAAATTTATAGATCCTGTTGAGTATATTTTTTTGTAAACCTCAAAAAAAATCAAGTGTAATATTAATTTTTTGGTACTTTTTAAAATTGCATTCTCCAAAGTAAAAGAAAAAAGATGTGAATTTGAGAAGAGAACAAGCGAAGAAGCCTTCACGTGGGCATAATAACAATAATAGCAGAGCAAACACCATCATGAAAGGAAGGATCGAAGGATGGGGCCAAAGTGGTTGGGTCATATATCCCCCTCGTTGTGATTCACTCTTTTTGTGTGTTTGTGAAAAAAGCCTTGAATATTGCATTGCACTATCTGTGGCTTGTGTGTTTTGGTTGGACTGTACTCCGTGGTGTGTGTTATAAAACAAGATGGTTGGGAACATTCAAGGTTAGTTTGGTTGGGATGTGGGTTGGTTTTTTAATTATTTTAATTTGGGTTTAAAAAGTTTCATTTGAGATAGATTTTTTGACATTTTTTACTTTTGTGAGAGAAAAAATGAAATGATTATAAGTTGGATGTGATGTTTTATCTTATTGAGCTAAAAAGCCTATTTTATTTTTTATAATAAAATAATCAAAAAATCAAAAAGTTTGGCATGCCAAACGAAGACTCAAATGATCTGAGTGTGGAATAATATTTTGTGAATTTTTTAATTTTGACATGAATGATTTATTTTTTTATCAAACTAAAGAAAAGATTAGTTAATGTAGGTGTAAATTGGTCTAGACTTTGCTGACCGGCGAAAAAAAAAATTGCTAAAACAAAAATGATGACGACTATAATTTGTAGCGATATTTGGTAATTCTAAAACATGTTTATATTTCACATAGTTTCATACAGATTTGCTATTTCTCTTTTCAAATCCCTTTCCAAATATAGCGATATTTGGTCTTTCTTTCAATTCAGTCTGTTTTAGTTTTGTTCCACGTATTTGTAATGGTGCAGCGCATGATATTGCGCACCATGCTCTATCGATTGATGAGGCTCGAGTGTGGGATGTTTGTTTTCCATCCTGGTGTTTACACTCCCATCAATCTGATATTGGGTCGCTAGACCCATTGTAATTATCTCTATGAATAAAACTCTTCTTTCTTTGGCAAAAAAAAAAAAAATTCAATAATTGAATTTAAATATATTATGTGAAAATTAATTTTTTATTTGATAATTTATAATTTGTATCATTTTAAAGTTTAAGTAATTTGTAAATGTAAGTTTAAAATTTTAAAAAAAAAATTATACAAAATTTTTTATTTAATACTAATTGAATTTGTAATTATTTATATATAAGTGTCATATACTATTATGATATCATTTCCACTGCTATAACCACCACTATATCACATTTTATTATAGTCAACATCATTTCTTGCCACACCATACTTGTTATTATCAACACCATCCATTCTCCACCACTGCTTTTCCTCCACCACCGCCATGCCAGCCCTCCACCTCCACCGCATTTCACTTTTCATTTTAGCTTCAAACCCACCGAAATCCACCCAAATCCACTTCCCAAACAATGGCATTGTAATGCTTACAAAGGGGTGTTTTGGCAACATGATTTTTAGCCCTTTTTTTAGGCTTGTAGCAAAAGTTAAAAGTTGGTTTCTTTATCATTTTTTTTATTTGGGAAGTTGGTTTTTAACCAATGGTGAATTACAATTCTACCTCTCATGAGTTAAAATATGTTACATGGATGAAATTGTAAATATTTTAAATCAATGGGGGTAGTTTGGTTATTTTACTGCGATTTGACATAACAAATATTAATAAAAAAAGTCAAAAGTAACTTTTTACCAACTTCTCACATCATTTGTCTAAAAAAATCAAAAACTTAACTAAAAATTAAAAAATTATTTTTTACCATTTTCCCAAACCAAGCCAAAAACATCAACGTTGTCATTCATATATAGTAAAACACAGAAACCTAAGCCTAATTGTTTGTCCTCATGGTATATTTCATGCAAGCTGTCAGTTGTCGGACACCCCAACAGCATCAAACTAGAGGCCCAGTCACCAGTTCTGGACCACGCCCTCCTTGTTATTTTATTTTTATTTTTATAATAAAAATTAAATATGACGGTAATATTACATCCTGATGTCACCAACTAATAATCTATTTAATAATATATGATAATTTTTAAAAATATTCAAAATATATCAAAGATGCATTTGATTTTAATGGTATAGATGCACGCTACTTTCATAATATAACCAACTTACCACATATGAATAAAATAAAATAAAAAATAAAAATATATTGATTAATAATACTATGTTATTATATCACCATTATATTAATTTTTTTTTTCCCACACTTATCTTACAACACCGGAGCAAATATCACTCTACCCCATTCATTGATAAACAAATATATTTTAACTCATCAATTATAAAAATATTTCATTTATACTCTTATTCAAATTTCCTCCAAAAATAATTAGTGTTTTGGTTTTAATTTTTTGAAATTGAGTTTTTTATTTTTATGTATTTTTTTGTTGTTTTTAGTAAATATTTTTAAAATTTTAAGCATTTTTTTTTCTTTTTTAGATGCACCTTACTTAAATATATCTAAATAATAAAATATTTGTGAAAAAATATTTTAACAAATTAATAAATATAAAAATATTTGACATGTATTGAATTTTTGTATTTTTTTTGTATTTAGTGATTTTTTTTTTTAAAAAAAAGTTCACAAATATTATATTTTTTTAAGTATATTTATATTAGGTGTGTCTAAAAATTACTTAAAATATTAAAAAAATTTAGTAAAAACAAAAAAAAATACGAAAAACAAAAAGATAGAACTTCCTCAGAAGTGAATTCTAAAAATAGAAACTAGACAAAGTAAATGTATTTGATCGAATTTTGATTAAATTAATATAAAAATAAATAAATAAGGAATATCGTACCAAGTTGTCTCATGTTAGACAACTTACATCAAAGTGACGCCCATTTGGTGAAATGTCGTGAATGCCTTTGTTGAAAAATCAGGCTGAGAAATGTATAATTTTGTGTTTATATTTTGAATTTGTTAAAAATTTATGGAGTAAAACAGAAAAGAAAAGTAAATAAAGTTGGGTTAGTTAATTTTTTATTATTATTTATTTTTTCTTTTTTAAGATGAAGTTTTCATTAACGAAATGATACATCTGGCAAGTTGAAAAAATTTATCTTTTTTTTGTTATTATTGTCTTTTGTGATTTTTAAATTTTTTTTACTACATCCTTCTCGATGTGAAAAAATTTTGAGCAAAAAAATTAAAGCAAAAATTTAAAATTTATAATAAATATAAGGGTTAATTACACTAATAGTCCCTATAATTTAGGACTTGTGTCACTTTGATCCCTGACTTTTCAATTGTGACACATTTGACCCTGAATTTTGAATCTTGTTCCAAATAAGGACAATTGAAAATATTATTAAATTTTTTAAGGGTAAAATTGTCAATTTCATAAAATATAAACTAATTTGACAAAAATAAATGTAAAAAAAATATTTTTAATATTTTTAAAATTATTTTTATCCACCAATGATAAAATTATGTAAAATTAATAAAAATTACATGATTAATTTTTTAAAATTAATTTTACATGATCATCATCCAAACACATAATAAAAATTAATTTGGTAAAAAATAAATAAATGTCTAAAAGACTTATCAATTTTATATAATTTTATTTTTAGTAGGTAGAAATAATTTTTAAAAATTCAAAAATATTTGTTTGACATTTATTTTTGTCAAATTAGTTTATATTTTATCAAATTGACAATTTTATCCTTAAAAAATCTAATTATATATTCAATTGTCCTTATTTGGAACAAGATTTAAAATTCATGGTCAAATGTGTCACAATTGAAAAGTCAGGGATCAAATGACACAAGTTCTAAACTATAAGGACTATTTGTGTAATTTGCCCTAAATATAATTTATCCTTTCATAATTTTATACAGATTTTTATTATATATTTAATTTCTCATCTCATTTATTTTTATATTATAACTTATCTTTCAATATTTTATTAATAATTTTATTGTATATAATTTTATGAAAAAAAGGACAATCAAACGTGATGAAATGAAATGATTTTGTTAGGATTTGCGAATAATCATTAATACGTATCCAAATAGAGGGGGACAAAAATAAAGGAATGGAATGCTGTGTTAATAATAAAATAAACTAAAAGATATAGGGGTCTTTTGGAACACACAAAAAAATCAGTTTTTTGACTTTTTGATTTTTTTAACAAAAAAAGTCAATTTTTTTATCCAAAACAACTCAGTTTTTTGCCAAAAAAGTCAAAAAATCAATTTTTTACTAACTTTCCAAAACGCCACTTAAGGCTGTTTGGGATAAAAATAAGTGCACTTTTTGATTTTTTTGATAAAAAAATAGAGAAAAAAAAGATAGTTATTTGAGATAATATTTTAACTTTTTACAAAAAAATGTATATTAAAATATTATATAAAATAACAAAATTACCATATTATCCCTAAATATTATGCGTACTGACATCCCTTATACCTTGAAGCCAGCACTATATGCTGCATACTTTAGAACTGGACGGTGCCTCTAGTCCGAGCACAATATAGGACGATGCTGTTTGGCCCTTGGGGGCCGACCATGGGTCTCATTTTGATAATTAGAACCGTTCAATGTGTAGAATTCGTCAAGTACTGTATTCTTGCAAAAAATCACTTTGATCGGATATCGATAGCTATCTGATCGGATTAGTTTTTTGTCAACCGTTAATTTGTTCAACGCTTATTTTTTTTTATACAAAACTGATTTGATCATATAGTTATCAATATCTGATTAACGTGATTTTTTACAAGCATATAGTATTCGACAAGTTATACGCATTAACGGTTTAGATTATCAAAACGGGGCCCTGTGATGGGCCTCCACTGGCCGAACAGTATCATCCTATGTAATTTGTACCACCATTTGAGACTTTTTTTTTTTTTTTTAGTAAACATCACTTCAGACTATACCATATTCCTGTCATAGAAAGTTGGTTTGTATTTTTTTTTTTGTAATTTTTTTTTTTTGTAGATAGTAATAACTTTTTAACTTTTTTAGTAATTTTTTTGACTTTTTATCTTTTTTAAAACATGTCAAACCAGCCCATAATACAGGGTGTTTTGACAACACATCAAAAAAGTTAAAAGATAGTTTTTAACTTATTTTAAGACTTTGTTTGGCATCCCCTAAAAAAGTTAAAAAACCAAAAAGTCACTATACTATTTAAGTCATATTATCTTATTTAAAGTCATATCACTTTTCTACCACATCACTTCAAACTCAACTCATATTTCATAAAAAGTCAAAAAGTGCACATCCCAAACAATTCATAAGTCACATCACCTCTCACATCAAATAGTAAAAAAACAAAAAAATTCAAAAATTCAATTTTTAACCACCTTCCTAAAAATCTAAGTATTTTAGGTTTTATGTTATTTTAATTAATTTTATTTTGATCATTAATTTTAAATTTTATATCAATTTAGTTAAATTGATAATTCGATTAAAAGTTTTGAAGAAAAATAATTATTGAGAATTGATTGAAATTAATTTATTTAGTTGAATAAGATTAAAATTTACTTGCGTGCTTATTTTCAGCAAATTTTTTTTTTTACAAACAATTATAATCAATTAAATTAAATTAAAATAAAATCATAAATTCCGAATAAAAATTAAACTAATTAAAATGATAGAAAGACAAAATATTATGAATTATCATATGCATATACTTCGGAATTATTGAATAATTACTCAAAAATATCATCATTCATTATGTCGCCTTATATTCCTCAATTACTCAACACAATATTTTACTTACCTACCTTATCGACCAATCATAATATTATGAAGGGTTCAGGTTGTCTCATGTTAAGATCAAGACTAGACCCGTCTAGTCCGGTTATATCATTGTAAAAAATTACGTTGATTAGATATCGATAGCTATTTGATCAGATTAGATTTGTATTAACAAAAATAAACTGTGAAAAAATAAACGATTGACAGAATTCTGATCCGATTAAATAACTATCGATATCTAATCAATGTGATTTTTTTCAAAGATATAGTACTCAACGAGTTTTATATATTGAATGATCTGAATTATTAAAATGAGACCTCTATTGAATGGTCTGAATTATTAAAATGAGACCTAAAAATAAACACATAGGCCAAACTAGACGGATCCAGTCTTAGGTTAAGTTTGGGAACTCTAAAATAATTCATCTTTTTATCTTTTTCTCATCACATCATCTCTTTATTTTTCTACATATCTTTTTATAAAAAGATAAAAAATACATTTATTTAAATTATCTCAAACAACCTTTTAATCTCAACCCGAGATAAGTTGGACCCTATTATGAATTATCACGTGCTTATATTTTAAGAGTGAGGAATCATTGTTGTTACTCAAAAATATAAGTAGCCCAATAGACAGAGGGTGTGTACAGAGTGAACACGGCGCAAGTTAGTGAGAGGTGGTGAAGAAGAGCGAAGAGTTTGAATAATGGGGGGCAAAGGGAGAGAAGGACAGTCCAAGTCCATGACTTCCCAAAACAATATATATGTATACCACTATGTATCTATATATATAGTATTAAATGCAGCGGGACATAGTAAACATTTTAGGGTTCTTGACATTTCGTGTGTTTCCATTTTTCTATCCATCTCTATCTGTTCGTCATCCATAGTCATCTCTCTCTCTCTATATCTGCCATTATTATTGAGAGAGAAAGCTAAACACACACACACACACACAGAGCTATGGCGAGGACTAGGTGCTATCTGGACATAAGCATCGGAGGAGAGCTTGAAGGTAGGATTGTGGTGGAGCTATTCAACGACGTCGTCCCCAAAACCTCCGAGAACTTTAGGGCTCTCTGTTCCGGTGAAAAGGGCATTGGCCTCATCACCGGCGTCCCTCTCCACTACAAGGTCTCTCTCTCTCTCTCTCTCTCTCTCTCTCTCTCTCTCTATATATATATATATATTTTATATGTATATAAACAGAATATGCGTTTTTGTTTTCAGGCTGATTTTTGTTTCGGTTTTGATGATTATCGTCAGGATTCTGATGTTGGTTCTATGAATCTGCTAGAGCGGTAGTTTTTCATTGATTTTGAGTTTCAGCTGTAATGATGGGTTTGAATTGAAGCATGAAATGTTCACAACTGTTGGATTGTTTTTTTTTTTTTTTTTTTTTTTTTTTTTAAAATTCATTGATTTTGAGGGCATAGCCGTCTGAGTCTCAGCTGAAATGTTCAGAATTGTCATTCCGAGCTCTCTCCCTTGTGATGAAAATATTGACTCATGTTGTTGATTTTCATGTCACTTTAGATATGTATATATATAGTCATCTTTATAGTTCTCTGTTTGTAGCATGAATTTTAATCATGGACTGCTATGATAATAATCATGATTTAATTCAGTCAACCACTTGTTTTAAAATTGCCTTGTGCACTCCATTTTAGATTGCAGATCTTAATTCGAGAAGCACATATGTTTTCTGTGTAAATTGTAATAAATTCCGTGTGGGTTTGCTGATTTGCTTTAGCATTGAGTTGGGTAGGGGTGGAATTTTGGTCTATGGGTGAATCATGTGAGCAGTCGTAGTACTTAGAAAGTGGGAGAGAAAATTTTAGTATATCCAAGTCTAAGTAACTTATTGGCTATATGTCATTATGCTGAATTTATTAGGGCTCAAATACAGATTTGAAATAATGAGTTTTATTCAAATTATTCTCCACTGAAGATGCAGTATCAGGTATCAACCTTTTGTTTCCCATATTATTATTGTTGAGGTTTTTGAATCATTATTGAACCTGTCAGGTAAAAAACCTGACCTTGTAATTTATGGACAATATGGAATTTACATTATCGTTTGGGAGTTAGTCACTTTGTCACTGTAATCAAAATCTTTTGCATAGCATTTAAATTCACAGGAATTAGAGTGTGGAGTTGGATTTGAGGAGTAAATCTGAATCCATTGTCTAGCAAGACTTATCATCTTGCAGATTTGGTTTAATTTTCTGATGCATGTTAAATGCTATGGTTTTTCAATAACTGGGATACTGTCTCATTTGGAAATTCATGAAACCCGGAATTTAAAATTTTGAATTGCAAATCCAAATCCAGGTATATATGAAGTTTATTTATTCCTATGGTCTTTGATGTTTTTGATAAAATTCTTGCTCCACTTTTCTATAATATTGCACATATTGAACTTAAGTGGCTCAGGAACATGTTAAACTTCTTTGTATCCTTCAAGACACACTAATCTCAGTCAAGTTTTCATAGGGTATGTGACTCAGTCTTCGCTTTATTGCCCAAAGGTAGGATTGAGAAATCCTTTTGATGTGGTTCTCAGTTGTTGTTCATTGGTTTTCACAATATTATTGGTTTTAGATCTTTTTTCCCCTCTAGTTATGAATGAAATTTTGTTATAGTACACGAGTTGCATTCCCTTAATGTCTTTTAAGTAAAAATCAATACTACTTAAAAAAAAAAAACCATGTGAGATGTTCAATTTCTTTCAGGTCGAGTTGCTTGTGTGGTGATATATATGAAGTTTATTTATTCCTATGGTCTTTGATGTTTTTGATAAAATTCTTGCTCCACTTTTCTATAATATTGCACATATTGAACTTAAGTGGCTCAGGAACATGTTAAACTTCTTTGTATCCTTCAAGACACACTAATCTCAGTCAAGTTTTCATAGGGTATGTGACTCAGTCTTCGCTTTATTGCCCAAAGGTAGGATTGAGAAATCCTTTTGATGTGGTTCTCAGTTGTTGTTCATTGGTTTTCACAATATTATTGGTTTTAGATCTTTTTTCCCCTCTAGTTATGAATGAAATTTTGTTATAGTACACGAGTTGCATTCCCTTAATGTCTTTTAAGTAAAAATCAATACTACTTAAAAAAAAAAAAACCATGTGAGATGTTCAATTTCTTTCAGGTCGAGTTGCTTGTGTGGTGATCGCAAGATCCAATCATGGGAAGTTTTTTGCTGTTTTTCCTATGCTTTTGGAAAAAAGATAATTGATCAATCAGGATAATCTGGTTGTTCTTGTGATTTCTGAACCCAATGGCTAGGTTCTCTCAATATAGGAAGCAGAGTTCATGTTGCAGATCAATAATAAGTGCAACATTACATTTTGAAATTGGTAACAATTATTGTTTAATGATACATGAGAATTTATTTTTTCTTTATTTCTTTTGTTTTTGTTTTTGTTTCTTTTTTTCCTCAATGGTATCATGCATTGATGAATATTTAGTTTCTTTTGCTCTCAATAATTTCTATCAAGACAGATCTATTTTATCTGTATGTGGTTTACTCTCACTTAATGAATTGTATAGCCTATGAGACTTTCTTCTATGGTTGCGTAAAATTTATGCATTTTCCATCCAAAGACTGTATGCTTATTGAGAAAAACATTGCATTCTTGCTTTTGCTGAGTGTTTTATGTTTGTGTCTGCCATACTTTTCCTGTTTGGGAGAACTGCGGAGGATTTTTTTAAGTTAGTGTCTAACAATATTTCTTTAACATTTCAGGGAGTTCGTTTTCATAGAGTTATTAAAAGTTTTATGGTACAAGGTGGAGATATTTCTGCTGGCGATGGCACTGGGGGAGAATCCATCTATGGAGAAAAATTTGAAGATGAAAATTTTGAATTGAAACATGAAAGAAAAGGAATGTTATCAATGGCGAATACTGGGCCTAACACAAATGGTTCTCAGTTCTTCATCACAACAACCCGCACTTCTCATCTAGATGGGAAACATGTTGTATTTGGGAAGGTTGTTAAAGGCATGGGAGTTGTTCGGTCTATGGATCATGTTACTACTGGTGAAAATGACTGGCCAACTGTTGATATTATAGTTGCAGATTGTGGAGAAATTCCTGAGGGGGCAGATGATGGGATAGCTAATTTTTTTAAAGACGGTGATATGTATCCTGACTGGCCGTCTGACCTTGATAACAATTCCGATGAGCTGTCTTGGTGGATGAATGCTGTGGATTCTGTGAAGGCTTTTGGAAATCAACATTTCAAGGCAAGCAGCATATTGAAATGTTTTACCTTACATTTTATTTTTGTAAACCATTTGGTGTTTCAAATTCTATAACAGAGAAATCTATAATTTAAAGTCTTCAAGCGAGAGAGAATTGAATTTTTCACTTATTTGCTTCTGTGGCCTGTAATTACTATTATTTGAGAAACCTGCATTCCTTATTACTTGCCCTTTTCATGTTTATTTGCAGAAGCAAGACTATAAGATGGCTCTTAGGAAGTATAGGAAGGCTTTACTTTATTTGGATGTCTGCTGGGAGAAGGAAGGGATTGATGAAGGTCGACTCTCTCTCTCTCTCTCTCTCGTCATAATCTCTTAAATTTCTTAATAGTCAATAACTTTTAGCAATAACAACTCACCTTATGTCTCTATACCATCTGAGCTCATAATTCTCTCTTTCTTTTTAATTTTTTTCCCCATTCTGCAGAGAAAAGTTCATGTTTAAGGAAGATAAAAGCACAGATATTTACCAACAGTTCTGTAAGTTTTTTACTTCACTGTTTAGTGGTTTGACATTTAGCTCTTTAACCGTAGTTATCTCGTAATGTCATTAGTAATATTTCGATAGATGCTTTTAGCACTGCATCAAGCAATGACCTCTACTTTATTTGCTAAAAGCGATCCATGATTTCAATGCATATCATTCAGCTAAAAATGCTAAAAGAAAAATATTGGAAAAAATCGATCTATCAGAATTCAGAATCAAGCTGGAACCACAGAACTGCGCATTCCAGCCTCATCTGTGAACATGTGTAGGTTCATAGTTTTTGTTAATGCAAATTTATTTTGTTTAATGTTGCATAGTATCTTCATGATCTAATGTCTCTAATGATTTAACAAATTCTATGAAATTATTGGAAATGAACTGCCAGAGGCCCTTGTAAGGTCTTACTTCTGCATCATTTAGACGCATTGGAGAATGGAATAATAGGCTTCCTTTATTTGGATGACCAGTTGTTTGGCTTTGTTAACCTTGTGGTTTGAATTTTTATGATATGCAATAATGGTGTAAAAGTGATTTGGTTAATCAATTGGAGGCTGTGCAAACTGGGGCAAATCAACTCAAAGAAAAATAGGCAAAGCTGAGCTCCTAATTTCCATCACAGCTTGATGGGCTGGATTAAACCAGATCTGGCCCATTCAGCTTGAAATTTCGGCAGGCTGAGCCTTTAATTTTTTGGAAGGCCTGGAGTCAAATTAAAATTTGGTTCTAGTTTTGAGTATCCCTTACATTAGTCTGGCATAAATGTATTCTTTTAGTATATGGTAAATGTTGTGCTAGCTATGAAATTTCAAAGCTGCAAATATTTTGATTTTCAGTCATGAGGCTAAACTCCTCAACTTGCTGAAAATTCTTTACTGTGCATAAAACAAACTTATAGGGTAATATTGTCTGAGATTGGGCATGGGGCTGCCTTGGGATGAGGTCATATAGTTGAGACTAAGCTTAGGCTGACTAATGATGGATGCTGGAAAATTACGTATTTGTTTGCATTATATGTTGTGGATTCCTTCTTGTTTTTGAAAAACTCACTATTTGATGTGTAAGGCCTCGTTTGGCAAGTGGGTTTTTTAGCCAAAAAGTCAAAAAGTTACTAAAAAAATAAAAAAGCCCACAACCCATACCAAAAAGTCAAAGCTTCCCTTTTCTCTCTATTTTTTACACATCTTTTCATAAAAAGCCAAAAAGTCATTCCAAACATACTAATTTTTTTTACATCACATTTTAGCCAAAAAGCCAAAAAGTTACTAAAAAAGCCTGTTCCCAAACGAGGCCTAAGTGGTAAATCAGGTGGTCTACTATGACCAGCCATTTTGAACTGTGCCCATCTAGCTTGGGCACTCTAATTACTATTGTCATCATCAATTAGCATGCCTCTTTTGGGAAAACTTTGTTCATTGATGCTTTATAAGATGAGTAGTTAAATTCAAGATTACCCTTTGTTAACATCATACTTGAGATTAACTCAAATTCAGCATTTTAGGGATGTATACTGTGGCTAATTATGCTTATAGATTAATCTGGCTAATTATATATGCCAGTTGCTGACTAGAACCAACAATTTTGTAGCAAACTTGAATGCTAACGGGAGATTTTATTTCAATCTTTAGTACATTTCTGAAATATACTATTGATTTTAATCTGGATTTAAATTTTTTTATTACATTATATATTCATTTATATAGACATACATATATCATTATATCTACTGTCTGCAGTATACTTAACTTGGCTTCTCAACTTGTTGTTCGTGGGATGTTTCATTTAATCTTTTAGGGTTCTTATTTGTTATGTTTTCTCTCACTTCCATTCTATGCATATAAACTTGTAAGTTACGCCTGAGGTTGTCCTATTTATAATGACGTTTTCAATTTGTCCAAGGAATTGATGTATACTATATTGCTGTAGGCTTGCAAATTGAAATTGGGAGATTTAAAGGGGGCACTGTTGGACACAGATTTTGCAATGCGTGATGGAGAAAACAATGTGAAAGCTTTGTTTCGCCAAGGCCAGGTTGGTAACATCAAAGAATTGTAAATTTAACTGCTAAGAGAAGAGGGGTTTTCTGGATAAAATTTGCCCCATTTATGTGGTTGCTTTGTTGATGTATTCTGGTTTTCAAAACGTTGCTTTGAATGGTACATCATTACAGCTAGTTTCTTAATTGAAATTTATAAAATTATTATTGCATAACGTTAGATGTTATGTTGACTGCAATTTTCTTTGGTAGCCGCACTTGAGCTATAATATGTGCCTTCAAGCTCTATGTATAATAGAATATAGGCTATAAACTGTTCAATTTTCAGAGGACATCCACTCGCACCCCAAGTGTGCTAAATGTTTAATCATGAATCTATTAATGTTTACTAAAATTTTTAGTTGTATTTGTCACAAACTTCATGTGTTTACTAAATTATGTGAGTATTAGATAGTATTAAGAGTTGTCTTGCCTGGCCAACTCCCAATTGGCTTTGTATGCATTGTGGATTGCATATTGTCCTATTGAATAATTTGTAGCCCTTATGATTGTCGTTGTATTGAACTGTCAGGCATACATGGCACTTAATGATATAGATGCTGCTGTCGAAAGTTTCAAGAAGGCATTGGAATTGGAGCCAAATGATGGTTTGTGACAGTTTCTAACCTTGAACTTTTTATAAATATAATGCATTGTCAAAACTTTCAGCACATTATAAATTTCACTCTGATGAAATCCTAAATAGCAAAAGAAAAAAAAAATTAACTTGGCAATAATTACCTTCTCTGTGGGCTACAAGTTTTATTTTTTATGGGTTTTTTGTATTCTACCATAACATTAATTTATTTTGGGAAATGGCTGAGGTCTTACTGAAAGTCATTTTGAAATTTGAATGACAGTTTTCAAGTACTAAACTAGATACTTAATAGTCTGGAGTTTGTAATTTTCTTAGAATTGAGGTTTGAAACGTGATAACTGACTTGGTTTCTGGCATCTTTCAGCTGGAATAAAAAAGGAGCTGGCTGCTGCAAAGAAGAAGGTTAGTATGATTGCATAAAATCTGAGACATTTTTTATGGCATTAAATGCTTATCAGCTACTGGGGTTTGAATTGTTGGAATTGGGACAGATTTCGGATAGACGAGATCTGGAGAGAAAAGCATATTCTAAGATGTTCCAATAGCAGTTGGTGGTTGCATGGTATGTTGGACCCCTTTTAAGAACTATTTCTCTGATTCTTTTTCCTTGAAAGTGTGGCTTTCTCATTTGGTTCTGGAATACCAGGCTACCATTCTCTTAGGAACAATATACAGTTAGTTACTGTGCTGATTCAATGTTGGATTGAGTGAACTTGTTCAGGCTTTTTCACACATTCAGGTAATGTTGCTTTTGCTTTTCAGTCAAGTCCGGGTGACTTTTGTGTATGTCTACCAGTTTGCATCAATTCAAGAAATTTTCACTTATGTTGTGGAGATTTCTTTGGCTGATCCATCTTATGATGATTTGACCTTAATTTGTTTCGGGTTATAAAATAGGGTTAGCTACACTAAGACTCCCTCAACTGAACGAATATCAGTTTACTCCCCCCATCTATGAACCGGTACAGTCTAACCCCTCAACTATAAACTGTGTAAATTCCTCTTATGGAAGAAAAAAATTCACTACAATGGTGATAGCATGCCATCACCGACTATATAAATTACCATGTAAGTATGATCAGTCCTGCTATGCAGTAGTTACAAAATTATGTTGGAATGGGTTTTTACATTTGAATAGTGGGGTTCACCATCCCATATGTAGTTTTATTATTGGTTGGTGATACCACTTGTCAATGTTGACATGATATAAAGGAGGTAAACTGATGGTATTCTTTAATAGTTGAGGAGGTATTGGTGTGATTAACCCTATAATTTTTTGGTAATGACAATTTTTTGGGGGATCCTTTTTACTGGTTTTCTGGAAGAAGATAAATAATTGTTTTGTGGTGTTAGCGAGTTTTCTTTGCATTTGTTATGCTTTTTCTGATGGATTTTCGTTTCTTTAATTTGACTCCCAGGTTTTCATTTGAGGGTGAAGAACATAAGCATGTATCCAAAACCGGCAAGACAACTGTACAAATTTCAGGCCAGAGCCAAATTTTAACAACTAGATTAATCTATTTTTATTAATTTATTTCTGAGTTGTTGTAGCTACCTGATCCAATGTCCATATTTCTCAAGGAACAACTGCGTGTCTGGAGAGCATTAAATGGAGATATTTGCTTGACTAACCTTTTTATTTTTATTTTTTATCACTGTTGGTTTTCAGTGTATTGTCTTAAATTTATATGGGTCCATGATAATAACATGTGCTGTATTGGCTTTTACACTCGAGGGTTACTTTCTCTTCTTGTTTTTATGTTTTCCCTGGGTCCAAGCATCTATCTTTGTTGTGGTCCTTATTTTCCTGGATTCTGTTTGTTGCCTCCTTATGGACAGAAAGAGATTTCTCACAGAAATGTGGGAACACTTTGAGAAAATGATTAAAAGTTGATTTTTTGACTTTTAACTTTTTTTGAAAAAACGTGTAAAAAAATGTGAGAGATGTGATTTAAAATTAATTAAAAGCTAAGAAGTGTCTCTTAATTCACTCCCTAACAGAGCCTAAACTTTCTGTCTTGAACCTTTTTTTGCCAATTATGTGAGTATAGCTGCTTGGGTTGGGACCAAAAATTAGATTTTTTCTACATCAGCGGTGTCTAAAATTCTTTAATGCTGTGTTTGGTTAAGGGATTTGGGGAGGGATTTGGAAAGGGAAATGGAAAAGGTAAGTGAAATGTGAAAAAAATATACCTACATTTCATATAGTTTTACACTTTTTTCTTTTTCTTTTCCAAATTCCTCTCCAAATCTCCCAACCAAACATAGCGTAAGAGTCCTCATTTTCACATTTAACACATTTTGAAAAAATAAAAGCCCTAGGCAGCCATAGCAAGGAGTAGAGATTATCAAGAGTGCTTATATCAGAAAACAAAGTGACTTCTATTCATCTCTTGTATCATTCAACCTATAAAATATACTTATATGCTTTTGCTTTTATGTTTTCATTGTTTGCTATAACTGTAAGGAAACATTTCGAATATTTAAAAAAATAATAATTAACGAATGGACTATATTAAAACGAAAATGAAAATAGAGTTATTGATTTTTTATTTTTTAATTTTAAATAAAGTTACATTAGATAACAGTACACTATTTAACAGAAGCAAAACTAAAATCCTCACGGCACTGATGTTGCTGGTTGTCATGTAATACAACCATAATGAGCAAGATTTAAACACTTGATGAAGTTAAATGAGTGAATATTATTTGTGTCTATTTTACTTAATAATGTGTTAATTTAATTTTTATTTACTATCAACGAATTAGGAAGTTTATTATAAGTTAAAAATAGATTATTAAAAAATAAAATTAAAAAGGATAGATTAGGCTAACAACCTTTCTCAAAAGGATAAATTATGCTAACAACCTTTCTCGAGATTCAAAAAAATATACTAAGTCCCATAAATTAGGCATAATTATATTGAATTCTCTTAAAATTTTAATTTTCATAATATTTAATCCATTTTCATTAATTGTATAAATGAAAAAAAATAATATTATCATATATTTTATTCTAAAATTTATAATTTATCTTGTGTATCTTTTTTTTTTTGGGTGGGTAATTTGTCTTGTGTATCAGTATGTTTGCATACCATTTACATTAATTTTCACTTAACTAAAATAAAGTTGATATAATTATATTAAAATTGTGAGACTTTTTTTTTAAAAAAAAATTATAGTATAAATTATAAGCTAAAAAAAAAAGAAGTAAATGAACATATTTTATTTAGAAAAAATTGCACCAAATTCATTGCTCCACGTAATTGGCAGTCTACAGTTTCAAAATGAATTTTTTTTTTTTTGGATAAAAAAAAAGAGAGGATGCTCTAAGGTATTATCAAGACATCTGTGGGCCTAGGTCCCATAGTAAGAGACTCACCACTGAGGCACCAGCAGAGTTCAACCATACGTCACAGACGAGCCCATGATTCGATCAGAGTATAGAGCGAGGTCTCCGCAAAGAACCTTCGATCAGAGTATAGAGCGAGGTCTCCGCAAAGAACCACTGGAATTACCCAGTACTTCGCTTCTCCCAAGAGTCGAACCTGGGTTACGCCTGTGGAGAAGGATGTCTTATCCACTAAAGCACAAGTTGTTCCTACATAAATTTATGTAATAAAGACTTGTATCATCATTATTTTGAAATTATTTTTTTTGGATGGCTTCTCTCCAATTCGTGATCGGATTGGAGGGTATTGTTGGATCTGTAAGGGCTCACTACGGGTTCCGTTCAGATAATTTAAACCGTTTTAATGTGTAGACTTCGTCGAGTACTATATACCCGTAAAAAATCACATTGATCGGATATCGATAGTTACGTGATCAAATAAGTTTTGTATTAAAAAAATCAACAATGATTTAGACCACTAAAAAATACATTACTAATAGCACTAATGCATTGGGAATGGCAAAAAAAAAAAAAAAGTGGGCGGGGCCCACTGCCACATCATTAGTGCTCTCTCTAGTGCTCCTTTTTTAGTGCTCCCAAGCATTTTTCTAAAAAAATAGACAGTGAAAAAAAAAGATTGACAGAAATCTGATCTAATGAGATAGCTATCGATATCTGATCAACGTGATTTTTACAAATATATAGTACTCAACGAGTTTTATACATTGAACGGATCAAAACGAAACCCATGGTGGGCCTCCACGGGTCCAACAATACCTTCCAAACCGATCACGAACTGGAGGGAAGCCCATCCCTATTTTTTTACCCTCCATTTTTTCATATTCCCTCTATTTTGGGAGAATTTTAAAAAGAATGAAACACTAATAAATTTTAAAATGTAATCTTGTGAATTGTTTAGTTTTTTATTTTTTTCTTATGAACCCAAAGGTCATATTAAAGTAGAAAGTACACAAAAGAGTAGTCACTACCTATTTGGATTTAATTTTTGAAGAATAAAAGTTTCTTTAAATGTTAAATTACACGTTTGGGCAATCCGCACTATAGAAGTTTTGGATTCTCCTTTCTTTTGAAACAAATCTTACATTATGAATAAGAACGTAACACTCCAATGTAACATACAAAAAAAAAATTTAGTGTACTTTTCTTAAATGTAAAAACATAATACTCCAAAAAAAACTTGTTAGTGTATTTTTTTTCAAACATAATACTCTAATGTAACACACAAAAGCTCCTTAGTGTATTTTTTTTTCAAACGTAACACTCCAATCAATATAATCTCAAACGTAACATTCCAATGTAACACACAAAAATATTAAAAAATTCTTCAGTATATTTTTTCTAAACGTAACACTCATAATTTGAAATTATACAATTGCCCAAAACTTACTAAGGAATTTTTGTACTCTTTTTTTAATGGTTTGAAGAATTCTACATCATTTTGGAATGGTTTGAAGAATTTCACATTTTTTTAAAAGTGTTACATTGAAGTGTTACATTAGAGTGTTACACTAAGAAGTTTTTCTGGAATGTTATATTAGAGTATTACATTGCAAAAAAAAAACTAAGAAGTTTTAAAGTGTTACATTGTAGTGTTATATTAAAGAGTTTTTTTGGAGTGCTGCGTTTGAAAAAAATATACGAAAAAGTTTTCTTGGAGTGTTATATTAAAGTATTACAATTTGAAATTATACATTTATCCAAAACTTACTAAGGGGTTTTTGTACTCATTTTGAAATGTTTGAAAAATCTCACATCCTTTTAGAATGTTTAAAGAATCCTATATTTCAAATCATTTTTGTACTCATTTTGAAATGTTTGAAAAATCTCACATTCTTTTAGAATATTTAAAGAAGAATAAAGCTTGGGAGCTCGAATTTCCTTTTCCCGAATCCCCCTAATGCCCAAAATGACGTCGTTTTGGGCATTAGTTTTTTTTTTTTTCCTTCTTCTTCCATTTTCGGAGCTGAACCAAAGAGGGAGAGGGAGAGAAAGAGAAGAGAGAAAGAGAGAGAGAGAGAAGAGAGGTGGTTCGCCGGTCGTTTGCCCAGCCCCGGTCGCCGCTGCCCAGCCCCGATCGTCGCAGCACCACCGCCGTCGCCTCCGGCCCCGCCTCCGCCTCCTCCCACTGGTATGGCCCCTTCCAGTCCACTCCTCCTCCTCCTTCCTCTCTCTTCTCCTCCCTCCTCCTGCTTCTTCTGCTGGAAAAAAAAAAAAAAAAAAAAGGAATTCGGGGGATTCGGGGGAGGGGGCTTTCGAGCTCCCTAGCAATGCTCATTTAAAGAATCCTATATTTCAAATCATTTTTGTACTCATTTTGAAATGTTTGAAATAAAAAAGATTTCTATATAAAAATTCATCCAAATTTTGATTATCATAGATTGTGTATTTTATTTTTCTAGCACAAAAAGAAAAAAAAAAAAAAAAAAACATAATAGAAATAATGGTATAACTATAAATTTAATTTTCAAATAATATATTAAATCTACTTTTTCAAAATTAACGGAACTAATTGGTCTATAATTTTTTTTAAAATATTAAACAGATCATTATTTTTCAAGATGAGATTCATAAGTAAATTTTTCTTTTAAAAAAGTAGAGTATACACAAATAATTTTAAAATAATAAAAATACAAGTTGTTTCATGCATAAATTTATACGAGTGGTGATAGAGAGCTTTAAAAATAAAGTTCTAAATTGAGCTCTACTTATATGACAATAAGAAAAAAAATAAATGAAAAAAAAAAAGAAAGCCAAAACATCACATCAATAAATGAACCCCACCTATTAAAACTCTTTTAGAGTTCTTAATTTAAAGTTCTCAAACATTTTTAAATTTATACCATCATATTCAAGAAAGGTCATAAAAAGAATAGATAAAAGAAGTGCAACACAGGAACTTTTCTGGATCACTCATCCTAATTTTCTTTTTCTGTTTTTGGATACAATTATACAAGTATTAATGCACCGAATTCTATCAAAATTCCGTAATTAACGTCTCGTTTGATAATATATTATTTTAATAATTTTTTTATTTGTTACAAAAAAAAAAATATAAAAAATTAAAAAAACATAAGATAACTTATAATAATTTTTTAACTTTTTAATTAAAATATATAGTTGACAAACATGACGTATACTTAAACTTCAGCCTCCATTGTATCCCAAAAAAATAAAAATAAATTATTTTTAAATTATTTTTACCCTCCACTTTTTTTCATATTATTCCCTTTTAATTTTTGGACAAATTACCAACACCTCTCCAAATTTGATTAAAATACGGATTCACTTGAGGTTTGAGAAATTATAAATTATCTTATAAGATTTATATGTATATAACAAATAAAGAAGTAATTTGTTATGCAAATATAAATTTAAGAAATAATTTATTATACAAATATAAAACTAAAAAATGATTTATTATGCAAATATAGACCTCGAAACGACATGTAATTTTTCAAATCTCAAAAATCCGTATTTTAGTGGAAGCTCGTGGTGTTGTAATTTGCCTTTAATTTTTCTTAATTTTTGAAGGATCAGATCAGAGAGAGAGAGAGATGAGTGTGTTCGGAGGAGATAGTTGGGGAAGAGAAGCGCAGTACAGGAAGAGGAGGGTAGATGATCTGGTTGTCGAAGGACTCGAAGCTTCATCCTACAGGAAGCTCTCCTCCGGCAAATACGCCTGCCTCGTCTGCTCTCACAATCCCGTTCTCGATACCCCTCTCATGCTCTCTGTACGTCCCCTTAACCCTAATTTCATGTAATTGTACTAGTTTTCAGTTGTCTAATTGGATTTTTGTACGTTTGGTTGTGTGGAAAATGGTTGGACAAAGAAAAGAAAGTGAAATTCAATTATCATCATGTATTAGGGTTTGCGTCTTTGTGCATCATATTTCAATTTGCTAAGTTCAGAATGGGAGCTTATAATTAGAAGCATAAGAATTTAAAATACTTATCAAAAATAAAGTTCTCAATCAATATTAAGGTAAAGATAGATGATGGATGTGCAAAACAAAAAAAATAACAAAAATTATATGGACACTTTTTTCTATATTGTACAAAACATGATGTTTGTTAGGTGACCAAGGAACCGACCCGGGACGAGCCATTCCTATCCATGGTAACCTACCACCTCTTAGAGCATCTCCAGCAATCCTCACCAAATTAACTATCCAAAATTTCACTTTATTAATATAGCTAACCATTTTTTCAATACACATTCCAACAATACTCTTTACTTTAACTATCCCCTTTAAAATATTATTTCTTTCTACTTTACTCATATATATACATATATATATATATATATATTAATATATAAATTTGTAAATAGTTTGATCATCATTGACACATAGGAAAAAAGTAATAAAAAAATATATAGCACAAGAACAGTTCCTCGCTTCAGGTAGCTAGCAACTGTTGCTTGTATCAAATTGTTGAAGTATCTGATGAGGCTGCTGGAGGTCTCTGTTTATGCTTTGGCTTGCTACTTTGGTTAAAAATAGGATATAGCAAGGCTCTTGGAGATGCTCTTTCAAATTAAAATGGGCTAGCTAAGGACCCCGAATCAAGTGAACCGAGTGCTACCCCTGTCCACCGACCCTGGCTCAAACCTTTGCTTCTGAAAGCTCGGGAACCCACTCTATTATCCTATGAGGGGATTAGCCCTACCTCATTTAATCATCAAAGGTATAAGAGTCTAGGGAAAGACAGTACACACTCCTAAAATGTGTGCATAACATAGGCACCTCCACTTCTAGCTGTTTTATTAAAATAAATAAATAAAAATTTGTTCATATGGTTTATAACCTACACTACTAAGTTTATAACAAAAAATGGTAGGGCGGGCACTCCTTTGCAATTTACAGCTTAAGATGCCAAAACATTGCAAATTTATGGGATTTTCTAGAGCTCTGTAGGGCCATGGCCCCCCTAGCCAAACCTTGGGTCAGCCGCTTATCACGAATATGTGCTAGGTAAAATAAACTGAATTACAAGAGAGGGAAGGCGATATGAGGAAGAGGGAGCTTTTGTGGGGATGGGGATGAGGCCTTTAATGTCAATTGTGAAGCATATTCTATTAACTACATAGTATGCTAGGTCTAGGAGAGGGACACACATATTGCACTATAAAATTCTACACTAGTGTATATAAATATTATATCGAGGAATTGTTAATACTAGTAATGTTATATTTGAATTTAGGATTATTTTATTTATTTAAATTTTTTTTTTGGGGGGGGGGGGGGGGGGGAACGGAAATGAAATTTTACCTTGACTTCTCAATTTGTTTTGGGTAACCAAATAAATAAATAAATATATATATATATTTCTTCTCTTAGGAAATGCCTATTCACAGAACCAAACAAAAATGTTTTTTTGTAAGATATTCTTTTAATGTCCAACATTTGTATTGATACAGAAGATATATCTTTCAATATTATGAAGAGTCCTTAAAACATGACCAACCTAGCATGGAGTGCAAAGCTTACTTGTAGCAGTCAGGGTTGAAGTTCCTTATTTTTATGATCATGCAATGGACAACAATGATTATAGCTTTTGTATCATTTATCAAAACAAATTATTTATTTATTTTATTTATTTATAGCTTTTTCGTATCAGATGTTGCCATTTGCTCATCACTTTATCAAATTCCCAGATTGTTGAGAACTTGTTTTGCAGATGCACATCAAGGGATCACGCCATCGTGTGGCAGAGTCCAGGCTTAAGGAAAACCAACTAGTGATTCAAGATGAGATAAGTAAGAGAGTAGCCTTGTCAGAATGTTCTTCCAGCGCTGCTAAGAGTAGCACATCCACCCAAGTTAACCCGCAATGTAGGTTGGTAAGAAAACCTTTGATTGAACAAACATGGAGGGCTACTTCTGAGGTACTTTGCAATAAAACTCCTCATCAAAGTAAAGCTAAGGGAAACAATGATGTCAAATCAAATAAGGGCCATTCCACATATGAGCCCTTTTGTTCTAATAACGCGGGCTCTTCTCTTGCAATAGAAGCATATGGTAATTTAGTTGCACAGCAGCAATCAGATTTACAAGAGCGTCAAGAAAGAGAACTAAAGTTTACAGCAGCTGGCTGGAAGCGTGACGGTCATGGGAAATGGTTTAAAGATGAAAATGTGAGTTTCTTTTTTGAAGTTCAGCATTAACAGTGCTGGGCCCTTTTATGCTATTGCTTCTGTGTAGACATGTAAATTAGAGCTAACCTATTTCATGGTATCATTTATTTCAGGTTGAGTTTGACTCTGATGAAGAAGATCCAAACGTCTGTCTTGCATGATAAGTTGAGGAACCATGTTGACGTATCATTGGTCATTTTACTTCAGGATTGATGATCGTATGTTATCACATTCACATAGCTAGAGGGACTGCATGCTTAATTAGGAATAGCTTGTGGGTGACACATATATGAATACAGTTTTGCTACATGCACATAATTCGTGCACAAAAGAAAAAAAAAATGTGGAGTATGGAGACAAGGGCCCATTCCGTGCACGTGTTGCATGTCAAGTACTGAATGGTGAAGTTTTTTTAAGACATGTACGATCCAATTCTTCTACTTGTACAAAAACTAATCACAAAACTGGACACACCAAAAACCAATTCTTCTATTTCTATGATCGTTCTTTGTTTTTCTATATATTTTTTTATATATGAGCTAAGGACAGTATGGGATGCTTAAGGTTAGCTCGGATACACTTGGAACAGTGGTCAACCTTGACATGAATTTAACAACCTGTTAAAACTAGTACAGAGCTTGATTTGTGCAAGCTTGATGAGCCTGTAAAGTTTGGTTGCTATCCCAATGAAAGTTTACATGACACTATTGATCTATTTAATTTGTGGTTTTTTACTTTTTTTTTACAAGGTAAAACAAGTTAGTGTTGGGAAATGACTTTTTTAGTTGTATGGAAAAACATGTATAATTTGTGTGTTTGATTTTTTTCTTTTAGCATTTTTTTGAATTTTTGACTCTTTTAGAGGCTTTTTGATTTTTTTTAGTTTAAAAGTTAAGCTGCCAAAAAATCCTTGAACATTGGATGCTTATTATGTTGGTATTTTTTTTATTTTTATAATAAATTAAGGGTTTAAATTTTTTTTACCTATTTACAAATTTTATGTTAGATCCAAATAAAAAGGTCAACCAAATATTTGAATTGTTACCAAAAATATATATATATATATAGTATAATAAAAATGTGGAGGTAACACAAATGTATGGCTCGAATTGTTCCCTTCCATTCAAATCTGGATAGGAGAGAAGAATTTCTTAAAAGTAAAACCTCTTTACAGATCTGCATAAAAGCAAGTTTGCGTGGAACCTCAGGAAAGTCTGCTTTGAAGAGATTTCATTTTCAGTTTGTTAGTATCGAATCAAAAGACCAAAACACTCCAACCACTAAAATCCATTTGAATCTTTCGGTCTCGTAGGGTTGGTGGTTGTTTGGTTGTTGGGAAAATCGTTTCTGGACCGCTTTGTATTGGTTGAACTTGTACAATTAACATTAATTGCAGTGAGCTCCCACTCTTTTGTTTTCTGAAAGTAATACAAATAAGTAAGGTTCGAGATGTTAAATGTTTTATTAACCATTTTATCAAATGTTTCACGTGTAAATAAGTTTTATAACCATGTGAGATATTTGATAAAAATATTAATAAAATATTTGAGATTCTTAATATTTTTTATCACGAATACGTAGATAAGATGAATTTCCCTTTCTTATAACCCATTAATCAAAATATCACATTCTCGATTTTATTGGGAGCATACTTGTTTATATAAAAGGTTATATGGGACTTAAGTCTTAATTTGATTTAGGGGCCCTTTGGGAAGAAGTTAAAAAAATCAATTTTTTGGCTTTTTAGTTTTTTTAGCCAAAAAAAAAATATAGTTTTTTTCAGCTAAAGAAGCCAGTTTTTTTTGTCAAAAAAGCCACCAGAAAAGTCAAAAAGCTAAAAAGTCAACTTTTTACCAACTTCTCAAAACATCACTTAAGCCTAGTTTGGCATCTCTAAAAAAATCTAAAAAGTTAAAAAGTTATCACTATTTACAAATTAAAAATATAAAAAAATTAGTTTATTACATATTTTAATACAAAGATGTGACTATACTGAGAATTGATGGAATGGCTGTCAAAGGAAAAATAAAATAAAAATTAGGTATATATATTTATTAAATTGGAGGGTAATGTTGGGCCAGTGGGGGCCCACCATGGATTCCGTTTTGATAATCCGAACCGTTTTAATGTGTAGAACTCGTTGAGTACTATATGCCTGTAAAAAATCACATTAATCGGATATGGATAGCTACATGATTAAATTAGTTTTGTATAAAAAATTGATGGTGTTATAGTTAACGGTTGACAAAAAACTAACACGATCAGATAGCTATCGATATTCGATCAATGTAATTTTTTACAAGCATATAGTACTCGACGAGTTCTACATATTCAACGGTTCCGATTAGCAAAACGGGACCCGTGGTCGGCCCACACTGGCAGAACAATATCGTCCAATTCAAGCCCAAAAAGGAGACAACCATTTTCCATCTCCTAACCAGCCGACTACACTGCTTAGGTACTGTCCGGGCTACTCAATAACTTCTCCTATACACTTATTTATATAATTTTTTAATATATATAATTTTTTAATACACATTTTTTATAAAAGGTCAAAAAATTAATCCAAACATCTATTTTTTTCCTCAATTTTTTGATCAAAAAAATAAAAAGTACACTTATTTAAGACACCCCAACAACCCTAAGTTTGGTTATTAAAAGCGGACTTGTTATACAAAATATTACAATTTTAACATCCAATCTGTACTTTTATCTCGTGTCATTGGAGTAAATATTTGGTGTACATCAGTCACATTAACATTATTTTATGTGGTATTATTTATTAATAATTGGGGCATTTACATATACGTTTTAATTTATGAACTTATATCCTATTAAATTTTAATTAAGATTTTTTAGATTTTTAAATCTCATTAAATTTTTAATAATCAGAATTACCTTTTAAACAATGATTGTTTATCATTTATGATTATCTATAAAAAAAAATAATGATTTGATATTTATTTTGATTTTCAAAACTTTAAAATATCAACTTTCAAATTGAAAAAATTAAAAAAAAATTATGTGTAATTTTTTTTTAAAATTTGAAAAAACTGAATTATTTTTTTGTCCAAAATTGAAAATTTTGTATTTATAAAAGAGTATAATGATGAAATATTAATGTGCAAATCTGGGGAAAAAAAGTGATAATATTTTCAGTTTTAAAACCGGAAAAAACTATTAATATTTTCGATTTTATTAGATAGTTAAATCAAACCAATAAGTAGAAGGGCAAAAACGTTTAATTTCATGTTCTATTTTTTTATCAGTTAGTGAAACAATTATCTGAAACATTAGTATACAAAATTAATAATGTTTTTAGTTTTAAAAATTAAGAAAAAATGATAATATTCTCAATTTTATTAAATAGAACTTATTTGGTTCAAATTTTTTTAAATAAAACCTAAATTACCATAAAATTTATAAATAAAACCCCATTTTGGAAAATTTACCCATAAATCCTAGTTTCTGAAAAGTTGAACCATTTAGTCCTAAAAGTTTTCTTATGCTCCATTTAGTCCCATTTTATACATCATCATGATGTTCATGATGTAAATGAATCTGATGTTTGATTCTAAATTTCAAAATTTATTAAAATCTGATGAATATTAGATGTTTGAAATCTATTGTTTGAAACATTCATCCTATAATTTCAAATATTATTGAAATCTGATGAACATTAGATGTTTGAAATCTAATGTTTGAAACATTAATCTGATGTTTGAAACATTGTAATGGGACCTTTCAGTCTATAAAAAAAACTTTTAAGACTAAACAGTGTATAAGTTATTAATCTGGGATTTATTGATGCATCCTCCTAAAATTTTTAGCTAATTAATTCCTAATAATTTTAGCATCCAATCTGTACTTCTATCCCGTGTCATTGGAGTAAATATTTGGTCTACATTAGTCACATTAACATTATTTTACGTGGTCTTTAGTAGTATGGTGACTTCTCCTCCTATTATGTGACAATTTTTTTATTTTAAAATAAAAAAAAATATTATTTAAAAGTGTGGGTAAGATTTGAATCTAAAATCTTAAATTTCATTAAGAACACTTTTACAATTTAAATAATATAAATATTATAATATTAATTTTTTATTATTTATTTTTGGGTGGTGCTAGAGACCACTAATTTAGTGGATCTAAACCCACCACTAATGAGGTGACAAAGCAAAAAAAAAAAAAAAAAAAGACCAAATACAAACTATAGCAGTAGATGAGACCCACTGCCACATCACTAATGATAGCTCTAATTAGAAGTCCCATTCATTTTTCTTTATTTTTACACTCATCTATCTGAATTGAATACGCATTGGATGTGGAATCCACTCGTTTTCACTCGTTTATTAATAAAACTTCAAACTGATAAAGGTGGGGATGGTCTTATCCTTCCCTAACCGTCCAAATCGGCTCCACCTGGCCAATTGGAAGTTTCTTGAGGGGTGACTTACTGCAGTCAATAGTGTTTGATTTTAATTTTTTAGATTTATTTTTTGGAAAATTAATTTTTTTTCTTTTTTTATATATTTTTTATTTTTAGTAAATATTTTTAAAATTTTAAATAAATTTTTTATTTTTTTAAATGTACCTTACTTAGATGTATCTAAAAAATAAAATAATTATAAAAAAATATTTTAAAAAATTAATAAATATACAAAAATATGTAAAATATACTGAATTCCCGTATTTTTTTTTATATTTTTGATATTTAGTAAATTTTCTAAGGATTTTTTCATAAATATTATATTTTTTAAGTGTATTTATATTAGGTGTTTCTAAACATTAAAAAAATTACTTAAAATATTATAACAATTCAGTGAAAATAAAAAATACGAAAAATAAAAAAATTTAACTTTTTAAAATGTAAATCCTAAAAATAAAAACCAAACAAACTGAATAGTACTTTAAGTAATTGACCCCATTAAAAACAATAAACGAAGAATGATTCCTATTTTGAAACGATTAGGATGCGAAGTTGATTTGTTTTGAAGTAAAATATTTTTAAATATTTTATTTATTTTTTACTGTTTAGTTGAACAAAAATTAAGTAAAATATTTTTTTAAAAAAAAATTTGTATCATTTTTTAAAAAATAACTTATTTGTGAAAATTTTCGTGAGTTATTTTTATAAATTTGACTCTCATTTACTACTTTTTTTAACAACATTTTCAAATAAATATCTTAACTCACTAAAAAATTATAAATATTGCAATCAATTAATGTGTTTGATTTTAATTTTTTAGATTAGGGATTGTTTGGGGTGTCCTAAATAAGTGGACTTTTTAACTTTTTGGACTAAAAAGTTGAGGAAAAAAATATGGTTGTTTGGGTTAATTTTTTGACTTTTTATGAAAAAATATGTATTAAAAAATTGTATAAATTAGTATGTAGAAGAAGATTTATTTTGTGGGTTGTACGGCTGTACTTCATGCGCACGCTGAATAGATGGTAAGAAGTAATTGTCTACTTTTCAGGCATTTCACTGGACGGTGCTTTTCGGCTAGTGGGGGCCATCACGGGTCCTGTTTTAATAATCTAAACCGTTCAATGTGTAGCACTCGTCGAGTACTATATGCCTGTAAAAAATCACGTTGATCGGATATCGATAGCTATCTGATCGGATTTGTTTTTTTAACCATTAACTATAACACTATCATTTTTTTTATACAAAACTGATTTGATCATGTAGTTATCGATTTCCGATCAACGCGATTTTTTACAGACATATAGTACTCGACAAGTTCTACACATTAGACGGTTCAAATTATTAAAACAGAAGCCGTGATGGGCCCCCAGAGGCTGAATAATAGTGTGTTAAAATTGCACCTCAACTGTGCAATTTTCCTTTTGAACCGCAACACAAATCTGACTTATTGTGATTGATGAGTTGTATTTTTGTGTGTAAAATTAATTTTTTAATATTTTTTTTGGTAAATAGTAATAACTTTTTAACTTTTTGAGTAACTTTTTGACTTTTGTCTTTTTTGAGAGATGCCAAACTGGTGTCCTAAACAAGTGCACTTTTTGTCTTTTTGGACTAAAAAGTTGAGAAAAAAAAGATGGATATTTGGGTTAACTTTTTATCTTTTTATGAAAAAATGTGTAATAAAAAATTATATAAATAAGTGTATAGGAGAAGTAAGTGCAATAGGCTGTACGACACCCTTTTTTGGGCAGAGTGTAGGAGATAAGGAAATGATTGCCTCCTTCGCCGGCAACCATTTGGACTGTGCTGTTCGGCCCGTGGGGCCTACCACGAGTCCCATTTTGATAATCTGAACCATTCAATATGTAGAACTCATCGAGTACTATATGCTTATAAAAAATCACATTAATTGGATATCGAAATCACATTGATCGGATTAGTTTTTGTTCACCAGTTAACTATAACACCATCCATTTTTTTATACAAAATTAATTTGATCATATAGTTAGCGATATCCGATCCGATCAACGTGATTTTTTATAGGCATATAGTACTTAACGAGTTCTACATATTAAACGGTTCAGATTATCAAAATGTAACCCGTGGTGGCCCCCACGGGCCGAACAATACAGTTTAAATGGTTGCCCGCGAAGGAGGCAATCATTTCTAGACTAGTACAGTAGCCCAATCAGGCGGACAACCCATCACTTCAGCAAAAAGTTGAGTTGTATTTTTTATGTGTAAATTTATTTATTTTTTTGTATTTTTTTTTTATAAATAGTAATAACTTTTTAGCTTTTTAAGTAATTTTTTTTATCTTTTTATCTTTTTCAAGACATGCCAACCCAGGCTTAAGTATTTTAACTCACTAAAAAATTATAAATATTGCAATCAATTAATGTGTTTGATTTTAATTTTTTAGATTTATTTTTTTTGAAAATTAATTTTTTAATTTTTTTATATATTTTTTTATTTTTAGTGAATATTTTTAAAATTTTAAGTAATTTGTTTACTTTTTTAGATGTACCTTACTTAGATATATCTAAAAAATAAGATAATTATAAAAAAATATTTTAAAAAATTAATAAATAGACAAAAATATGTAAAATGTACTGAATTCTCATTTTTAAAATATTTTTGGTATTTGGTGAATTTTCTAAAGATTTTTTCACAAATAATATATTTTTTAAGTGTATTTATGTTAGGTGTATCTAAAAATTAAAATTTCTTTTCTTAGAATATTAAAAAAATTCAATGAAAATAAAAAATATGAAAAATAAAAAAATTTAATTTTTTAAAAAGTAAATTCTGAAAATAGGAAACAAACAACCTGGATAGTACTCTAGTAACAAATATGCTTCGGACCCCCACTGGGGGTGGAACCCCAGTGAGGTGGCAGTCCCTGATTCGTCCAAAAAAAACAGTTTTTTTTTTTTTTTTTTTTTTTTTTTTCAAGTGTCAGCCAGTGGGGGCGCGCCACGTCACTGGGGGCGCGACCCCCACTGGGGGTCTGTAGCGGGACTCCTCTAGTAATTGGCCCCATTAAAGACAATAAACGAAGAATGATTCCTACTTTGAAAAGATTAAGATGCAAAGTTGATTTGTTTTGAAGTAAAATATTTTTAAAAAATATTTTATTTATTTTTTACTGTTTGGTTGAATAAAAATTAAGTGAAATATTTTTAAAAAAAAAATTTGTATCATTTTTAAAAAAATGACTTACCTGTAAAAATTTCATAAGTCATTTTATAAAATTGACTCTGACTCACTACTTTTTCAACAATCTTTTCAAATAAGTATTTTAATTCACTAAAAAATTATAAATGATTTTATTAAATCAAAATTTATTTTTTAGACAATAAAATATTTTTTTCAAGTGTCAACTAAATGTTAAATAACAAAAACAAAAATATTTTTTTTAATATAAAATCAATTTATAAAAAAATATTTTTTTTATATAAAATATTTTACATTGAAATAAACATAGTTTAAATATTACACAAACTGTGAGGGTTGTCCCTCTAGCAAGGGAAACGGGTGGTAAAATATATGGCGTAACATTTGGTGTCAGATCAATTGAGACGAGAACATGTATAGAACCAGTTTAAAAAAGGAAAAAGAAAAAAAAAAAAGTCAATTATAAACTATCTAATTCTAAAATTTCCAAATGAATAATACCATTCATATTTTTGAGCATCCCAAATGAATAGTGTTGATTCATTTGGGGCTTTCTCAGCCACTGAATGTTGGGTATTTAACTACTTAGGTCAAAGATTCATTAATTATGAAATTAGTCAAACGCTCATAGCCTAATACAATGGATCATCCACTTAAATTAGCCCAACCACTTTGGGTCTGGTCTTCTTTTCTAGAGAAATAACAATCATGAACTCTTCAAAGAAGATGACAAGACATCTTTTTTTAAATACACCTTATTCACTAAAAGAATATTCAAACAAAAATTTATCACACGTATTCACATTATTGGGAGTCAATTTTAGGCACATCTCAATATCGATAATCAAATGTGTATGAGCTGCTAGTTCTTGTAAGTAGTGGTAGTTGTTTTCTTTGCAATTTTTATTTTGATAGTCTAATGTTAATGGGCTAAATAAGGAGAAAATTTTTACTACAAATATCAAATAAAAGGATGTAGATCTTATTTTACTACAAATATCAAATAAAAAGTTTCTACACCATGTATATCTTATTGTTCATTAAAATGAAGCAATCTAATGATCCTCATTTTGACATGTAGACATTTTTAGCCTTGAATTCAAAAACAACATTCCATTGTTATATAGATATTCGTATTGTTCATAAAAATTTCAATAAATCTATCTATTTTTAAGCAAGAATAATCCTTCATTTTACTAAATAACTCCAAATATGGGATTCTATTGTAGGTATATCTAGCAAGAGACTTAACCAGTTAAAGCTTTGTAGGGGGGGTTCGAGGTGAACAGTGTTTAAGAGAGTGATTAGAGAGGCAAAATTATGTTAATGGTTCAACAAAGTCGGAATGGCTGGAAAAATGAGTCAAACAAAATCTGGGAAATGTGGAGAATGATTAGTTAAGTAAGGGTGGAGCAAGTGATTCAAGGAGAAGAGAATGACAGTACACAAATAGACAGCATCTCCCTAAGTCCCCAAAAATCCTCTCATTGGACCTTAGGAAATGGGTTCTATTTATAAGTTTTCTCCTTGAACCACCAAGTTGAAAGTGCCACGTGTTCCTCTGTATGTACTAGGTACTACCTGTTTGGCATAGATGCCCCGGCAAGTGCACTTACGACAGGAGTGTTTACTGCTGTAACTTGCCTCCTCAGCTTGAACTTCAGCAAGTGCACTTGCAGTGGTAATGTTTGCCACTGCACTTGCCTTCTCTGTTCAGTTTAGCCAAGACCTATGTTCTCAAGACTTTATAGCCTGCTATCAGCTATATTCATGTTCACCTCAGTGATGCCTCCACCCTTAGCCACCTAACTACAAATTTCCCAACTTCCTAGGGCGAATGCCACATCTAAGCTTGCTATCTGCCATGTTGTGCCTTAGTACCAAGCCTAAGGGGGCTTTCTTGGCGTTGCCTGTGCAACCAAGGTAGGTCTATGACTTGGGTAAACAGAAAAAGAATCCTTTGCGCTTAGGCTACCTTGCTCTCATCTTCGCAGGGTTGCCAAGGTATACTGGTGTCTTTGGGCCTGCTATCAGCTTAGTAATGCCTTGGGGCCTGTTATCAGTGCCAAGCCAGTGAGTTTTAGGGTTTGCTATTAGCGCCAAGCATATCTTAGGGCCTGCTATCAGCGCCAAGCATTAGTCTCTGTTTGTGGAAAGGAAGCTTCTCTCAAAGGTTGCTATCACCTTGGTGGCGTCTTCTCTCCGCAAGTTAGTTGTGACAGTTGTAGTCGTTGAGGTGGCTGTTTCCCGTGGCAAGTTCAAATGGCGGTACCGACAAAGTACTTCCGCAACTTGGCCGCTGCAAGTGTCGCTTCTGCAACTTAGTTGTTTTGATTTTCTCTTTCCCTTAACAACTTCAGATGGCGGCGTCTGCAATACTAGGAACGGCGGCATTGGGACAAAGTGCCTCAGCAACTTGATCGTTGCAAGTAATACCTCCGCAACTTGACTTAGACATTTTTCTTCACGGAGTCTATTCAAACCCTTGGCGGGTAAGACTTGTTTCGGCCTAATGTTGACCCACTTTTTTTGGGTTTTAGCCTATGCTTCTTTAATCATTCCTAGGCGCCTAATAGAAGTGACCTCCCCACTGAGGTCCATACTTAATTTTGACTTTAATTTCTGACCCTCTACAAGCTTCAATGGAAAAATTGTCAAGTATTTTTTTTTTTTGGAATATTTTTGTGACATGTACATGTGTATTCTTAATTAATAAAATTGTGTAAAAAGGAATAAATGAAGTTGAACTTGTCTCTCATTTAACTAATTAAAATAGATTATGTCAGTTCCACTCATCTTGTAATAGTAAATAATGACTCCCTTCAATGGAAGAGGCCTTGAATTTGAGTGATGGAGATGGAACCTCTAACTATATTAACCAAATAAAGCTATATACACAAATTGATATACTAATTAGTCTATTAACGAATGATATGACATAGTTTTATTGATTTTAAGTCTTCATAGTTTGTATAATGGGTAGGGTCCATAATTTTGAAATTGCATTGCTATAACATGTATTGGTACACTAATTGAGATAATGATTGATGTGTGTAGCACTATTGATATTAACATATAGGGACATGAACAAAATTACCACCAAGTGGTAAGTTTAGTGGTCAAAGCTTATATTTCCTTACTCAATGTTTGAGTACGAGTATTTATAGTTGTTTGGTGGGATTAAACCTATTCTTTCGTTTGTAGAATACATGATAGGACCTTAATTTTGGCCCTGGTGTCAGTGCGGTAGGATCTCCTCTAGATTATTGAGACAATATTCTTTAATGAGCATGTAGAATAGTTTATTTATATATTCATTTTTCGCACCCAAATTTTAATTTTTTTATCTGCATTGACTAATTGCATGAAATGGTTTATAGTAGTTAATGGTGGTCAAATTGGGTGTCTCTCTTGTCAAAGACAGCTTGATGAGGTAGAGGGGCGTGAGAAGTTGTTTATTCCCTAACAATGACATTTAGTGGGGAACCTACTCATATTGATACATACATTCACAATGATGAAATTGGTGGAATATTTTTCCAAAGTAATTTTTGAGTTTGCAAAATGAATAATTTTGAGGTCTCTTTAAGGAACCAAAAAGTTTGGGTGGTGAGAAAGCAAAAAGATAAAGATTAGAGAGTGGTGGGGGATTTTGTATGATATTGAAATTGTTCTTGTTTGGTGTACTTTTGGGGTACAGTTCATGTTTGTGGGTTTGTCATGATTTCCATGATTTATTTAATTTGTAAATTTTTATATATAGATTATTTATGAAAATATGATTTTATCATATTTAATTTCTTCTTTTAAAAATAGATGAGCTATTTTCAAATCATTTTTTTTCTATTTTTTTAAAGATAAATGTATTAAAATCATATTTTTATGATTAAAATATTAATTTATTTTTTCAAGAATAATCTACATACATGAATCTATAAAAACGAAATAATTAAATTATTAAATCGAAATATGTGACGAGCATCCGAGTATAAACTACATCTATCTAATTAATGGACCAGAGAGAAGCTTGATTCCAACATAAACTGTATCGTTCTATAGGGAAAGATTATGGTACACCTCCTTTATAAGAGTGTGTACTGTATGTACCTTATAACTAAGGTCTATTTTAGCAAATTACCCCTAAATAATAAAATGATATAATTTTATATTTTCTGAATCATAACTAAAAAAAAGAAGGAAGTCATAACTAAACAATATATGAGATATAATTAAAGATCTTATAAGTCATAATTAAACTAAAGTCATAATTAAAAAAAAAGTGATCATAACTATTAAAAAAATGACATAACTTTAAGGATATATATGATAAAAATGTGTATAGTAAAATTTCCCTCTATAAGGTCAAAAGTTTAACTTCCCTCGCATGACTGTCTTTGTCTTGTTTCATTACATTTGTTTAGAGTATCTCTCGTACCTTGAAAATTTATATGTAATTTATATTCATTGTACTTTATTAAAATTGCAATACATTTGAATGTGTTTTTATCTTTTTTATAATTTCAAAAAAAAAATAAAATATTTAAAAACATTTATAGTTTTTTTTGTGCAATTTTATTTTTAAAAAAATTCAAAACAATTTCTTGGTATTCTCTAAAATTTCCCACACATTTTTTTATATAAAAATTAGCCTATCACCCGTGCTATGCACGGGATAATTATAAATATTTATATTTCTTTTAGATTTTTTTAATATATAAATTATGTTTTTTAAAATTTGTTATAAAAATAATTTAACAATCTTATCACTAACCATAGTGTATGAGAGAAGTTGAAAAGGATACTGTAGTAACTATATACAGATTGCATCTATAATTATTTGTATGAATAGATTTTAAATGTTGATTAGGGAATTTTGATCAAATCAATAAATGTAAGTATGTGGAAAGACATGTGAATTGAAAAAAATTAATAAATACTGATCAGAGGATTTTGACTAAATAAATAAATGCTGAGTTTTTTTTTTAATAAAAATTTTAAAAAATTCAAATTGAAATATTAAAACTCTCACAAATCTTACGGGTTAAAAATCCTTTTTACGTAATATATAGTATAGATTCATAAAAAAAAACAAAGAAAGAAAGAAAATACAATGGAAGCTTATTTTCAAGGGCAGTTATGGGGAGGTGACTTCTAGAAGACCTTGACAAATGTGCACGACGCACCATGATTTGTTCATTGCACAAGTGATTATTTGATAAATTTACCTCATGCCACTTATTATTTACCATTTTAAAATTTATTTTTTAAAATCTTAATAAAAAAATATTGAGCCCCACGCCACTTAGCAATTTCGTGACTTGGTAAAAAGTTAATTTTTTAATTTTTTATTAAGCTCACTCAAAAAATTCATAAAAAAAGTCATAAAAAAATTCAATTTTTTGCCAAAAAAATTATTAAAAAAAAGTTAAAAATTCAACTTTTTACTAACTTTTCAAAACACCCTAAATATCAAATAAGAATACTATGTGCCGTTTTGGCAACACACACAAAAAGCTACGTTTTGTGTGCAGTTCAAAAACACCAAACCATCTCAAAACGCTAAAAATCCCATTTGGGAAGACCTAAAAAAGCAACACCCAAATTTACCAAACTACCCTCTAGAACATTTTAATTAATTAATTCAAAAAGCAAAATAGTAAGGATATTTTGGTTATTTTGGAGTGATGTGACACTTTTAAAAAATATTAAACCAAAAATTAAAAAAGTCAGTTTTTTACCAACTTCCCAAATCACTTCCAAAAAAGCCAAAAAGTTTGGTAAAAAGTCAAAAGTCAACTTTTTACCAACTTTTCAAAACACCCCTATGTGATTTTGCTCACAATTAAATTACCACATAATTTTTCTTATTGCACGCAATACATGTACATTGACCTAAATAAGTGCGTTTTTTGTCTTTTTACTAAAAGATGTACAGAAAAGTAGAGAGATAATGTAATAAAAAGATAAAAAAATAGATTATTTTGTATATGCCAAACTTGGCCTAATTGTTTGTGAAATGGAGGGAACTTCAAGAACACCACCCTCATGGAGTTGACAGTTTTAATGATCCATGGAAGTGAACAATTGGGATGGGGACGACCCTTGAATATTTTAACAGCAATGAAACATAATTTTAATATTAGAGTTTTAAATAGAGTTTTAGTGAGGTAAAAAAGAGAGAGTAGAGAAAGATTACTACTAGAAAAAGGAGCATTTGACACGAAAAAATTTGCGACGGTTTAAGTGCCGTCGCAAAAGCTTGCTTTTTGCGACGGTTTAAGTGTCGTCACGGAATTTATAGTTTTTGCGACGGAAAAAGTTAGACCGTGGCAAAAAATAAGGTTATATGCAACGGTAAGTTAAACGTGGAAAAATTTTTCTGGTTTTAAATTTTTTTTCCTGTTTTGCGACGTTCTTTTGCCAATCCATCGCAAAATTTTGCTTTTTTCTCTTTCATTTGCGACGACCTTAATATCGTCGCAAATAATAATTCCTAATTTTGCGCCAAAGCCCCCTCTCCCACTCTTCATCTTTCCCGATATTCCCAAATTCTCTGTTATCTCTTCAGATCAAAAAAAGAAGAAGCCCTAATCTCATTGCTCTCTTGCACCGGCAGCGTCTAGGTAACCAACCCTCTTCTTTCCTCTCGCTCTTGCTCACGCATACCCTCCCTCTTACCCAGTCGTCGTTCTGTCTCTCTTGCAGCGGCAACAACAGCGTCTGTAGCAGCGGCAACAATTGCGTTTGTAGTAGTGGCAACACCATTTCTCTTGCAACGGCAACAACAGCGTCTCTCTGGTTCTCCCTCCGGCATCCAGGTATAGCCTTCCTTTGCTTTCCTCTGCTCTCCTCTGCCCTTCTATCGTTTGTTTCTCCCTGCTTATCAATTCAAGAATTTGTTGGTGTAAAATCTTGTTATTAAGTAACAGGTATATTGATTTCAGAGTGTAAAATCTTGGTTTTTTTTTTTTTTTGGCTGTCTGCTTTTGGCATGTTCATACCAAATGCTTGTGTGGATAAAATTTATTGTTTCCTGCCTTGTATTTTTATTTTTTTTATTTCTTTGGGGCTGGGTGAAGGTGCACTCTAAGACTCAGTGAGATACAAGTGCAGAACCTACAGATTAAGAGGTTGAACTTGGCTGAGCAGATCCTCCGGATGTTGAACATGGATACTAATAAGGTTTTTTTGGTTGTTAAATGATAATGCCTTTTTTTAAAACTTTAGATTGGCAACTCCATGCTTCTATCCTGTCATGAGTTTGTTCAAATATCTTATTATTCGTTACTTCTCTATTGCATTAATATCTACATTGATCATGCCAAAAGAAATGTGATGAACGCATGTTGTTTCAGTTTCTCCTAGTTCTTAGTTGATCAAGAAGCTGTACTATATTTTTTTTTGTCCCGTGAGAATTACTCTATTAATCTGTATGAATACTAAATGGTGTGCTCTGGCTAGGCACCAGTAACATTTAGCTTTATATTTACGTATTTTCTTATAACAAAGGTTCTATCACATCTGTGCAGTATGTTTTCTGCTGTGTGTGTTGAAGCTTTGCCTCTGTTTTCTGCAGTTAGAATGTGTTTGATATTAGTTCTGCAGTGTAGTTTCTAAGTTCTAGTGTTGGTTGGGTTGATGAAAGTTTGCTTTGTGCTCCACTTACTATATAGGCACTTTAAAGTTGAATTCAGATATAGTAACCAATGTTACATATTGATCTGTAGAAAAATTCTTCTGCTGTTTAGGTGGCTCTCAGAGTGTTCTGTTGATAGACCTGCTGATTCATCTCAGTGAAGTTCTGTGGTGTTCTGCTGATAGACCACTCAGTTGCATTTTCAATGGTCTGTTTGCTGGTTTAGTTTGGCTTTTGTTTCAGTTTTGGGTGCTGAGTGGTGTGCAACCGGCTGGAAATATGTTTGGTGGCTGCCTTCTCTGTTGTATGCTACTGTTTGCTCTGTTGGTTCTGTAGTGTATACAGCTTCTGTTTTTTTTGGTTTTCTCTCTGTGTTGGATTCTCTCCAATTGGAGCTCTGAGCTTAATGTAGATCCGAGCTCCTCTTTATTGATGTACTCTATCTTTTATATGATTCCATCAATAAAGATTCTTTTTGCTGATAAAAAAAAAAAAAAGGTTCTATCACATCTTTATTTTTCTGCCATATAATTTGTCTTTATTCATGTTGTTTTGTCTGTTTCAATGAACTAAATCTATTTTTATGATCGTAAAAATCCATCTACTGAATGCCCATCTTTTATGCACATGATTGTTTGGTTCTCTAATTTTGCAAGTTGCCGGACTGATACTGGAGAACACTGTCACATCTATTTTGGACATGGCTGGAGTACTTCTACCCTTTCTGAAATGGTTTATTGGAAGTAGTAGCTCAAATGGTCCCAAGGTTCTTAATTCTCTTGTTCGTTCTCCATGGAGTACGATTGATGTAATTGGCCAGGTAAGCATCAAGTTGGTAGAGCTTTAGATTTTACTTGTGTAAGACTTTTAAACTGTGTTACATGGACACCTAATGGTGTACCTGAATGAGGAATGGCTACTAAATTCTTGTCTTGTGAAGAACTTTTTTTTTGTTCTCTAAACTTTAATTATACTGATTTATGATTGGCATGGACTCACATCAATGTTAAGTTTGAAAGTGAATAAAAATAAAGGATTTTGTTAATGTGTATCCGAAGGGCACTTTTTAAGGAGTTTAAATTGATTGTGCATTCTTTATCTTTTCTATCAAATTGATGATAACCACTACCTACATTCCTACAAAAAATGTATAACTATTTTAAGCTTTGTTAATCAATGCCCTTAGGGCACTCGCTGGTTAAAACTGGGACTTATAAGCTTAATATATGTCTTGTTATTGCATGTATCTTGCCATTAGGAAATTTTTGTAATTTTCTATTAAAGTTAATGACGTCTTATTCTTTTATTTTATTATCTTATTTTGTTCAGTATAAGTAATAGTTTAGTGTTCTTGAATAGCCAAATTTTGCATGAACCCTTGCACTTTCAATTTTGCTTTGATATTGAGATTTCTATTGCTATGTTGAAAATTTACCTCACTGGTGTCTCTAAGTCTGTTGGATTTGGATTTATCAAGGGAAAGAAAGTGAAGGGAAATGGAATTACTTATGCATTCTCATTTTTGTAGGAACAAAAGGATTTTTTTTAAACAAATACGTGTTCATTTTCTTTTCATTTTCCTTACCCAACTAAAAAAGAGAGAAAAATTTAGTTGTACTTTCAATTTTTTTCCATATCTTTTCCTTTTTTCTTTTCCTTCCCCAAGTCCTTCCTCAAATCTAAGATTCAAACACACCCTAGAAGCGACATGTTCGAGTTTAATGGTCTTTTGCTCCTTCGTTTACCTTTTCTGCCTTTGCGTCTGCTCATGTGATTTGTGCATCACACCATTGTTTTCCTTTTTGTCTGCAGATCAAACAGCCAATCCTTTTCCTCTCTAGATTGCAAGATGAAATGGTTCCTCCACCGCACATGTAAATGCTATATGCTAAAGCTGCTGCACATAACAGTCGATGCATCTTTGTGGATTTTCCTAATGGCATGCATATGGACACATGGCTGTCTGGTGGAGATCACTATTGGAGAACAGTTCAACTGTTTTTGGAACAAAATGTTCCAGAGAACAAGGATGATCTATCTTCCCACAAGGACAGTTGTAAGTCTTGACTTCAAATGTTAGAATATCCTACGATTGCTAGCCCACATCCTCCAACTATTCCCCCAAAACTGAAAGAAACACAAACATTAAAATGCACTGCAAGAGCAGTGTAAAATTTTGGACATTAAATCTTACCGCGAGAGCAATGTTTCGGAGAACGAGGATGATGAATCTTCATGTAAGGGTATTGCTAAGTTTTGGATATCAAATCTTCTAAAGTTCTAATATTGCCAGCCCATGTCCTCCAACCCCACCTCCCAAACTTTAGAAAACAAAGAGACCACCCGTTTTCTTTAAAATTGAATCTGTTTCATCCTCTGGTTCACAGCTTTCTGATAATTCTTTTGCTAGTTGGAAGCCCAACTTGACGCAGTTTGAATTGTGGCTTAAAATTAATTGGCGGACTCATTTGGCCTTAACTTTTAGTCGGTATTTTTTTTTTATAGGAAATGCTAACCACTGCCCTTGAGCGATGTTTAATGTTGGTAAATGTGTAAAAAGTGTATTGAAATATATGAAAAGTGTATAAAAATATATAAGTGTATGAAGATATGTAAAATGCGTATTTAGTACATATTACAACTAAACTGACTTTTTTGTTAGTATATATTTCATATATAAAATATATACACGCTTACATAAGCACTTCCAATCTTAGAAATGTTTTTATGCCCCTGTTTCATGCACAACTAAGGTTAATACTTAATTTATCACTATTTATAGCTCATAGTACCACTTTGACATAGTTATCACTAATAGTTGATGTTTGTACTTTGATGATTATCCTGCCTGCTTTCAGATTCCAAGGCACGGTGATTGGCTGAGATTTAGAATCTTGTGGTCTAATGCATTAGGCCACCCCAGAACTCAAACTATTTGTACCTTTTTGACATTGCAATGACGGAAAGCTCTTTGTGATTGCCGGTGGGAGCTGCTGCATCAGGTTTTTTTTTCTCTAGGAGACATTTTTTTGGTTTACCAATTTTAGAAGATTGAAAAATGTGAATGCCTTTTGCTATACTATATGACCCAGACATACTGCTCAAACTTGGATCAATCCTAACTTATGATCATTGTGTGAAATAAGAAGCTGAAAAAAATGAAACTGTGTACCATAAATTTATGAGCTGAACTGGATGACTCTTTTTTGATGTACTATGACGGGCCTATTTTTTTTTTGACAATTTTTAGCTTGGGAATTGGGACTTCGAGAAGTTTGAGTAACTTGTTGAGTCAAATGACATCTTGATGATCTGCCCTATTGTGCTATATTGATTCATTCTTGCTTCTTGTTTTATTGTTTTTCAATTAGACTATATTTTGGAATATGAATTGAAAGAATTGTAATACATGAGATGGTTGCAAGTGTATATTATTTTGTAGGGGATTGGGATCCCTCTCCATTACATGATGTCATTTATGTGTTATTATTATAATTAAGTTTGGATAGTTAGGGGGTTATTTGATGTTGGTAAGCTATCAAGTACAGATAAGTTTAGAAGGGATTCCTTCATGTATTTGATACTTGATGTCAATTTTGGAAAGTATCATATACTATGTATACTTTAGGTCACATATGAAAACTTGTTACTTAATAACTCTAAACCGGTTGACACATTAAAATGCTCAAACGGGTTCGGATGTCAACGAAACTTGACACGCGCAACATACTTGGCACACATGACTTGTAGGAGAAGACGGACTCGATGAAAACTTCTTCTTTACAAACTCTTTTTGTGTTTATTCGATTATTGTTATAGATTATAACTCAATGTGTACAATCATTGCCTATTTTTAATGGTATTATCATCATTGTAGGATGTAATTAAATTTTCTTTGGAGAGTTCTGTAATACCAAGAGTCCAATTGGTGGAGGGACTTCTTATTAGTGTCGATCCGTTGTGTGAAATTGATGGAGTTCCAATTGGCCTTGAATTTTGCAAAGTTTTTGTTTTAAAAGCGAATAAGCCGAACGCTGTTTTGGAAACAACATCCCGATGTCTAAGAACAATTGGAGAAGTTGTGGAAAGATACATTGTGTGGCGCTCGATTCATGTATATGTTACAATCTTATTTATTTATTTATTGAAATAAATATCAAATATTTTACATTTTCTGTAAGTTTGAAATTAATTATATTGTAAATGATTTGTTTTTTTTGGTTTTTTTTTTGCAAGTGTAACCCTTTTGAGTACGTGATGATATCTTCGCATATCGATATTAGAGTTTACAATCTTATTTATTTATTTATTTTTTGAAAAAATCAAATGTTTTACATTTTCTGTAAGCTTGAAAATAATTATGTTGTAAATGATGATTTTTTTTTCTTTTTTGTTTCTTTTTGCAGATGCAAACCTTTTGAGTACATGATATCTTCGCATGTCGATATGGGAGCTTACTATTGATATCAAAACAAGCTACATTATATCTGTTTTTATCTTTTTATTTCTATTGTCGATATTAAAAATTGGAAAATGATTGGTGGCCCTAAAAACTGTGCCTCAAATGCCCCTAATTGCCAGTTTTGGCAACTTTGTTTTTTTTTTTTTTACCTGATAGGGAAATTCGAGCCATTAGGGGCACCCAAATTCGGGCCCCCTACCATTGCCGTTAAAAATTTGAGTTCTTGAATTTCAAAAATTATTAGTATTGTTAGAGGTTATTTTATATATTTTTGTGAATAATATTTGATTGACAATTGTTACAAGGTACATATATTATTCTTGGTATATGATTTTTTGAATGTGAATTTGGATGTGGATGTGGATGTGGATGTATTTTTAAAAATATTAATAATTTGTATAGGAAATATTTAATAAAAAATGATTTTATAAAAAATAATTTTATTGCGACAATAATAAACCGTCGCTAATGTAATTCTCATTTCCTTATATTTTATTAGCGACGGGTTAACCCGTCGCATATACATATTAGTTCTAATATTTTGCGACGGTTTCAATTGTGGCAAATAAATCTTTTGCGACGGTTTAAACTGTTGCCAATACGGTATTAACTTAATACTACTTTTTTTGCGACGTTTTAGACCGTCGCTAATAATACTTTTTGCGACGGCAAATACCGTCGCTAAAAAAGGTTTTTTGCGACGGCAATCAACATCGTCACTAAAAATGCCATTTTTTCCCCCTTTTTTTGTGTCAGGCGAAACCGTTGCAAAAACTATTGATTAGCCATCGCTACAAGAACACGACGGTTTGTAACCGTCGCAAATACTTTTTGTCATGCCTCTTTCCGCCACCCCCCATTTTCCGTCGCTGCTCCGTCGCAAAAAGTCTTTTGCGACGATATATGGACCTTTTGCGACGTTTGAGACCGTCGCAAAAAGTCCGATTTTTAGTAGTGGATAGAGAGAGGAGTGTGGACTCTACCTTCACATAGGCACTCTCCACATTATTAGAGTTGCATTAGAGCTCTCAAATTAAAACTTTCAAACATTATTATTCTATATCTATCACATTATTCTATTATATTATGTTTAATTTTAGAGTTATTGCATTTCGTTTGAATTTTTATGCTATATTTGAATCATATATTTGAATAATAATTTATAAACAAAAAGGGAAATGGATAAAATCTCTATTTATATTTCATTTATCTTTCTTTCTTTCTTTTTTTTTCTTTTTTTTTTTTTTCAAATTTCTATTAAAACTCATAATCCAAATACAATCTTAAATTTATTGAGTTACGGTTTTCTCAAGTTCAAATATAAATTTTTGATAATTGTGCGAGTCCGTGAAGCCCACTACGAGTTATGTTTCAATGATTTAAAGCGTTCATATAAGATTCTCTATATATATATCATTTATGGGAAAAATAAGGCCAATTCAATAATGGTAGTTTTTCTTCCCCTAATTAATTTTATCGCATTTGTTTCCGAAAAAATAAATGATAAATGTATTTTTGAATAGACCATTTATTTATTTTTAGAAATAAACGCAATAAAATAAAAAAATCATAATTATCAAATTGATTTAAAGTAATATGGATGGTACAAATTTAAAATTGGCAAAAAAATGTCATATTTAAAATAATTGTGATGTACTTTTGTAAGTACTTTTTCTTGATTTTTAGTATTGTTGTTTTTCAAAATACTCCAAAATAACTATTTTAAACTGATTCAATCCTTCCAAATTCAACTGTTTCAAATAAATGTCATAATTGAGACCTAATTATAAATTTCACACATAACCTCTTATCTAATATATGCATGCATGCATATATCATGTAGACGTAAAAAAAAGTTCTACGGTTTTTGAAGACTGAATTAAACTAACACTACAAGAAAAAGCACAAATGGCGACCAAAAAATGAAATTTCGTCGCTGAAAGTGCATGAAATGGCGACTAAATTGGAATTTGTCGCCGGAAAAGCAGGTTTTTAGCGACTAAAAGAGTTTAGTCGCCGAACAGCAGCTTTTTAGCGACTAAAAGGAAGTTTTGTGGCCTAATATAGGGTTTTCAGCGACAAAACTTTGTTTAGTAGCCAAAAGTGACGGTTTTTAGCGACTAAAATAATTTAGTAGCGAAAAGGTATGGTTTTGGCGACTAAAAACAATTTTAGTCACTGATTATAGCAGTTTTGCCGACTAAAAATAATTTAGTCGCTGAAAGTGGGGGTTTTGCCGACGAAAATCCATTTTAGTCGCCCAAAGTAGGGGTTTTGGCGACGAAATTTCTGTTTAGTCGCCAAAAGTGCTGATTTTTAATTGAGAACTTGTTTTTTTAGCAACAAATAAATAATTAGTAGCCCAAAATAATACAATTAGCGACTAAATAATGGTTTTAGTCGCCAAAAGTTACCTAATTTTTTTTTTAATAAATAATTTATTTTTGACATAAATTAATATCGAATTAAAAAAATTATATTTAAAAATATTATTTTGTATTAATTGCGGTTAACATACTATATAAATAATATATATTGCATATATGTACATGTGATGATGTATTGGCATAGTGGATGGAGTGTTGTGCAAAGGGTTTGGCGTATGCATGTTGGAGGTTGCAAGTTCAAAACCTGCAGCGAAGGCAAAAAATTTTTTTTTTCTGAAAATACTTTCAGCGACTAAAGTGAATGGTTGCCAAAGGTATAAATAATAAAATAAAAATAAACTATTGGCGACTAACATTTTAGTCGGCAAAGGTATAATTTCCAAAAAGAAATTGACCATTGGCGACAAAATATTTAGTCGCTGAAGACATATATATTGGCGACCAACAGTGTTTTAGTCGCCAAAGGCATTCGCGACCATGTATTGGCGACAAGACGGGCGACTAAAATTTTTAGTCGGGAAAAGTAAAATTTTGACATTTGGCGACTAAAATAGGACCTTTGGCGACTAAAAATTTAGTCGCCAAAGGTGTTTTTTTTTGTAGTGTAATATATAAATAAATAAATATATATTCATGTGGGTATGTGTTGACGTAGAGTTGTCTTGATACAATCTTGATTTCTCTTTCGTAAATTGTATTACAATTTAATAATAATAACTAATTCATATATATTTTTATGATTTTTTGCTTTGCTCTCTCTTATATATAGAATTAGGTTTGCTGAGTTGTTGTAATCTATATTTTTAATATATACTTGTGTGTTTAGAGTAGCACACTTCACCAACATGTTTTTGGTCAAACAGTGTGACAATTTGAATAAAGCCTGTGATTAGATGGTAGCATATTAATGATACAACAATATTAAAAATTCAGATTTATGAATTTAAAATTTATTCAAAAAAAAAAAAAAAATTCAATGGTTCAAATATAGATAAGATGGGTTCATAGATTTTTGTTAATGAAATCCAAAATTCAACTAATTTATAATTGTTACGTGCCAATTTTAATTTATAATATCTTTTAATTGTTTTTGAATTTTAATTAAAAATATACCTGTCATTAATGAGTGCGTGTAGGGGTGTAAAAATAGTCTGTGGCTTGTGGGTGGCTCGAAACTTGCCCACGGTGGATCCGGTTAGACTCGGGTTCGAGCCCAGCCTAGGACCCTAGGCCTGGACCTAGGCCATCATTTTAAAGCTCAGCCTGGGTGGTCCTAGACCACCTAGTCCGGTATATGGCCTGCTCAAGAACCACTTAAAACCCGACGCGAAGCCCATCCCGCCCAAAGTCCAGTGTGATTTTTAGTAGCAAAAAATAAAATTTTGATAGAAAAAATAAAAAATAAAAAATAAAAAAAAGAGTTCAAGTCCAATTAGGTCCGGCCCAAGCCCGAGCCCGAGTCCAAATCCAAATCTAAGTCTGAAGACTCCTTAGACCTAGACCTAAGCTTAATTTTTTGACTTGTGACCGGTCTAATTTAGGACTATTTTGAGAAGAGAGTTATAATCAGCTTTTTGGTGAAAAGTTGCTTATAAGTAACTTTTTTATAAGAGAAAAAGTAAATTATAATCTGAGTTAGTCTGAATTTTGTGGGAGCTCAGCTTGTCCAACACGAGCCGACCTAAACCCGAGTCCAAATGGCTCGAACCGAATCAGGCCGGACTCAATTTACCCTCTATATCTGTTAATCAAGGCTTCGCATATTACGAGGTTAAGAATTTTAAATTTCCTTACCCCAGATAAAGGTGTGAAGAAAGTTGTCAACCTGTCAATTCGCACCAACTTATGTGGTTTGAAAAGGGGCGCTGATTGGGCTGATTTGGGTGAAACATTGGCAAGGTAGTTGACTTGCATTATAAAATTTGTTAATCTGCCTATAAACCGACCCAACATGCCTAAGCCAAATTACCTTGCATCTAACCTCATATAATCTTTTCCTAACTCTAATATTATTAATGAAATGACACTCGTCCTTCAATCTCATTGAATATAGTTTTTTTCCTACTCATTCCGTCTTAAAATATTAGTCTCTTATTCTATTTTTTATTATCTCAAAATATTAATCCCTCTTCAAAAATCAAATACATAAATAATATAAATTTTCTATTTTGCCATTCTTTTAAATTAATAAACAATATAAAAAATACAATTATGACATTGATATTCTGAAAAAATATACTATCGAAAGGGTAATTTTGGAAAATTAACTTTTTTAAAGTGCAATAATTATACTACCAAAAAAAGTTAGATTCTCCAAAAAGGACCATTATTGTGGGATAGAGGGAGTAAATTTCATTATTTTGTATATTAATTTATAATTTTTTTAAAATAAAGTAATGTATTTGATTAACTTGTAAATTTTGTATCAGGATTTGGAATAAATAATTAATTTTTATCTGAAATTGTAAAATAATTCAGGTATGGCCATTATATATATTTTTTGATTTTGTATTTCTAATCGGTCCGATTTACTCAAATTGTTTGTTTGAATTCCCCAAAAAATCATCCAACCTGTTGAAGAATTCTCACTCCACCAAAAATGGAGTGACTGCTAGTTTTATTTCAAAAATCAATCTAAACCGACTCATCCACACTCTGATCTGCATATAATTCTTATCATTTCCCTTTGTATTTGTTTAGATTGGGGGTAATTGATTTATTGTATTTCATTAAAATAAAATTAAAAAATGGGTATGAGTGTGGCCCTTGTTGATGACAGTGATCAGTAAGTTGTCACATTCAACTTCACAATTTTTAGGCCATGAAAGGGTTGAGTTTGGAACCACCAAGGTTTTCTTTGGTTCACTAATCTCAATCATTTAAGGTATTGGGAAGATTGTAAAAATTTACTTTTTGACTTTTATTTATTTTAAGGCCCCGTTTGGAGACTTACCTTTTTGACCAATTAGCCAAAAAGTTACTAAATTAGCCAAAAAGCCAACCACTCATACCAAAAAGTCAAAGATTCTCTTTTCTCTCTACGTTTTGCACATATTTTCGTAATTAGTCAAAAAGTCATCCCACACATACAAGTTTTTTTTACCTACCTTTTTAGCTAAATAGCCAAAAAGTTGCTAAATTAGCCTGTTCCCAAACGAGGCCTTAGTCATATTATTTTATTTTATTTTTTACATTTAAAAAAAAAAATCAAAAGAAATTAAAAAATCAACTTTTAACTAACTTTTCAAAACAACCCTAAATTGATTTATTAAGATAATGAATATCTTACAACATAAATATGGCTTCAAAACAGTTCGGAAATTGACCGTTATCTCTTGTTGTATCTAGGGTAAATTATAAATACATTCCTCAAATTTGATTAAAATACGAATCACCCCCTATAGTTTTAAAAATTACATTCCACCTCTTGAGGTTTCTAATTTCATAACAAATCGCTCATTTTATTAATAAATTACCAAATCAATTAATAATTTTTAATGATGTTAAAAATATATTTCAATTAATAATTTATGTAATTTTATTATTGTATAAAAAAACAATTATGAATTTTATTTTTTTAGTTAATTTTGTTAAATAAAAAATTCTAATCAGTAAATATTTGTAATTTTTTAAACTACAAGAGACAATCTATATTTTAAGTAAACATCAAATAATGTATTTATAATTTGCCCTCGTATTCTATCTATGCAGTATGTGCAATTGTTTTATGGGAAAACATCAGATAACTCCTACTTTCTCAAGGAATAATATTTGATATTTTCTTTGTTTTTATCATCTTTTTATATATTAATTTTTCTTGTTTCCTTAGGGTGGTGGTAGTGATCTGGTTGAGAATGTGGTCATTAATAGCATTATCATACCATTTAATTGAGAATAGATTAAAGAAATTTAAAGGAGTAAGCTTATTTAACTATATTTATTGAAATTAATTAATCAGAAAGGTTAGAAATTCATTATTTAAATATTCAAATTTATTTACAATGATAGTGACAAAAAAAAAAATTTTGAGTCTTACCTAATTGAATTTATAAATAAAAAAATTATCATATAATCTTATTATTATTGTAACCAACAACATTAGGAGAGACATATTACCCATGGACATTTAATTTTGGCCTCGTAAGAGTGTTTAACTTTCCTCAACTAATTCTTTGATTACCTTCCCCACTAAATATTTTTAAATTTTCAATTTAAAAAGAAAAAAACTAATTTAAAAAAAAAAATTAATTGGTGTAATTATTTTTTTTGAACTACATTTTTTTCCCGGTTAAGGTTACAATAAATTGGCCGAACAAGCATACAAAAAAAAAAAAAAAAAAAAATTATTTTTAGTAAATTTTTAAAACTTTTTATACCTGTTTTGTAGATGAATCTACAACCAGAAAATAAAAAAAATAAAAAAAATAAAAATCTAACAACTTTGAAAAACACTAAAGACACCAAAAGAATTATCAAAATTTCTACTAAATAGGTGTGAGATCCATACTATATGAATCTAGAGTGGGTTCCACATCCATTTAGTAGAAATTTTGATAAATCTTTTGAGTCTATTGCATTTACTGTTAAATTTTATTAATGTTTACAAATTTAGAAAGTATTAGGTAATGTTTGGTTTAATTTTTAAAATATGATTTAGATGAAAAAGTTGAAAAGTTTGTTTCAGTTAACTAGTTTTTAAAATACAATTCAAAACTCAGGTCTGTTTGGTTTAATTTTAAAATTATGATTTGAGTGTGGAGTTGCGTTTTGAGTTTTGAATTTTTGAATTATGATTTGAAAAAAGAAAATTTATTTGGTTTTTAAAATAAGTTTTGGGATGATTTGTAATTTTTCAATTGATTGATGTATAAAATGTGAGAGCAAAGAGGAGATATAAGAGAGAAAAAATGATTTATTAATAATAATAAAAAAAAGAAGTTTTGAAAGTAATTTTGAGTTTTATTTTAAAAATATGTTTGGTTAATAAATTTCATCAATTTGAGAACACGTTTACACATTTTTTCTAAAAAAAAGTAAAAAAATTAGTTTTTAACTAACTTTCCAAAACAAAAACAAAATTATGATTTGAAAAGTAAACCAAATACTACTCAATTTTTCTCTCATCTCTTTTTTTTTTTTTTATAAAATTATTAATAAATCAATCAATCACTTTTTCTTTCTCCTCTCTCGTTCTTTTACATTCTACACATTAATTAATCAAATTTTTTCTCATTCCCTTTTATTCAACTAAAAAAAAAAATTTTATAAATCATCAAAAAACTATTTTTAAAACCCATAACCAAACAAATTTTTAACTTTTAAAACTTTTTAACAACTCATTTTTTAAAATACAATTCAAAATTCAAAATTCAAAACTCATTTAAAAAAATTAAACCAAACGGAGCCTTAATGTTTTATCAGAAGAGCCAATGTATGTCTAGCAGGTGTCCACCAACGCTAGCTTCGTCACACCAAATCCATGCTCACATTTATTCAATGATCAGTTATTAATCATGTGCACGACACGTGGCCAGTTCGATTGTACAACCACAAAACTCTCTCTCTCTCTCCTACAGTTGTACCCTGTTATACGTAAATCCAATAGGAGTATTACTCAACCTTTTACTCCATTCCATACATACAGTTGAGTTTCAGCTACTCCAAATTCAACCCCTTCCTTTCTCTCTCACTTTCTCTCTCTACAAATTCGAAACCCAGCACACAGAGTGGCCATGAACCACTTCCACACCTAACAAATCACCCAACAGATCCAATGAATTTACTCCAAATGCCATCGAAATTGTGAGCCACTCGTCTCTGATCGGAGGGACACCATGGGTATGTGCACCTCCAAACCGCCCAAACCCAACCCCTACTCCGGCGGAGAAACCCTAGAACTCGACCCCCCCGAACCTTTCCAAACCCCAGCCACCTCCGCCGCCAATCGCCGCCGCAACGACGATTCCGACGCCTCCGCCAAAAAGTCCCCGTTCTTCCCCTTCTACAGCCCCAGCCCCGCCCGCTACTTCTTCTCCAAGAAGTCTCCGGCGAGGTCCTCGACGGCGAGCGCCAACTCCACGCCGCGGAGGATCTTCAAGCGGCCCTTCCCGCCGCCGTCTCCGGCGAAGCATATAAAGTCGTTGCTGTTGCGGCGGCACGGGGCGGTGAAGCCGAACAATGCGGCGGCGATACCGGAGGGGGAGGAGGGAGAGGGAGGAGATGCGGAGGGGCTTGATAAGAGCTTTGGATTCTCGAAGCAGTTTACGAGTAGGTATGAAGTTGGGGAAGAGGTAGGGAGGGGGCATTTTGGGTATACTTGTTCTGCTGTGGTTAAGAAGGGTGACTTGAAGGGTCAACAGGTTGCTGTCAAAGTCATCCCCAAAACCAAGGTTTGTCATTCTCTATCTGTCATGTATTATCTTATCTCTGTGTAATTTTGTTCATGAAGATTTTGGATTTGTATATGGGGATTACTATTCTTCAGCACCAATTCGTACTATTAGGGCCTGTTTGTTTGTCTGTAATTTTGTTCATGAGGATTTTGGATTTGTATATGGGGATTACTGTTTGAAGTTGTAATTTTGTTTCATTATTTATCTTATAATATAGATAGGATTGGGATTGTTTAGTTACATTTTTTGTTATTCGGATCCAACAAAATTAGCGAATTTTTTTAATTTTATAACGAAAAATGCAAAACAAATTTTGAATTATTTATCTCATTAATCCAATTGGATAACCCATCCTACATTGATCTCATATCATAGATTGTTAATTCCCTCAGTGTTAATCCTGATATTTAAAACCCATGATTCAATTTGTTTCTAGGTTTAGTATTTTCACGAGGCATAAAAAAACTCTGTTTATATTGTTGCTGTTTACTTGTCTTTTTTGAAAATTACAAGTGGTACGCTGAATGTCCTGTGAAAATTCTTTCATGCTAAACAGTGTTCTTTAGTGAGTATATAAATTGTTCAACTTTCTCAGTCGGAACCTAATCGAACTAACTTAATTAGTTATTTTAGCCATTTTTTATTAGGAGAGTCTTTCAGTTTTGAATTACCTCTTGGCCACTAGTGAATTAGTGCACTCTTAATGGTAAGATACCAAAATTTTGAGTTTTTGCACTTTTTGAATTGACCATGGGCATATTATTCTAGATCTAAAAAAATCACATATCATGATTGAATAGCACATCTTGATTCAAAATAGTGCCCATGGACTCATAGTATATAGTCCACGCCCAACAAAATATTTGAACTCGTGTTTAGCTGTCCATAGTTTGTTCCTGCATCTTTTGGCATGGTCTAAAGTCAAGTAATGCTGACTCGCTAAAGATTGGAGCTTTGTAACATGTTGAAAAAGACTTCTTATTCTTCTTCTTTTTCTTTTTCTTTTTTTAATTTATTTTTATATATATATTTTTTAAATAAGTAAATGTGTAGCAAAATATAAAAATATTGAAATACCTTTCACAATGAAAACATACAAACACATTAATAAAGGTAATTGAAAGCGAACGAACTTTGAGTACATTGGGGCTACGCACCTTGTTAGAATACTTTCCTTTGCACCAAAAATACTTCTTGATTAATGAGGCCTCATAGCTATTTTTATTCTTATAGAACCTATTATATTTGTTTAGCCATTCAATTTATGTGGCAAAAGATTTTTGTGCAGAATTGGTAGGTGATATTGTTGAGGGAGGCTCTTAGGGGTAGGAACTTAACTAGCTGGAGATTACTAGAGGTGAAGGAGTGCCAAGTCAGTCCTAGGAAAAAGAGAGGGTGGCTGGAATTAAACAGATCACCTATTCTCAATAGAAGGATAAGAGTGAAGATAGTTGACAGTATTGACCCTAAGTAGAAACTCATTTAAGGGCCAATTCTATGCACTGTAAGCAGATACTTAAAAATAGTCAAATGTAGTAAAACATATTCCTAAGAAGATAAATAAACATAGCCAAATATAGGTTACTATGTCTTGTTTTGCACTTTTGATAGAACCTTCTGAATGATTACCTTTTTCAGTCCCTAAAGATTTTCCTTCTGTATTTATATATTGATTTCCTCCCACTGGAGGAGATGTGAAGAGATATTGGGTTTGAGGGTTTCCTGTTATTTAGTTTGCTGCGTTGAGGATTTCCCTTCTGTACGTTACATTTGAGGGTTTCATATTATCTAGTTGTTTGCTGCAATATATATTTACTAGGTGTTATAGGGCATGGAGTCCTTTTCTTAGTTATTTGTACCATGTGGTCTTAATGTGATCATTTTTATTTGATTTTATGATGTCTAGCTTAGATTAAACCACAATGTTTTCCACAAATGCCACTCACACTTGGTTGTAGCCCTTTTTTCTTGTATTCTCGTGATGGTCTGCTTTTATCCTCAGATGACAACGGCTATTGCAATTGAGGATGTGAGAAGGGAGGTGAAGATTCTACGAGCATTGACAGGACATAAAAATCTTGTGCAATTTTATGATGCATTTGAAGACCGCGATAATGTCTATGTAGTGATGGAGTAAGCATGGAGAAACCTGCCTTTTGAGATTTTCTTTTTCTTTTTAAAATTGCTGAATTGTATGTTTTCTGCTATCACTTTTTAAAAAAAATGGAAAAATATGGCATAGGTTCAAAATAGGCATCAGTTGAGGTGGAACTCATACTTGGACAGTTAAAATACTTACACTGCAAGCATAGAATCTGCTGGAGTTGTAGTCCATATTTATTTAGTATTAAAATACTGGGATGGTTACAAACTGCATGCTTTTACAAGATCTCCTACTAAATGGAGGTTAATTTGTTATTGTGCATATTTCAGGTTATGCGAAGGAGGGGAGCTTTTGGACCGAATACTTTCGAGGTGCTTCTTTATTAGTATGTTGAAATGTCATTGTTTTATTTTGTGAGTAGTAATAATACTTTAGTTCACTTTTGTAGGGGTGGGAAATACTCGGAGGACGAGGCAAAGGCTGTCATGTTACAAATCCTAAATGTTGTTGCATTTTGTCATCTCCAGGGTGTGGTGCACCGAGATCTAAAACCAGAGGTGAAACATATTCCAGTGTTATTATATATATATATATATTTTTTAAATTGGGGGAAAGTGCTGAGTTATACCGTTTAGGTCTCTGATTGTTTGAGTGTGGTCCTGATAAACTGAGTGGAGCCTTTTAAGCTAATGATTATTGTATTTCTTAGAGTTTGGATGGCTGAGTCCATCTTGAATCAACCTTAGATGACAAAGTGAACTCTTTAATATTAGTTTTTATAGCATCTGTTGTGCTTTTGGTTGGGCTATAATGTTAGCTTCCTGATCTTGTCATTTCAACCTCTATTTGATTGGATTGAAGTGTAAACCTTCCTTCACTGGGTTGTACTAGGCTTCTTCTGTATTATTCAAATGTTGGTGTGGTTAGTTTTCAGGAGAGTTATTCAATTTCAACATCCACTAAAAAAAATAAGAGAGGAAAAAAAAGAGAGAACTTTGAAGTTTTCTACTACATATCAGCTGGACATAGCTAATCTAAAGATAATTTTTTTAACCTGAATCATTTTATCCTAAGAAGCACAAACACTTCTAAGAAGGTGGCATATCTGTGTCGGACACTGACACTCGTTGAGTACTTCCTGACACATGGTCAAACATGTCAAACACTATGGGTATGTTTGGTTTGGATTTCTAGAGTGATTTTGTGAAAAAAAGTGGTTTGGTTTGTAAATTTTCCAAAATAATTTTCAAAATCACTCTCTTTCTTACTTATCAATCAATCACTTTTTCTCTCTTCTCTCTCCTTCTCAATCACTTTTTTTCTCACACACATCTACTCAATTATAACAAAATATCAAATCATTCTAAACTCCAAAACTACTTTCAAAATATACAACCAAACAAACAAAAAAAAATTTCTAAACTCTCTCCCCAAAATAATTTTTAAAAACTACTCTCCCAAAACCAAACCAAACATACCCTATATATTTTGCCCGTGTCCTCACATGTCATGTCCTACATTTTTTTTGAAAATTATTGTCTTGGTGTGTCAGTCGTGTCACATGTTCGTGTCTGTGCTTCTTCTATATCTAGTTATATTATCTAAAGATTTATCTTTTGTGGTATTTGAAAGATTTATCTTTTTTTGCTCTGAGCTTATTTATTTGCTGGATCAGAACTTTCTGTTTACCTCCAAGGATGATGAGCACTCCCAGTTGAAAGCAATAGACTTTGGCTTATCAGATTTTGTGAAACCAGGTTTGTTGTCACCAGCTAGATCACACAGGTCTACCAATTTCTTACTCCTCATTTTTGGAGTAGGGATATAGAATTGATGCTTATTGTTTTGCAGATGAAAGGTTGAATGATATTGTGGGAAGTGCATACTATGTGGCACCTGAAGTCTTGCACAGATCTTACAGTACTGAGGCCGATGTGTGGAGTATAGGAGTGATAGCATATATCCTTCTATGTGGCAGTCGTCCATTTTGGGCCCGAACTGAGTCTGGAATTTTTCGGGCAGTCCTAAAGGCTGATCCGAGTTTTGATGAAGCCCCTTGGCCTTCTTTATCTTTAGAGGCTAAGGATTTTGTCAAGCGTCTACTAAATAAAGACCCTCGGAAGAGGATGAGTGCTGCTCAGGCTTTAAGTGAGTGTTTCCTTTCTCTCAAAATTCTAGGATTCCACTATCCTCCTCATTTGGCATCAACCATAATCTTTTGTTTGCAGGTCATCCATGGATTCGGAATTCTAATGACATAAAAGTTCCTCTTGATATTCTTATATTCAGACTCATGAAGGCCTATATGCGATCTTCATCTTTGCGTAAGGCTGCTTTGAGGGTGTGTATATCATTATACTGATAAAGGAAAAAGATAATTCATTACCTCTGCCTATTATAACATTTGTTTCTTTGTCATCTGTATTTATCCATGAGAATACTGTCTTTGTTCCCTTGCTGTAGTGGTAGTGAAATCTGAAGAAATTCTTTTCCAAATTGTGTACAATTAACAGAAGTTACATTTTTTTTTCCTTCATGTTTTTGGTGGTGCGAAATCCATGCATTAATTCAATTCACAATCCAACTCCATTTCCAAATCAAAGGCATGGTTGCCATCCCAACAAATGCAATTTTAGTGGTTTGTTTATGTTTGTCTCAATTATATCTAAGATACTTTAATATGGAACCCCAAGGGGTTAGCTTAGTGGATGCAGCTTGGGACCTGGGGGTATGCTCCCTCTAGGTCTCAGGTTCAACTCCCATTAGGTATTATCAACTCCTTAGGGCCACGCCTGTTGGCTTTGCTCGAGATTTGCCTGATCCATACGGAGGGGGCATTTTGCGTGGATTCTGGGATTAGTCAATGTGTGCGTAACCCGGACACCCGGTCATAAAAAAAGAAGAAGATACCTTGATATGGAGGCATATAATTTGATATGCCACCCGTATCTATACCGGACGTTTGATGGTCTTGGACATCTTAGATGCGTGTGAAATCTCATTTCTGAGTGCTGAGCGCTTAGTGATATGGACGCAGTAAGAAGAAGAAGAGGAAGAAGAAGAAAAGAGCCACGTTTCTAACACATGGCCACAACCTTAAAACACTATATATTAACCCCAAAGCTAAATAATACAATGCAAGCCCCAGTGTTTATAACAACCCTTATCAAAATAGTAAACTGAATTCTATTATTATTGGAAACTTAATCCCTGTTATAAGAAACTAAATATTGCCAGCATCCTAATTAACTATATAAATAAAAATAAAAACATAATTATTAAAAATATCATTATTAAATAAATTAAATCTCCAAGGTTCACACACGTTCCGCCTCACTTAGCTAGCACTTCTTGGAGAACTGTCTTATGATTGGAAACCCCTAGACATTTGACTTGACATTCTTTTTTTTTTTTTTGAAGTATTTAACATGACTTTCTCTTAGCATAGAAAATAATATGATTGTAAAGAAATATCAAATTAAGGGTCTGCATAATTGCATTAATTTAATGAAAAGTTTGACTTATTTTTTAAGAAGCAGAATTAATAAACATGATAATTATGCAAATAAATATTCATATATATATATCTATGTGTGTTTGTATTTATCTACACACGTAAACAAAGACGACCACACACATTTATACATATATTTTGTGCCTTTTTTAGTATTAGTTTACAAGACATGGGTGATTATTTATTAGATGATTATGATTCATAAATTACTTAAAAAACTACGCCCATTTTGGTCCCTAATTTACAAATGATTCATAAATTATTTGCTGAAAGAAAAAAGAAAAATAGAGTTATAATTTATACGTGAAAGCATTTTCTGTTACATTACAACCATATTATTTTATGATTACTTAGGCCAAGTTTGGCATCCTCAAAAAAATCCAAAAAGTCAAAAAGTCACTATCCTATTTAAGTCACATCATCTTATTTAAGTCACATCACCTCTCTAACACGTCACTTCAAACCCAACACAAATTCAATCCATATTTCATAAAAAGTCAAAAAGTGCACTTATTTAGTCTTCCCAAACTTGGCCTTATAATGATTCATAAAGCAATGGTTACTGTGTAAAACATAATTTACAGTAGTTTTTTTGCTTCTGTGTCCCTATAGCGTCCGTCTCTTAACATTTATAAAATTCATTGACTTGGAGTTCTAGTGTCCATGGTTCATAGGATTTTTGAGACTCAATTAACCAGAGGTTAAGGATATATCTCCAGATGAAATACTTCTCACTTTGTTTGCATGCTGTAGGTTGTTTTTTGGGCAGATCCTATGTTATCAGAAAATGCTAATACCCTAGTGAATTACGTATTGATATGCACATTCTGAAATATGGTACACTTTCGTTCCAAAATAAATTTGCTGTTCTAAAGCGATCCCAAAAGTTTTTTTCAATATATGTTCTTAAATGTTACCTTAGAAGGAAAAAAATTCAAATATAATAAATTAAAATCTAAGGTAAGTTAAGTTTTGACAAGACAAAAAATCAAAAAATGGGTCATAATGCTCATAGAAAATATTACATTTTTTGGATATCTAATAGTTAAAAAAAAAATTACTTTAGAAGTACCGTAAATTCTTAAGTATAATATATACAAGTCTACCCCTATCTACCACATTTTAGAACATGTAGCATATCACGTTCCCGTTTCTGTTCCACGTACTGGAACGATCCACGTTCTAAGTAACATAGGGTGGACCTATGTATAGGCGCAGTGCAGGGGGTTGGTGCGGTGGCCATGGTGGCTCTAGGTTTTTGAAAGTCTTTAAAGTTTATACCTATGAAGCACCGACACTTCAAAATGGGTGTTATGTTCGTGTCGGACATGTATGGGACATCGTAATGCCAAGGACAAGCGTGTCCATGTGTAGGACACACCATGTGGCATACCAATTTTTTATTTTAATTATTATTGTTTTGCAAGACATTTGGGGACACTTCTTTGGAGATGCCTTAGGACATCTTTGTGAGTTTCTTTGTCATAATTTTAGAAACATGATTAGGGATCAAAGTAAAATATATGAAAACAAAGAGAGAGGAAAGTGAAAAAAAATAAAAAATACACGCAAATATACATTGATGCCTCTTTATGTCTTTGTGCCTAAAATTTATATTCATATACATAGAAAATGAAAATATGAAAAAAACATTTGTTCTTGTCGTATCCCCGTCATGTCCGTATCTTAATTTTTTGAAAATTGTCATGTCCCATGTCCATGTCTGTGATTCAAAGGTTTATATTATTCCTCTATTCATGTGTACCCCTAAAGATATAAAATGGAGCTGCCCCACCCCCAACCAACATTTTTTTGCAAATCACAAATAAAACCAACTCCATGTGACTTTTGTTTTGTACCTGTGAAACAGGTCATTTTTGCTATTTATGTCAATATGTAAACTACCTTCAAAATGTTGTCTGATCAATTTTATGCTAAGACAAGACCCTTGTTAAATACCTTAAAAGTTACCTAAAATAATTGAAAAATAATAGAAAATGGCTTCTACAATCTCATTTCAATATACAAAATGTCTTTTAGGTTTACCAGTATTCTAACATATTTGAAGGTGCTGGTCAAATATGTAATGCTGGCATGAACGCTCATAGTATATGTATATGGACTTGCCCATGTCTTACTTGTAATTCAATTTGTTGATGCACTGCAAGGCAGATACGAATTTGAATTTTCACTCTCAATTCTTGACTTTATGCAGTATATATATATATAATTATCTTATTCATTTCCCCACCACCCTTCTTGCTTTATTTATGTATTTATTTTTTGTAGATAACTGGCACACTCCCATGTCTTAACTAGGATTGAATCATTGAACTCTTCTGCTTCCCCACAGGAGATGCCACTTCGGCTAATTGCTGGTGGAATTATGCTATGTAGTATGATTATGTGAGATTTAAGTATCTGATGGTATATTGAGTTTTCTTTTCTTTTTCTTGATGTGAAATTAAGTATCAGCGATGATGTCTTTATTTATTGAATTGGAATGTTTCTTCTATCTGAGGATTTTTACTATTGTTACTTAACTGTAGAAAGTTCTACCATTCATTCAATTTATGTGCCTCTCCTGGCAGGCATTGTCTAAGACATTGACAGCGGATGAACTGTTCTATCTAAAGGAGCAATTTGCACTATTGGAGCCAAACAAAAATAATAGCATAACATTAGACAATATTAGGACGGTTGGTTCTGTTTTCCTAACTTTTCATCACTCAACTGAATACTCTGCAGAAGTTCTCATTCATTTTGTTCTGAGCAGGCCCTGATGAAAAATGCGACAGATGCAATGAAGGAGTCTCGCATCCCTGATTTTCTTTCATCGGTAGTAACATAATTGTTGATTGTTTGTATAGCTGTTCTAAGATTTTGTTTAGCCATATACTCATGACTAGCTGCTGTTTAATTTTCATTCGATGGCAGTTAAACGCACTGCAATACAGAAGAATGGATTTTGAAGAATTCTGTGCAGCTGCATTAAGTGTCCATCAGCTGGAGGCACTTGATCGCTGGGAACAACATGCTCGTTGTGCATATGAAATTTTTGAGAAGGATGGAAACAGGGCTATTGTCATTGAGGAACTTGCATCGGTAAGTTGAATTTCTGCCTGTTTCTGAGAAAAGCATTTATGGTTTACATGCTCATGTCGTGTTTGGTAGTTCAATAATCAATTATATTTTTTTGAAGTCAAGTAAATACCATGGGAAAGATGGATGTCATGCCAACTGGCCTGCATAGGCATATCGCATTCTCAAATTAGTGTTTTTGTTACAGCCAAGTATTGGTTCCTTAATCAACTAGCCAATCATTAAGTTCCCAGAATCTGACAGCCCAAAGAGAGCACAGATGTTTATAAAGAAAACAGATAAACTTGCCACTACTTTTTACACATGATTTACTTGATACATCCAACACACACTGCTGAAGATACATTGTTTTGTTTTGTTTTGATAAGCCACCTCAAACTATAATACAAATGCCTTTTTCTTTTTCTCTTTCTAATTTCGTTTTAGAAGTCAACAACCCTTTTTTAAACCCATAGTTCACTTTGTGCTCACTCTTATTTTTGTAAACCTGTTACATATTGGGAAATAATCAATGGTGATGTCCTCAGCTATAATGTAATCAAGCCATTTGAGGCACAATGGATGATCTTCAGAATCCAGCCTGTTTTCCATTTTCTGGAACTGACAAGCTGATGCTGTGCTACTTGGTGGCACTGTCAAAATGGAAGTTGATGGAGATGGACTATTCTCCTTTTAAAGAGAATGATTTTATGTTCTTTTTTATAAATTTATATGAGGGTATAGGGTATTGCAACTGTTAAACCAGGACAGGCCTTACAGAACAGTTGATGAGTCCTTGATACGTTTCCATTACTTTGGTCTTTTAGGCTGTGTTTGGATTATGGATTTGGGTATAGATTTGGAAAGAGAAAGGAAAAAAGTGTGTGAAATGTGAATGAAATATAACTATATTTCACACACCTTTCTCACATTTTTTCCCTTTCCCTTTCCAAATCCTTATCTAAATCCATGATTCCTTAGCAAATGATTGACTAGTTGAGACTCGAGAACCTAGGCTTCTACTAGCTCACACAAGACTGTATATCGTACATTTACCTGTTGAATTCAGCAACTTTTTGATCGAGTGAGGTATATTGATGTTACCATATCCTGAAAACTAGACTAATCTGTTGGGTGTTGATGTTTCAGGAACTCGGCCTCAGCCCCTCAGTTCCGGTTCATGCCGTTCTCCATGACTGGATAAGGCACACTGATGGAAAGCTTAGCTTCCTTGGGTTTGTCAAGTTGTTGCATGGTGTGTCCAGCCGAACCCTTGCAAAGGCACAGTAAAAGCTGGACATGCCTGGCAAAACCTTGACAGTGTTGAGTTTTCTATTCTCTTTAGCGCCAAATGAATGGGTCAGAAGTAGTTTACAGATACTCCGGAGCTTTGATTCATTTTTCTAGGCTTGGCATTCTGGGAAGTTTGCCCCTGCTATTTGATTTCGTTCAAATTGCATTTCATAATTCTTATGGAAATGCTTAAAAAATAGCTTGAATCTGCCAGAATCTTCACGTCAAGTTGTGCTATTTCAAAGCTTTGAAAGGCAGTGCAAGTCAGTGTAAAGTTACGGTTAGTGTGGGCAGAAGATTCTACCGAAACCCTTTCGTCGTTGCTTTATATATATATATATATTCTGTTTCTGTATCCATTCTACTCTATTTAATACAACTTTGTATGCTTAATTTTTCTTAAGACGTGGAATGAAGTTCTTTTTGCTTTTGGCATATCATTTTCTTAAACCAACCAAACAAAAGCAGAGATTCTAGCTTCACTCCTTCATTTTCCTTTTTATTTCTTTTGTTTTTCTTTTTCCTACAACAAATCCAAGAATCAAACAAAGCAGAAATATTGGCTCCAGTGAATAACCACAACTATCCATCAGTATGTTCGAGTAACCATTATTGCACAACTTTTTCACGTGAGAGCTCAGAGCTACTTATATAGCATACCCTTGTGTTTTATCTTATTTTGTGAAACCAAAACTGTGCTCCTACTATTCGTTTGTAAATTGGTTTTTTTATTAGTTTTTTAACTTTTTATGAAACAATGTTAAAAAATGAAGGGAGAAAATGTTGAATTTTTGTGTTGATTTTTTAATTTTTGTCTAATTTAGCTTGTTTCCAAACAAAGCTAGACAAAATCCTACTGTAATTGTTGGCATGAAAGTTGCTAGGATTTGGAAGGGAAAGGGCGGAACTAGAGGTACCACCTTCCAATGTGTATATAAACCATCTGATTATGCAATGATGGGAACAAGTGGTGCTACAATTTTTAATGTATCACTCCGATTTTAATCTTTAATGAGGTGGAAGAGAGAGAGAGAGAGAGAGAGAATAGAGAGAGATAAAGGAAGGATGATGAGTGAGGAGTTGGATCCATTCTATATCATTAGGATTGGATTAGAGGTGTTCAATTAGAACTTTTAAGTATTTTTTTGATGGGAACACATCTACTAACCTAATTTGTTTTCAAACATAGGTCAAGAAGCTCAAAATCACAACAAACACGAGAACTCCTTATTGATAAACAACCTTTCAAAGAAGACTTGGATTGGCATTGCCACTTTCTACCAGCCTAAACTACACAAAACTTTAATATTTTAGGCCTTGTTTGACAACATCATTTTTTAGTTTGAAAGTCAAAAAAATATTTAAAAAATAAAAAAACTAACAACCTATACTAAAAAGTCAAAAATTCATTTGTCTTTCTACTTTTTACACTTTTTTTTTGGGTACAAAACCAGAAAAGTCATCCCAAACGTATTAATTTTTTTTACATTATATTTTAGCTAAAAAGTTAAAAAGTTACTAAAAAAGTTTATTCTCAAACGAAGCCTCAGTCTCAATTAAAAAATGCTATATATGATGAATTTTACTCTAAAAGTAAGTATATGGCAAAAATTTTAAATTAGTAAAATTTGTGTCACCCCCGCGATGACAATTGACTTACGAATAATTTCTTTGAGTATGTAGTATTATTATTTCAATTAGCTTACTTCCCCTTTTTACTTCACTTCCTATTCATTTCTTATACATATGTAATTTATGCAATACAATACATACACATTATAAATGTTATATGTATGTATATAGGGCCTATCATATTTATAAAATGATAAACCCTGATCCATCATGTCATATGAAAAGTCAAAAAAAAAAAAAAAAAAAATCTGACTCAATACTTTTTTATACTCTTTTTAAAAAATAAAAATAAAAATAATTAGAGAAACCGACTTAATAGTTAATTGTTACATGGCCTTGTTGAAACTGGGCTTCATGAAGAAGGCCCATATTTGTCAGTCTCAATGCCAGCATTTCAAAGCCCATATTACGGATTGACAGTGGATGGCAGGGTAGAACTCTGGCTGTGTCGAATGCAGAGAAGAGAGAGAGAGAGATTTATTATTAGGGTTTATATATATCCTCTATATCATACCCATCGATTTGATTTGAAGCTCAACGACTAATCTGATTGTGATCTTGAAGAAATTTCAATCTTGCAATAGGGTTTAGAGTTCTCTTTTCATCACAAAACAACTTCAAGAATATCTAATTCGCAGCTATGACTGAGGTATATCATTCCGCTTTCTCTCTCTCTCGTTTTGTGTATTAATTTGTGTGCGTTTCTCTGTTTATTTCCTTTAGAATAAAAATAAATCGAAACGAATGGTTTTTTTATTCTTATTTTTCTCCGCTATGTTTTTTTTTTTTTTGGGTTGAATTTTCACCAACAATCCTGTTTCTGGATGATCAATGTTTTTATTAATCATATAATCTTCACAAATTCACTTATGCACCCAAATTAATTAACTGATTTATCAAAAGCAAAAAAAAAAATTATAATGAACTGGCATTGCTTGGATCATATGTGAATTTGCTTAATTGATTCATACGAATGTCTAAGAACTAGGGGACAATCAATATATCTGTAGCTTCTGGTGAATTGCTAGTGCTTTTTGAAGATTTTTTTCTTGCTTATTTGAAGCTATTTCTTAGTAGATTGCACTGTATGAATAATTTTTCTTATTGAATTGACAAGATTGATTCTTTTGAGTTCATATTATTATTATTATTATTTCGAACTTTACTGTGTTTTTTGGTATCTAGACATATGTATTGCCGACCAAATCTACAACCCTCAATTTTTTCGTAGTTTTGAAACTGCTTGATAACTTGGCTTTTTTATTGCAATCTTCTTGTCCACGTGATTTTGCCATTTTGGTTAATTTTTCTTTGCGTTTTCTAATATATCCTGCTGCTGAGGTAAACTCTAGTTAAGATTATATTTAGTTTGTATTTGACTTTTATCTGATTTTGTGCCCTCTTTTATCCCCTTTTCCAGTATTGGGTTAGTCAGGGTAACAAATGGTGCGACTTTTGCAAAATCTACATATCCAACAATCCTGCTAGTATCAGAAACCATGAACTTGGTCAACGTCACAAGGATAGTGTTGCCAAGAGGCTTGCTTCTATGAGAACAGAGAAGGCTGCCAAAGATAAGGAACAAAAGGAAGCCACCCGTGCTCTTGAACAAATTGAAGCAGTAAGTTCTAATTGAGAATATTTTTACCAATAGCCAAAATATATTTCTCTTTCAGTGTTGGTCATTCAATGGTAATTGTAATTATTGACCTATTGACAATGTCTTCTGTAAGCTTCGAACTTGGAGATGCTTAAAGTTAACATGATAAAAAGTTCCTATTTGATTATAAAACCAAATTAAACTGGAAATTCTTCTTCTTCTTTGTTCACTTTTGTTTTACTTGAGCACCATATTTGTTTACGTTTCACACCTTTCAATATTGAGAAAACCAGTTACTTTAGTTTGCCAAGCTTGAGAATTAGATAAATTCAACACTTAGACATACACATACATACTTACACTTGTATTGGAGTCCATGTAACATGGCCCGTCTTAGAAGTAACAGTGTGGTTTTTTCTTGCATCTGATTATACATTTATTGATGCAACCATAAATCTAACCTCTCCATTCAAAAAGAAAAAGTACAAAAAATGAAGCTTTTGGCATGTTGTAAGTACAATTAGTAGTGATTCAAAGCTGGTGTCTTTATTGTTGGGGTTGATTTAAAGCTGATTGAGTTTATTGTTGGGATTTGTAACGGTAGGACACTACTTCACTGAATTCATTTTGGAGGTGTGAAAGGATGCCCTTTATAGAAGTGCCTAAAGCGGCACAACTGGCATGCCTTTTAATCTTAATCCTCCTTCCCCTTCCCCCTTCCACCTTTCTTCCTTCGTTTCTCTTTAGCTATTGAAGTAGAGTGGATTCAAGTTTAGGTCTGCCATATGGATAAAACGTAATGTGACTTAACTTTAAGTAGTTTACCTTGGAAATGCATAATTCCACCAAATCATTCTTATGATTTATTTTTAAGTGTTTAATCTTTTCAATCCATATGCTATCACCTGTCTGAAATAAGATCGTTCTTATACCAACAGAAGTTGGCCACTTCTAAATTGATGGATGGAATATTTATTTTAAGATATATCACATTGTGAGAACCCACTGCGTTTGAGTTGGGGTGAATACAAAACAAAAGAATTGGGTGTGGAAAACATGAAATCACGTGGAAATTTCAATAAACATTCTAAAGATTAGTAAGTGATGCTGCACAAAAAAAAGTTGAGACCTAAGTCAATTATGAAATGCAACCTGGTTTGGAGAGTAAGGCAGAATAAATTGGTATGTTATCTCTGTTTAGAGTGGCTCCTTATGTTATGCCTTTATGATTATATCATTTTTCAAGGGCTTGAAGTATAATACTAACTTTATCAACGGTGTGATTGTGTTAGTATGCCAGAAAATGCTTTGCATTAACTCCTTTTATTTATTTATTTATTATGTTGTAATTATATCTTTGGAGCAACATTCCTGGTTCATCTGAAAACTGATTAATTGACAAGTATATGCCCGACACATTCACTTCCCCCGACTCCACTGCTTCACAGTGGTGTATCTTGGTCATCACACATGAACCAATATGAAGTTCAGAGTGAAATATGATCTATCGGCTACAGATGCTGATGCATTACTTGTAATGTTTTTATCTTTATTGTTCTCATATGTTGACCATGTTTTTTAATGCATTAATTCTAACTTTTACTCTCATATATTAATTATGCCTCTTTTTTCCTCATATATTAATTATTCCTATCATCCCAATGTCTCTGTCAGAAAGCCAACCGTAGTTATCAGAAGGATATATCAGCTTTCCGAGAGGCCAGAGATTCCAATGCCAATGCATTAGTTGCTCAAGAGGATGGTCAGGGGAGTGTGATTTCTGGAGAAGGTAAAAAGTTCACAGTTTTAGTCTTAGGCCTGGTTTGGGAACAGGCTATTTTAGTAATTTTTTGGCTTTTTACGAAAAGATGTGCAGAAAAGTAGAGAGGTGATGTGATGTGTTTTAGTTGGCTTTTTGACTTTTTGGCTATTTTAGCCACTTCCCAAACATAGCTTAAATAATTCATGTTTTGGCAACTTAGACACCACATAACCACACTTCATGCCAAAGTATTGAGTATTGTTATAAGTACTTATCTTTGAAATTTTCCTTTTAAAGATGCCTTTTACCAAACGAGGTCCAGCTTGGAATCTGGATGTTGGAGTTATCTTGCGGCAGCTTGTATGATTATGAATCTCTTTTAGGTAGGCATAGTGCTTTTCTTGTTAAACTAATTGAGCTGCACTTTGAGAAGCTCAAGATCAGCTATCCAAAAAGCTTGTTACAGCTTCTTCTCCAGCAAATGAGCTTGTGAGCTCAACTAATTTTCTGAGTTAGATTATCACTCATCCTGGCTTGACCAATACCGGGATTAACATGACTAGGCTCATGGACAGTTGAGGTAGGCATCGTGTAGTTATAATGGCTCAATCCGTAAGAAATTTCCTTTTACAGAATTCTTCGGGGAGGTAACATTAAGGAACAAAGTTGAATAGAGTTGGATTTTGGAATATGTTATAATCATTAACTTGCATTATCAAGCCTAGGATTGTAGGGTTCTTAGGCAGAGATGGATTTCAGATGAAGCTACTAATTAACAGGCTCAATTGTGGCTAAATTTCTTAAAAAACAAGCTGGATGGGGCTGGTTGAGTGGGAGTATTCTTGAGCTCTAAGCAAATGCAATCAACCTGAGCTTGATTCTTACAACTCTGATCTTGCATCTGTTATTTAAAGCCATATAAGGCACTTTCAAATGGTTTTTCATTCCTTGGTTAGGTGGCCTGTCTAGAATTTGGATTTAATGAATTGTGATTTTAAACAGAGAGTTTTGCAAGTACTGTCTTGATATGGCTGGATTATAGATGTGCTTGTTTGGTAAAATCTTATTCAGGATTGTAATTTAATGTTTTTCTTTCCCATTCAAATGCTGGTATAAAATTGTTTGACTTTGATTTTGCGCTTGATCAGGTTTATTGAGTGGGCTAATTGAAAGTCCTTAACCAGAATCCTAACAAAGAAAGTATTGAATGTTTAACAAGCAAATTGTGAATTTTATTGGTTTTAGTATAGTATTGTTTAACACTAAATGATGTTGCTTTGCATGATGGCAGAGTGGGAGTATGACAGTTCTTCAGGCTATTACTGTAATCAAAGTAATGGTTGTTTCTACGATCCGAACTCTGGCTTCTACTACACTGATGCTTTAGGTATTGAGTGTACAAATAGATTTACTTGAGTCATTTTTATATTGCCCATCCCAAAATATACTCTTGGTTATGTGTTCTTATAAATAGTATTTACTTGTTTGAAATGAAACAGGCAGGTGGGTGACACGAGAAGAGGCATTTGCTGCATCTCAAGCTTCTTCAAATTCAGCCTCAAAAAAGCCTATTTTGAAAAAGCCATTGTCAGCTTTGGAGGGTAGATCAGCTTCAGAAAACAAAGGCGCTGCAAAATCTCAGAATGGAGTGGTACCCGGGCCAGTTGTTTCTGCGCCTCTGAATCCCAAGAGATCCGTTAAAGGTGCTCCTTCATCTCTCAGTGTTAACAAGAGAAAGAGGCAAGATGAAAAGCCCAAGGTTTTATCTGAAGAGGAAGCAGCTGCACTTAAAAAAAGGGAGGCTGCAAGGAAGAGAGTTGAGGAGAGAGAGAAGCCGTTGCTTGGCCTTTATAGACAATGATTGAATCACTGCTGCAAATACTTGTATTATTGTAAGAGGTATGCTTTAACCTGTTTGTTCTTAATTTAAATTGCAATACATTAATTGGTGCACTGCCCTGTCAGACAGCTAAAATGTTGGCTATGTGAGAATTGCTGGAATGCTATTTTCTTTCTGACCCTGTAAGTTGTAACCATGTTCAAGTTCATGGTTTTGGTATCATGGCCCAACTTGTTAGATTGTACCGTAGAAAACATATAATGGTCTTGGTGTCTTGCGAATGCGTGGTTGTACTGTTACTAATATGGATTACACATAATAATTTCATAATTGGAAGTCACTCAGCTACTCTAATTAATACATTAGAGGACGGGTTGAAACCTTTTGCTTGGGAAGTTGTGTCATTTTGGATATGAGAATAATTCTCCTTCTTTTGGATGTGGTTGAGCGTTCCGTTGTTCAATCAGTGCTTGTGCTAATTTGATAACTCAAGTGCAGGGGCTTTTGAGCTCTACTCAATATATTCAAGGCACAGATGAAGGCCAAGATTTTTTAAGCTGAGATTTAAAGATTTTTAAGTCTATAATTGAGAGGTTTACTGGAATTATACCAATTTTTCTTTTAGTAAGGTTAAAAAAAAAAACAAAGGTAAATTACCAATAGGTCATAATAGTTAGACTTAATTCTTATCAAGTTTTATTGAAAATAAGCCTTGGTAAAATTGTCGCTAAAAGTAAATTTTTTGTGATAATTTTTTACATACGTCGCTAAAAATTGACAATTAGTGACTTTTTTTTTGTCATGATTTTTATAAATTTTAGTTAAAAATTACAATTAGTGACATTTTTTTATGATAAATTTTTTTTATAAGATCTATTAAACAATAAGTCCACTTATTACGATCTATCCGGAAGTACCCCTTAAAACAATTCTAAATAAAGAAGATGGTGGATAAACACAGACAAATTACATCGATGTCCCTTGAGGTTATTTGTTTTTTGGCTTGAGGTTATTGACAATAATAGAAATCTCTTTTGTGGTTAAAGTGTAAAGACAAGAAACTTTCCTTCTGCTTTCATTTGTTGATTTCAGTTTTCCCCTTCTGTTAATGGACTGTTAGTGAGACAAACAGAAGTTGCCAATGCCACTAGATATTTCATATCCATTTCCCATCTTATCCTTCTTTTTTTTGTGTGTGCAGACTTTAATGCTCTCTATATTCATATGTAAAATCCTAAAATTGTCCTTACTTCATTCCCTTTCAGCAAATCTAGTCTTCCTCCCAACTCTGGTGACTAATCCACAGAATACCACTACAATGCCCTCTCTGCAGTCCACTGGATACAACTGCGTACTCTTATAAGAACTAGTATGGTGTTTTATAACTAGTGAATTACACTTTTAACCAGATGACATCTTAATCAATCACCTTCATCACTTCAATGTATGTGTAAATGTCGGTCAAACCTAGTAATGACGTCCGAAATGGGGGCGACTGGTCTTTGGAGTTTGTTGTTGGTTGGAGAGAGAGAGAGAGAGAGTGAGTGAGAATAGAGAGAGGGGGCCATGGATTTGGTGAAAATTGGAGTGAGACAAGAGGACACATTCATTGGCCTCATGAGGGTTCAATTCAACGCATAGAGAAAGTGGGGGAGACGGGTTGACTTAGACTTAGTCAAGGGAGGAGTGATGGGTCTGCTGAGAAGAAACATGAGGATAGTTTAGTTTCGTTTTTTTATTTTTAATTTTTTTTTAGTGTTGTTACCATTCAACTAACATGTTTGACAAGGAAGGAAAGTATTATTTCAGTAAGGGAGGTTAGGTCAGGGAAAGTTAGTGTAATTTATTTTAAATTATACATTTCAGTGTGAAGAAATAACAATGTTATTTTATTATTTATATGACTAAAACAATTTAATGTAATTATGTTAAACTTGTGAGATACAAAATTTAGTTATTTTATTTTAAAAGAAATTAGTATAATTTACCTTTCATTAACCATAAAATAATTTTGATCATATATATCAGATGGTGAACCGGTAAACAGTTTCAATCATATTGCTCAATCTATGTTTTATTTGATTGGTAATTGTATATATTCTATTTAAATTTTATGAGATTGATTTTATACCAGTACATTTACTGTAAAAATAATAGTCCTATGTGGGAAGATTGTTGTCAATGAAGTATGGATATTTCGAAAAATATGTTGTATTCCTATTGAGTACTTATCGGCATATGGTACTATGTACAGTACTTCTGCATACGTACTGGGTATACAAAACACATATCTAAATTTTTTTTCTTAATTTTTGGCGTATCCAGACGTACCTACTATATACTCAAACTTACTTCAGTTGAAACAATATTTTTTTCTACTATAGAGATAAAACCTTCTTTTTTATTTTTAGTTTTATACTTAGTATGTTTTTAAAATTAAATTATGATTTGTAAGTTATTTAATATATTGACATTTAATTTTGATTTATACCTTTACTTTTAGCGTTAAATGTTAATTATAGATTAAATCTTAACAAATTAAATCATTTAATTAATTTTTACATTATTCTAAATTAAAAATAAATATTTTTTACAAGCGTACTAAGTCGTCTATATATCTTATTTTTTTAAAATTTTACTATATCAACATACATATATTATATTAATACCAATATCCGTACATGTACATGTATCCGTGCTTGATAAATTATCGTTGTTTGAACTCTTCCGGTTGTTAACAAAATAATTAATCTATTATGTGATTCGTGGCCAAACTTTTTGACGGTAGTGCCTGTCTTTTTGAATTGAGAAAGAGACATGTCGATGTCTCCTATCCTCTTTTTGAAACTTTATCAACTTTTCCATTTTCTTTTCATACATATTGTCATCATAATTTTCTTTTGACTTGTGTTTTGCATTTTTCTTACAAGCACTTTTCCTTCCCATAAAAAATGCTTCCCAACAAGACACGACCCAACTTATGTTTTTTGTCAGTTAATTTCATTCAAAAAGCAATCCTCGTAGCTGATGAAGTAAACTTGAACTTACAAACAATAATTGAATGCTCCTAGCATTAAACAAATTTGAGAATGATTTGATTATCTAACTATTGATATTTGATTAATCTAACTTTTATATAGATGATTTGTACAGTAAATTTTACAATATAAACAGTTTGAATCACTTAAATAATTCTTAATAGATTTACGATGAATTGACTGGACCATTCAAGTTTGATTAAAGACATGAGTGAAGCCAATTTTCACAAATATAATTATACTAGATTTTGAGCGCAAGGCAAAAAAAAGATGCCGATAAAGTTTTTTAAGGGGAGCAAAATAGCAATTATATATATATTATTATAAAAGTGTGAAAAGTTTATCAGATTTTTTAATTTTTTTTTAAATTTCAATTTTACCTTTTTAATATATTATATTTTTTAAAAGTTATGAGTGGTCTTATATAAATCAATTATCTCTTTATTTTTAAAGTTGAGCACTAAAAAATAATATATCTGCTTCCAAGAATCCTATATAAATATAAACAAACCATCTCCATTCTTATTTAAAAAAAAAAAAAGAGACAAATTGTACTAATGGTCCTTATAGTTTGGTCTTTGTGTTACTTTAGTCTCTAACTTTTCAATTGTGATACATTTGACCTTGAATTTTGAATCTTGTTCCAAATAAGGACAATTGAAGATACCATTACTCAATTTCAAAGACAAAATCGTTAATTTGATAAAATATAAACTAATTTGACAAAAATAAATGTTAAAAAAATATTTTTGAATTTTTAAAATTTATTTCTACCCACTAAAGATAAAATTATGTAAAATTGATAATTTTTTTAGACATTTATTTATTTTACTAATTTTTGTTATGTGTTTGGGATGATAATTATATAATGGGTGGTTATTTTTATTTTCATTAAATTAATTTCTATTTTTTCAAAAGTCAAATATGGCAACAACTTTAATATCAGTAAACCAATCCATTAAATTAAAAAATCCAAAACTAAGAACATTTCATGCATTAAATATATCAATTTCATATCAAAAACCTAACAACCATTCATTACATAATTATCATTCAAACACATAATAAAAATTAATTTGGTTAAAAACATAAATAAATGTCTAAAAGATTTATCAATTTTGCATAATTTTATCTTTGGTGGGTAGAAATTATTTTTAAAAACTCAAAAATATTTTTTTTGACATTTATTTTTGTCAAATTTAGTTTATATCTTATCAATTTGACAATTCTACCCTTGACATTGAGTAATGATATTTTCAATTGTCCTTATTTGGAACAAGATTCAAAATTCAGGGTCAAAAGTGTCACAATTGAAAAGTCAAGGATTAAAGTGACATGAGTCTCAAACTATAAGAACTGTTAGTGTAATTCCCTATAAAAAAAGAAGAAGAAGGTATCTTTCTATTTTTTACATTGATGATGATTGAAGAACAAAAAACAATTAATCTTTCGTATTTTCTGTATTTGTTTTTATACTGATATACATAATATTTATAATTGTCCATCATGGTTCAAATCACTGTGAATAATTTTGATTAAATTTTAAAGTTTTATGCATTCGTTCGAATTTAAACAGATGAAAGCGTGTGCATTTTTAAACCAGATATTTGTACTGCATCTAAAAAATTCGCATGTTATTTTCATACACTTTCTTTTTGTTTAAATTATATTTTATGAACTGTAATATTTTACATGGTACTTTAATAACCAATGTATGATGTCAAAATTCTAAACAAGAACCACTTTCGTTGGTTTTATTTTTAAATTAATTTTTGATTTTTCATATTTTCTTAGTTTTGGTGATTGAAAATACTAAAATTTCTTCATATTTTATAAGAAAATTTAATATCTAATAATCATAATAGAATTAAAAAGTAAAATATTGGTAAAAAAACTATAAATTTAAATATGTACTGACTTTTTATTATTATATTTTTTTTGTTGTTATTGTTGTTGTTGTTGTTGTTATTATTATTATTATTTAATATTAATAATTTTTTTTTTAGAAAGAATACATAACAAATTATTTTCTAAGCGTATTTGGATTAAGTGAATATAAATCTAAAAGTAAAATTAAAAATAATTTTTTTTAAAATTAAGTGAATTTAAAAAGAAAATAAAAACATTATTAAAAAAAAACAATATTGCAAACAAAAATATGAAAACCAAAAAATACAAAACAAAAGTTTGAAAAAACAAATCAAACCAAACACTATAAACTTCTCTTTTTTTTAAATCTTTCTTCACTAATATCTAATTTGCACAAATTATTCTCAAATTCTTTTTAATTTTTATGTGAATTTAATAATCTAATTAAAAAATGATGCATACACACAAAAATGTAACACTAAACATTTATATTATGACCAACTATTTAATTATGAATAATTAACTTTTCATTATTACTTGTATTATATTATTGCAAAAGATTTCACATATTACTTTTGTAATATCTTACATATGTTAATGTCTAAATATATAAATATAAAAAATTTATATATAAATGTAAATTTATATATATTACTGTATTCATACATTATTAATCTATAATGCTATATTACCATCGGATACTTTATTTTTTAACATGTATTGCTTTAGTAATATAGTTATATTTGTTAGGAAAAAACTGTGGAATTGTATATTGTTTTCCTATCAACTTATGTTCAATACATATATACATAATGTCATACAAACAAATGTATACAATAAATATTTTTAATAACAAATGAAGACTTTGCAAAACGCCTACATCATGGCAATAATTGTACTTTTTATATTTATTTTTTTATGACAATTGTATAGCAACAGGAAATGAGATTTAACAACTCTTGATGTATAAAAATTTATTACATATTGATATAAATGTATTTTTACACCAATAGTGTGCAAATAATATGCAATAGTGGGTTCAATGAATTTGTATTATGAGATAAACTATTAAACAAAATTGTATAATTGTGCAATTAATTTTATACCTTCAATTTTATTATAGGTGCGGATTATGAAAAATTAAAGTGAAAAGTTGATAAAAAAAATTTGTGTAATACTATATATACGTGTTTATTGTTTAAGATAAGATTGTGATCTCAACAATCTAGTTATAAATTAATGTTTACTGAGAGGGAGATCTTATAAGCTGGAAATGGGCCAGGGTAAGAGCTGGGCAAGTTGAAGGCCTAACGCGTTTGGACCAGGATGGCTTTGGGCTTGCCTGGAGATGGGGTTGCTCGGCTAAAGCTTAAGACCGAGCTACTTGAGCTTGCACAGGTGGGAACCATGCCATTTGCGTTGCTTGGCTGAAAGGCTCGCGCCTTTAGCTCAGCAGTAAGGTTCGCGCCTGTAGCTCGGCAGGAAGGCTTCTGTTTTACCCGCATGGCTTATTGCGAGCTCGGCTCTGTCGGAATGCGACTGACCCCGGTTAGTATGGAGCTCGACTAGTGAGCGTTCGGGCATGCGGCGTAGCATGGCGATGTGAGGCCGAGGTGATTCCGCCGGTCTGCTGGGCTTCGCCAAGATATCCTGACAGTTTGGTTTGGTGGTGATTACTGGATTTGTGCTGACAGATGGGATAGCAGCACCACGTGTCGAGAGGCTAATAGGAGTAGATTTGGGGCGCAGAAGGTATATAAGCATGTCTGCGCCCCCCATGCTGGGACAGATGATCATTTGGTGAGTTACACTTAAACACTGAACTCTCTCCTCTCTCTCTCTCTATCCCTGAGTGTGTGCTAACTTGACCGTCGGAGGGGTTTTCCGGCCACACACCGCCGGGTAGCTCACCGCCGTTGTGTTCGCAGGATGATCGGATAGACAAGGAGCTTGGTAGAAAGGAGTACGGCCTTTGCCGAAATATTTGCTCCCCGTACATTTACGTTTATAAAATTTCTTATTTATCATTTAAATTGTTCAGCCGAATATGTATTCATTTCTTGCTTAGTTATATTTTAAATACAGATTAATTTATCCATACAAATCTTTATAATTTATATATATATCACATACCAATTTAAGAGATACGCATAACTACAATATTAATCATTCATAAAAATTATGTGATACATGCAACGCATGTGCCCAACCACTAATATATAATAAATGTATTAATGAAAATGGCTCTTTAACGATACATAATTGTTTACCACAAATGCATGCTTCTATTAGCATAGGGAATTTATCTAATATGAAGAGTTGACTTTAATTGTCCTATTTATAATTTATTTTCTCATGTAATAGGTACTGTAATAGTGTTAAAATTATAAATTTTAAGAAAGATTTTGCAAGGAAGAATAAATAATAAAATAATAAAAGAAAAATAAGTAAATGAAATATAAATATTTTTTTTACATTTTATTTTTTATTTGTACTTTTTTTTATTTTTTCCTGGCAAATTCCTTTTTCAATAAAATACACTTGTCTAATACAAAAACTTGATTTTAGTTATCCTATTTACAATTCATTTTCTCATGTTAAAGGCATTATGGTAGTGTTAAAATTATGAATTTTAAGAGGGATTCTCCAAAGAAGAACAAGCAATAGAAGAAAAAAAAATAGTAAATGAAAAATATATATATTTTTTACTTTATTTTTTGCTCTCTCTTGCATTTTTTTAAATTTTTTTTTAAAATGGCAAAAGGGGAAGGAATGTTAATGAAAAGACACTTTTTCAATATGAGGACTTGACTTAAGTTGTTTTATTTTCTATTCGTTTTTTCATGAGATAAGTACTATGTTGTTATTGAAGTTATGAATTTTAAGCATGATTTATAGGGAAAATAATGAGTAATAAAAAGTAAATTAAATATATATACATATTTTCACTTAAGCGTGTAATTATTTATGACAAATGTTTCCTTTACCATGCATGAAAGGGACTGACTTTTTTCTTCTTTTCTTATATATATATATATGGAGAGGTGAATGAATCTTAATGAAATACACTTGTCCAATACGAAGACTTGACTTTAGTTGTCCTATTTACAATTAATTTTCTCACGTGATAGGTACTGTTGTGGTGTTAAAATTATGAATTTTAAGAGGGATTTTGCGGAGAATAATAAATAATAAAAGAAAAATATAGTCTATGAAATATTTTATTTTTTTTATTTTTTTCTTTTTCTTTTCCTTTCTCTTAGCAAATTTTTTCATTTCTTTTTTTTTCATGGAAAAAGGGGAAGGAATCTTGACGAAATACACTTGTCCAATGTGAGGACTTGAATTTAGTTATCTTATTTAGAATTCGTTTTTTCGTGTGACAGCACTGTAATAATGTTAAATTTATAAATTTTAAGAAAGATTTGCATAGAAAGATAAATAATAAATGCTGCCTAGTACAAATAAAAAGGCTATGTTGATGAATGGCTATTTTGGGTAATTTGATAAAAGGCCATGCTTCCTTAAATAATTGTGTTGAAGAATTTACATAATTACCACTCTTAACATGAAGAAACAATTTATTTAAATAGTTATAAATGAATTTATTTAAATAGATAAAAGAATAGCTTAAAACAACTTCATTTTGTTGTTCACACCAAAACTATAGAATAATGTTTGAGAGCCACAAAATGTGTGGCTCAAATGGCTCGAAACTGCCAAAACGACGTCGTTTTGCGTCGTTTTGGCAGTAAAACGACGTCGTTTTGGCAGTTTCGAGCTATTCGAGCCACAGATTTTCGGGCTTCTTACCAGTGCTGCCAAACTATATTAGCACTTTATATAACGGAAATACTATTGGTCTAAAGGATTGTTATTATGTGTGAAAAATGCATAAAATATAAAAATGTATTAGAATGTATAAAAATATATAATATTATAATTTTGTGATTGTTTTCTGCCTCTAATAGTAATTTAATGGGCTGCCCTTAACATGATCCTTACATATATTAGTACAGATATTCACCATCCAGTGTATATGAATGGGGTTATGCACATCTTAAGCAAACTCTGAACCTGCACAAATTGTCATAAATAAATCTTCACAATAAATCATAATTAGTTTTGATTAACAATTTGTTTACTTCATTACAATGCGTCTATAATCAAATACTACAATAATTTAGGGAAATTTATTAAAAAATTAATTTTCAAGTGTTTGTATCTCAGTTAGTTTATAAGATATTCTTATATTCTAATAAATCTTATTATTTGGACATTTAATCTACCAAATCCTAATTCTCATATTTAAGGTATTTTATGGACATTTCTACCATTACAAATATTTTTTGAACGGTTAGCAATTTGGTTATGTGAATATTCATATTTTACAATATGAATATTCACATTGACATGTTAACATTTACATTGATAGTGAGAACATTCACATCACGAAACATTTACAATGTAAATGTGAATATTATTAGGAGTATTTTGATAACTATATCACCCATAGGACTTATTGAAACATAAGAAAATAATGTAAACTAAATGGAATATAAGTAGGTGAAAAGAAATTTATGAAAAAGTGCCCCAATAATTTATAATCAATAATAGTTTAAATCATAATTTACATATAAAATACAACATGTAAGAGCATCTGCATCAAAGTAGCTAAAATCGTTTTTTAGCTAAATTAGTGATATTGTTCGTCAAAAATGGACGTGCATCAGCCTCGCTATTATTCATCGCTAATTTACAAGTGCTACAGTACCTCGCTACAACAAGCGAGGTACTATTCATCGCTACAACATGGAGATTAGTGTTACCGGATGTCTGCTCTGAAGTCTGGCCAGTCAACCGGGCAACGACCATTTTTTTTTTTTTGGTTGCATTTTTAAAGAATTATTTGGCTGGTAACTCATCAATTGAATTAAAAAAATAATATTTTAATAAGACTAAGTTAGAATAGAGAATTTGATACAATAGGTACTAAAGAGATGACTAGTTAAAATATTAAAATAATTTTTTTAGCTATAATTTGACTAAAGTTTTCAAAAAACTGATATAAATGCTCTAAGATAATTCAAATTTAATATCACCATTGCCGTGATCATCGTCACATCATTATATATAAATGCAACTCAAAGGATTTTTTTTTTTTTGTAAATTTATGAGAATCATTATACACGTTTGATGAAGCACTACACCTATGATTACATGATTGCATCCACTATCATGGTCATCTACTTGCCTTTTTGAATATTATGTTTTTTGATTTATTAGCTCCAAAATCAAAAGAAAGGAAAAGAAAAGAAAAGAAAGAGTAACCATAATTACAATATTTGACGTGGGTCTCCTCTATAATCGACAGCACTTACCTTTTTATAAAGCAAGTTTTACAAGCTAGTGTTGTTTGCTCCTTTTCCTTACAACATTAGTGTTGCCTCACAAAAGCATAAACCAAAGTAATGATAGTCCCGTGTTGTCCAACACATTATGTGCATATAAAATCTCGAAAAAAAAAATGCACTGTCACCAAAATTTTTATGTACAAAAATGATATAACAAGGTTAATTTTGAGAAGATGATTCTAATTAATTTTTTGGTTAAAAGTTGATTAAAAACTGATTATAATCAACCTTTTATAAGGGAGGGATATAACCCGCTTTCCAAAAAATCCCTTTATAATTAAGTGCATTTTTGACGGCTATTTGTTTTTGAATGATTAGTTTAAAATTCAATCACATCTTTTTGTATTTATTTATATATATATATATATATATATCATTACTCTATGTCAAAACAAGAGGAGAAACACCTAGAACCATGATTTTAAAAATTTGAAATGATTTCCTTAAATTTTAGTTGTCAAACTTTGATTATTCGTCAATTATTTTGAACAAAAGACAGCTCAACGTGAGACTTCTGTCACCTTGTGACTAGAGGGGACGCTTGTGGCTGCTTCTATTCATGATTCTATTTGCATGATGATTTTATCTCATTACACTTACTTTTTAATTACATCTTTTAAAGAAATTCAAAATTTGAAAGTTTTTTTTTTCTCCCCATAATATCAAATATAGCTTGATTTTTTATTTTTTATTGGAGAATTTTGATTGATCAATCTTTGTTTTACCTAACTTAAGGATTATTTATTGCGAGGGAAGATAGATCTAATGAAACAAATTAAGGATTGAGAGACTTGAAAAAAAAAAAAATTGTAGTTGCTTGATTGTGTTTTACCTAACATTTGAACAAAATTATTCTTAAAGGTCATGTTTGTTTGGCTCCATAGGTGGGAGGATTGGACTATTAATCTTGTGGGTCCTACATAACCCATGTTTGGTTGACAAAAATAGAAGAGAACTAATAGTCCCATAGGACAATGAATACCCTCACATAAGGGGATTAGCTTGGCTGGATTTTGTGTGGAATTAGGAAAATAGTGAGGGAATTGAGTATATTATATATAAAAATCTTATTTTTTAAATTTTATGTTTTTTAGCAAGTGCACTTGTTTATTTTAATATTTGTTCTAATTTTTTTAATATAGAAATAATTTATTTATTTATTTATTTATATAAAAATAATTTAACAATCTCTTCACTAACAATCCTTTCACCAATAATCTCATCTAACCTAATCCGCTAAACAAACGTGGCCAAAACGGAAACCTCACCGCAAATGTTGCATGTCAAGCATCTTGACAAGAAATAAAACATTCTCTTTCCACATACTAAAAAAAAATAAAGAGTAGGGAAAATTATATGGATGTCCCTAATATTTGGAAAAAATTGGCCTCGTTTGGGAATATGCTAATTTAGTAACTTTTTGGCTATTTGGCTAAAAAGGTAGCTAAAAAAACTTGTATGTTTGGATAACTTTTTGGCTAATTACGAAAAGATGTGTAGAAAGTAGAGAGAAAAGAGAATCTTTGACTTTTTGGTATGGGTTGTTGGCTTTTTGGCTAATTTAGTAACTTTTTAGCTAATTGGCTAAAAAGGTAAGTCCCCAAACGGGGCCACAAGTTTGGCATACTTATATAGTGTGCACACAATTTTACTTAATTTGTTTTTCATTAATAATTCATAGTCTTATGCACGAAAAAAAAAAATGATATTATCGTTTTCATACTAAAATATATATTTTTGTTTATTTTTTTATCTTCTCACCTAGTTTCAGTTCATTTAATCTTACTAAAAAGGAGGGTCAGAAAGATTGGTATAATTATGTCAAAATTGTAGAGTTATAATTTTTTTCTGAACTCTATGAGAAATTAGTATAATTTACCCAAAAAAGTAATACAAATAAACAAAATTTTCACCAAATTTTCTTACAAATCAGACACAAAGGTAACATGATCCACATTAATAAATTTTGTGTCTAATGGTAAGAAAATTAATTAAGAAATCCGGCATTTTTCAAAAAAGCAAAAAAAAAAGGAAAAAGAAGCCAATTTGTTGATAATGATCAACAGAGGATGTAGACATGTAAAGTGCTGTGAAATGTGAACTGGACTAGTTACAAATGCGTGATTTATCATATCAATAATGCTAGAGGGTCACAATTTTTGTGGCTATAATGGCTCAAAATTGTCAAAACGACGTCATTTTGGGTGCAAAATATGTCAAAACGACGTCGTTTTGACAGTTTTGAGCCATTGTGACCACAAAAATTGTGGCCCTCAAACATTTTCCTTATCATATTGTTGCATAGCCATAAGATTACAACCATCCAGTACCAAAAAAATTGGAATGAATATAAATATCAGTGCTTGAAGACAAATGGTCAAGTACAATTAGGTGATCATCTTCACATGATATCACATGGATTGCATAACAAACTGTAAAGTGTGTACAAAGAGGGGGTGGGAAGGCAGAGATAGAGACTTGCTCAGATTACTAGTTTGACAGTTCTTTAAACATTTTTTGTTCACTTCTTTTGAGAATAAATTTTCATTTCTATCTTGTCCATGTCAACAATTAACTAAACACGTTTTTTTTTTAATTAAAAAAAATAATATACATGTCCACTTTCTAAACTCATGTATAAAACACAATAATTGTCTGATAATTAAAGAAAATATGAGAGAAAAAAAGTTTTCTTATATATTCTATGAGGCTACTATGTGGGTGTTTGAGAAGTGAGTTTTTTTATAATTTTTTTAGTTGTAGGATATTATTGGAGAATTTTTTTTTTGTGTTTGGAAAGATAGTTGAGTTTTTTTGTGGTTGGATGTGATGCTTGTGAGAGAAAAACTGAAATGATTATGGGGTTTGATGTGATATTTTGTTTGGATTTGTTTTTTTGATTTTGTAATTAATTTGTCTTTTAGTGAAAAAAAAAAAAAAAAAAAGCCTAAAAACTTTGTTCCTGAGTTTGAAAAATGGGTCTAACTTTTAAACTCATATTTTATTTTATTTTATTTTTAAAAGAATAAAAAACTAAAAATATGTTTATTTATTTATTTAGTAAATAGCGAATAAAAACTAATAACAGTATTAAACACATTTTAAATATACATTATAAATTCATTCCATGCATTAGCATAAGATAATGTGTATGGAAAAAACTCTTTTGTCATCAAAATTGTAGTTTATTATCAATTTTTCGGTAGACGAAAATTACATCAAATTATAATAGAATTTTAAAAATTGAAGAAAGAGTCACCGCACTAGGTAGGTAAAAGAGCTGACCAATTATAGGCTAGTCTTAGGTCTCGTTTGGGAGTAGACTATTTTATTAAATTTTTAAATTTTTTATAAAAAGATGTGCAGAAAAATAGAGAGAGTGATATGATAACTTATAATAATTTTTTAATTTTTTGACTAAAATATATAATTAACAAACGAAATTTTAATTAATTGTAACTTGTCGTCGGTGGTAGATAAATCATGGTCATGCAAGACAAATTTAGAATTGACAAAAAGGTTTCAACATTTTTTTTAATCTTTAGTTTAATTTGTTAATATTTTGTTTCACCATCATTACAAAATCCAATCATTGTCACTAATATAATTATTGTACATAAATTCAACCCAGTTATTCAGTTCCCATCCAATTCCCTGGCCAAAGTTATACCATTATACCCCAATAATTGTTTTCACATCTTTCTTAGTCGAATGTGCCCAAAAAACCAAAAACAAAAAAATTACTATTCATTGGAAAATAGTACAAATATTTATTGAAGAATGAGAATCATTTCAAGATATAACTTTTGTTATGTTTATTTATTTCTTTTTTGCATAGAAATAGTTACACCTCTACGTGTCTATAATTATTTTTAATTAAATAAAGATTGATGGATTGATTGTAAATGAATTTAGATTGTCTACTATCATGTTGAGTCTTGATTGGCTACTATGGATCCATCGTAATTATCTAAACAATTCATTTTGTAGAGTTTTTCGTACTGATCATTCATTACAAAAATTAGATTAATCATACAATTGTAACAGTAAAAGACTATTTGCCTTACATTGGGAGAGACACTCCTGATCTCAATTGGGCCAGGAAGGCTTCTAATGGTCTTGTTTGTTCTACAAGTCTAGAGGATACTAGGGCATTTCATCTTGCTCTCTTCTAGTGTGAGGTAAATTTTCCCTCCACACTAAACATATGCTCATGTCACATTTGTTTTTGAGAAAAGGGTAAACCAGCATATATATTTATAAGAAAATAAAACAAGGATTACAAGACAACACTACTTAATAGACAATCAGACATAACAAATAAAAACAAAACCAAACGAGATAGGCAACCAATAAAGCCCTAAAACAAGCCCCTTGCTCCTGGATCAGATTGCTCGACGTCTAGGTGGTCTAAAAAGACCGGGGTCGTTGAAGCAGTCTTCAATTCTCAACTCTCTCTTACATTTCCCAGCGATAGGGCCCGAGCGCAATTCTCTTGAACGTGTGCTATAGGATCTAGGAGCCTGACTTGATCTGCCAAGTCTCAGAACCTTAATTTTTCCAATTCTAGAGAAATGGGCAGAGTTGGTTGCATCAGACTTCAAGCTATCCATTCTTGGAGCTCTGATTCGTTTAGAACCTCCTGTATGAAAAACCATAATGGAATCAGATCAAGGATCAGGAAGCAAAGGTGAGTCAAGACCTGGTAGTGGTAGCTGCTCTTCATAGTCTTGAGAAAGAGGGAAAGACTGAATTGGTAGCGAAACGTCATTTGAAACGGGTGAAATGGGTGTTTTCATCTGAACTTTAGGAAAGGAAGTCTCCTTGTCATCAACTTGCATATCTGGCTTGGAATGCCCTTATGGTTGGAGTTCAACAATCGACAAACTTGGTCGGTGCAAAAAGTGAAAAGAACCAACTGACTATAGATTTTGCCGCAATGTACGATCGATGAGGAGAAAATTCGCCAAGACGCACCTTGTGGCGACGCTGAATCTCCCTTTTTAAAGCACCACCATATACCTTACCCCCTTGAAACTGACGTCCTCTTGATTCGTTGATACAGCCTACCACAGGCTTGCTCCCATCACGCTTATCTGTCGTACTATCACAACAATTTGACCTAGACGAACGCAAGGATGGACCACCCAGGCCAGAAACAACACTAAAAAGAAAGAAGTCAAACATGTCGTGACCCACCATTGGTGGGATGTCTACTGGTCCAACTTCATCATCCATACCTACAGAACCCTTCCAATGTGGCAAAGCTGAACCACAAACAAACTGAAAATCCTCATCATCCATAGTATCCTTAATGAGAGCAATCTTCAATGGGTCCAAATGTGAGAATTTATCAAATGGGAAGTTATCAAATGGCAGAGAGCTTTTCAACTCATCTTGCCTATCTTCTTCCTCCATAATAATACCTTAACCCTTCTCTTTCCGAGAAAGGCGATTTTTGGAGGCCCTCTTGGGTTTGAGAAGAAACCCCTTCTTCAACATGAAGAGAAAAATATCACCAGAAAAACACCCAAAAATGTGATGGCAGAGGAGTGAGGAAACAAAATGAACCAGACAAACCCATAAAAAACTAGGAAAGAAAAAAACCAAAGGATCACTGGAAAGACACCACCAACACCTCATAGGCCCTGTTTGGTAGAGCTGTGGGAAACTGCTTATAGGTTATGCCCAAACAGCTTATAGCTTATAACTTTCAGCTTAAGCTGATTTCCAGCTTATTCTTAAAGCATCTCCTGCCCCACTCAAAGAATAAGCTGATTTCTGACTTCCACAAAGCTATAAGCTATAAGCATAAGTTAAACCAAACATATCAAAACAGCTTAAATTAAGCTGAAAGCTGAAAATAAGCAGTAACAAACAGGGCCATAATCTAGTGCCAGAAAGCACTTAATCCCAACACCAGAAAAAACCACCAACACCCAAAAAAGAAAAAATGCAGAACCCCACAAATCTGTAGATCAGCCAGAGAAATACCATAGAAAGGCGCCAGAAATCACCCATAATGTCAGAAATTGCCTTTTCAAGAAGCTCCTAACCTTGTAGATTTGCTAGAAAAAAAACCAATAAATGGCAAAAACAGACCCAGATCAGCAAAATAACCAGAGAGTAAGTGAGTGCGAGGAGGGGAAAGCCAGTCAGAAACCGTTAGAGAGTAAAACCAAGATCGAAACTGGTTAAAGGCACAGCCGGCAGAGAAATGACCTGTAATAGGTCCCTCCCTCCCCTCAAAACAACAAGATTAGAGGACAAAAACAAGGAAAACCAACAGATTGATCCTCACCGGAGAGAGGCGCCAGAAATAGCAGGGAGTCAAGAGTACATAATTGAGTACCCAGTACACCTCAACTTAAGGGCTATTTTGGGAAGGTGGTAAAAATTAGCTTTTTTGCTTTTAACCAAGATTTTTGGATTTTTCATAAAGTGACTTGAGAAGTTGGTAAAAAGTTGCTTTTTTGGTTTTGTAAATAATATTTTTTTTAAGTTGTCATGTCATGGTGTAGAACTGTAGAATTACCAAAATGTCCTAGTGCAATATATAATCCTAAACAAATACGAGGGTAGTATCGTAATTTCCGAGAGTTGATTATAATCACACTACCAAATTAGATTTTTCCGAAAAGCGTCCGCGTTTCGCGTCTGGCTGAGAACGCCAGACGCTGCGTTTTTCTCTCTCCCCAAAATAGCACTAAGGATCATATCACATTTGTTTTCAAAATAATGAATAATCTATTTTTTAAATCATATTTGACGTCTATTTTTTCAATGTAATATGATCACGTGACTATGATTATCCGATCAAACTAATTTTCTTTTGTGTAAATAATTTGCTAGAAGAGTCTTCTAAGATGAACAATTAGAATTGGGTCTTGTGATAGGTGCATCAAGACCAAAGATGACCATATAATTGGCCAACTGAAGGCAATCTAACTTCTTCAAATATTATTAACCTACCAACAAATTAACCTAATTCATCTATAAATATATACAAAATCATTTTTGCACTTGCACTATTATTCTCCAATCCGAATATCATTAATTAGATGGCATCATCTTTCATTTGTGTCAAATAATAAATTTAATTAATTTGTGAGTTTTATATTAAGATTTAGAATTTACAATCAATTTTTGAATTAAAATCATAAAAAAACATGATTATATATTTATGATTTTTGTTTTCTTATCTGTATTTCTAACCCGTCTGATTTGTTCAAACTATTAACTCACAATTATCAAAATATTTAACCAACTAACAACTCACAAACAGCCAACAATTATATACATAATCATTCATTGTGTTTAGATTCATGTAAAAAGGTAGATATGAAACAAAAAGTGACTCCATTTCGGCCACAATAAAGAACCAATCACCAAAACATAAGAGTGAGGACTCGTTTGGCAAATGATTGTTTTAGTTAAAAAATTATTAAAAAAATTAAAAAATTAATAATTCATATAAAAAAGTTAAAGATTTCCTTTCCTCTTTATTTTTTGCACATCTTTTCGTAAAAAGTCAAAAAGTCATCCCAAATATATTAATTTTTTTTACATTACATTTTAGCCAAAAAGTTAAAAAGTTACTAAAAAAACATGTTCCCAAACGAGGCTTTAATTACACTAAAACCTTTAAACTATTAGGTGGTGTTTGTTTGGAATGATTCAATTATGGAATAAGATTAATAGTTTATCTGTTTAATTCAAAATTTTTATACTGAACTATGAATTTTAAATCTATGAGATTGTTTTATCCCATAGGGTAGGACACAACACAATCCATAGGATGACTTATCTTATGGAATTAGATAGTTAAATTATATTTTTGATCCTTTACTATTTAATATCTTTTTAAAAATAAAATTTATTTATTAAATTATTTATACTTTATTAAATTATTTATTTTAATAATCATATGATATTAATTATACAACCGTGCTGGGGATCCCAATGGGGGGTGACCCTAGCACCCCCACCTTCACGTGGGAGGCTGTGGACCAAAGGGGAAAAAAAAAAAAAAAAAAAAAATTTCAACCAATCACACCCCACTGGGGCCTAGGGGTCACCCCTAATGGAGGTCTAAGGCTTTTCTGTTAATTATACTTAATAAAGTAAAATAAAATTTAACTACAAATTAAAATAAATTTATGTAATTTTTATTAATATTCTATTTATTTAATTTTTTAAAAGTTCTAGTAAAAAAATTAAATAAAATTTATATTGCAGATTTAATATTTCTATTATTTAGCAAATAATTCAAAAGAGTAAAATAATCTTTTGAGCATTTATAATTTTTCATAACATTCCAATCAAACATATGATTTAATAGAATAGTCTAATCTAGAAATCTAATCCCATAAATAAACAAACATATGATACAAATCCAATCCAATCAAATAGTCCGAAGACAATGTATCCAAGAACTAATAATCCGATGGATTATAATCCCCTCATATCTAGTTCGGTGAATTATAAATTTGTACTATATATTAAAAAACAAATTTACAAGAACAAAGTGACACATTTTTATAATTGAGAGGATTAAATTATACAAATTCACAAATAAAGAAGTTAAAGCATTCACTAACGCTGTATTTGATTTGGAGATTTGAAAAAGAAAAAAAAAAATATGTATAAAACTAAGTGAAATATAAATATATTTTATTCATATTTTACTTATTTTTTTTTTTTTTTTTTTTCAAATTCCATTTTAAATCTCCCAATCAAACACAAACACAGCGTGATTGTTAAAGAAATCTTAGTGTAAATAACTCAGAAATAAACCCAACCCCCCCCCCCCCCCCAAAAAAAAAAAAAAAAAAAATATGGGATCACCCACGGGTCAGAGAACCAAGCCCTTTGGAGATATCAGGAACACCCGGATTGAAGCCCAAGCAACCCAACAGGCCCTGCTTGTAAGGCAAGAACGTCTTCCTCCTCATCTCCTCCGCCACCGCCCTGTTCGCCGTGTAATGCATCTCGTGCGCCGACACCGCCGTCCCTCTCCTCCTCGAACTCACCGATCCTCCACTCTCCGTCGACCTGAAACTCGCGTTCTTCACATCCTCACCACCACCACCACTCTTCTTCAACAACGAGTACTTCTTCAACGCGTCCTTGCTCGTCGTCGCTCGTCCCTCCGACGCACTTCGAAACAGCAATAGATCTCTCAGCCTCCATTTCTTATACCTTGAAAAAGAAGACGCAGACGAAAACGAAAAAGAATTTGAAGAAGACGACGATGAGGATTTTTTTGTTTTAGTAGGTGCTGATGAAGGATTCGAATAACTCTGTTGATCGCTTTCGCTTTCGAAGAAGATATCGCAGACTCGAAAAGGAGACAGAGATCTGGTTCCTTTCTGCCTCAAACTCGACGCCGATGAATTGCTCGCTCTTTCTCTTCCTCGTTCTTCACGATTGCTCTCTTTACGAGTCTGTTCGATTGCTTCTGCAAACGGATCGAAATCCTTTCTTCTATGCCTCGGAGACAGAGCTTCTCTGAACATTCTCGCGCTGATCGGCGATCGCGGCGATTTCGGAGAATCGGCTAGTCCTTTATCTGTAAATTGCAACCGAGGCGGTGGCTTCAGAGGCTTGATCTTTCCTCCATCGAAAAGCTCGTCCGCAGAGACCGAGGTTTTCTCTAACTGACCGCTGAAATTGAATTCGAAATCGTTGTTGTCGTTTGTTTTTGATATTCCAGGCTTCTCTTCCCAATTGAAGGGAATGGTGGAGCCGGTGGCGACGGAGTTGAACTGGCGGAAGAAGGCGGAGGAGCCGGTGGGACTGCTGGGAGCGCTGAAGAAGAAATTTCCGAATCGCTGAGGGCTCGAAGGTGAGCTTACGTAGGGAGAAGTACCCGCACTGTCGAAGTTGAAATCGGCCGCCGGTGACTGTACCATCACTTCCATCTCCATTGAAGAAGCAATTTCAGAAGTTGCAGAGAGGTTCAGCAATGGTGAATTTATAGAGAGAGAAAGTGAGGGAAACTGCAAGGAAAGTAGAGCGAGAGAGGGGACTTGACCGAGTCGTGTGCGTAATCTCTGAGCAGAGCCGCCTTTTAAGTCTGAGAGTTCTCTCTCTATCTCTGTCTGTCTTAATTTTTTTCCAGTTGGCACTTGGGGTGGGTTTAAGTCGAATCAACGGCACGGGTTTTAGGTCATGAAATTATTATTCAGTCCTCTAGAGCAAGAGTAGTATATGCAAATGGAAAAGGCTTTGGATATGGGCAAATCTGTCTCTTTAGATTGCCAATGTCTATTTGGAGCTGGAGTGAAAGTAAAAATTTAATAATGTTTTCTTTACCGTTTTGCTTACTTTATCTCATTAACTCTTTATCCAATATGTTTTTTGAAATTTAAAAGGGAAAGTAAATGATGATGATTTGATTGTAATGTTCATTTGAAGATTACCCGTATCCGCTAGAAGTTATTTGGTGGTATGTGGTAAGTTGGTTGTAATGGTTTTGTGTTGGATTATAAGAAATTAATAAGATTAACAAAATGCATGATGTTTAGTGAGCGGTATAAATGGATGAAGTCTTTAAATCACTAAATAATTTTTTGCTATCCACGGCTATATAGTTCTAATTTGGGAGCTTGATTAATTTATTTTGTGTTATATTATATCTTTACTCTTATATATATATATTTTTAAAAATTTAAAAACTTAAAAAGTTAATTTTTAATCAACTTTTTAAAATAATCCATAGAGATAGACTTTGAACGGTAATTTTAAATGGTAGTAAAATAATTTTCATAAAATTTTCAAAAAAATAGAGGATGAAAAATAATCAACATGGTTAGTTCTGGTTTTCCAAATTTATTTATTTTTGAAAATTTTAGAGTTTTTGTTTGGTAATGTCTAAAGATCAAAGAAAGTTTTCAATTTTTTTTTTTTTGGATGTACACTTGGGATCTAAATAAGTGTACTTTTTATTTTTTTACGAAAATATGTACAGAAAAGTAAAGAGGTGATGTGATGGAAAAAAGATAAAAAGATAAATTATTTTTGGATTGCCAAACTTGGCCATGTGACTTGCTCTTTTTTATTTTCTTTTTACTTTTTGATGTCACTTGTTCTCTTTTGTTTTGCTTTATTTTTTAATGTTATTGAATAGTTCCAGCAAGTTGATCAAAAGTCCAATGTGACGGGATTTTAAATTTTACGCTGACACAATATTCAACGTGGAGGGATTTTAAATTTAAAAACAGAACAAAATTTAAAAACACTTTTGTATTTGATGTTATAAAAGTTTGTAAGTTGGTTACTTAATTTTTTTTTATTCTAATTTGTGATTAAATTATGTATTTTGTGGTTGATATTATGAAATTTTATGATAAATTTACAAATTTAATGGTAGGGTATGCACCCATAAAAGGGTACACACCAAATTATTTTTTTAATACATATACAGTATGTACATATATGTTAGTCAATTTTCACTGTATTAAGAATAAAGAATGTTTGTGTACTTAAAAACAAACAAAAAAAAAAAAAAAATAAAGGAGAGAGATTGTTTGATTATAAAAATCAAACCAGTAAAGAAAATAATATAAAACAATAGATTCTTATTTTGTTACGAAAACAAAATCAGAATGTGATAAAAATAAATAAATAAAATAGAAAGTAAATTAATCACTAACCTCATGTATTTACTGAATAAAATTCTGATCAAGTCCAGTGTTTAACACTGTGTCCTTAAGACAGTTTCGTCCTCTCCACGGTACTTTCAGATTATGGACGTCTATCTCCCAGAATAAAATGATCAACTACGAATAATAGCAGCACTACAAATTATTCGCACAATGAACACATTTTATGTTTACACTATTTCTCACAAGAAAATAATGCAGCAAAAATGCAGAGAGAGCAATGGCAGAATTTGGACGAAAATTCAAGTGAAAAAATCAATTGAGGGACTACCTATTTATAGATGAAAATGGTGGCATTTTGGTTTGAATCCAACAGGTATGGTACTTGTTCGGACAAATGTGGTTTGAATTTCAAACAGATAAAAACCTGTTTTGGGTTTGAATTTGACCAGATTCATATCTGTTTGGACAAATATGAAACTGTACAGAATTTCTGAAGAGGTGCAAACCAAAATTTGAAATAACAACAGACATATTTTACTTCCAAACAAATAAAATAAATTCAAATATTTTTGGCCCAAAAAGATAAGTATTGAGTCGGACAAGCCTAACTTAAGCTCACACCACGTACTTGCGCCCAAACCCAGCTCGGCCGGACGGCGGCGGCTGCACGCGTATGTGTTTATTTTTGGGTTCAATGGGTCTAGCCCACTATGTCCATAACTTCTCCCTTCTACAAACTTGGGGTGCCCCTTAGGGCCCTCTCCAAGTTGCAAACTCAAGTCTTACAAACCCATAAAAGTTTGCCCACTAAACCAATACGGGACAAGTCTTTAATTCAAACCTTTAAGGAATTTCTACCAAAACTCCATTTCCATGGAGCTCACTTTGGTTTCAATTTCTTATTCACTCGATAATGGTTTTGAGCAACAAAATATACTACGTGAATCACAACGCGACATAGAACGCGTTACCACTTAGACCCGCCAACTTTGGCACATGGGTCCCACCTAAAAAATAGACAAAGTTGAGGAAAAATCTAATTTTTCCAAAACTATTTCTAACAATCCCCCATATAAATGGAATTTGATGACAACGGAAATGCAACAATATGCAGAATTTGTTGAAAAAGTATAAATTGAAAATATCTTGCATCAGGATAGGTAGTTTTTGGCCTTGAACCTTCCCTAGTGATAACCTATCGAACTTACTAGCTAACCAATGGATGCGATGCTTTGAATTGTTCAGCCGTTTGTGTAAGCCAAGACAATAGATTTCACACAAAATATCTTCTGACACATCGTGGTTCTCACGGTTGTGTTTATTTTGGTCTTGAACGCTCCTGGTTATTTATGAATGCTTTTAGAGAATTTAGCCTCTTTATTCTCATAGAAACGGCCCCAGTTCGACACTCATATATGTGATTCTTATTGTGAGTAGCTCTTATACTCGTCTTGATTTTTATACCTAAATCAAAATATAAGTAATCATTAAAAGCAAAACTTATCCTTAAATCCATGCATACAACACATATAGATATCACTCTCACCATAGGAATGGGTAGGGAATTTTAATCCCTTGGTGATTTCTGGCGAGCCACACATAACTTAGTTGTCCCTTTGAACTTAATTCTTTTGGATGACTCTTATGTAATAGGCTTTAATCCCATCCCCTTTGATGAACTATACACTTGCTCTTTGTCAAACCTTTTGCTAATAGATCCGCAATATTCTCTTTAGATTTTATATAATCTATTAAGATTATTCCATTTGAGAGCAATTGCCTTATGGTATTATGTCGACGACGCATATGTCATGACTTACCATTATACATATGATTCTGTGCCCTATCTATTGCAGATTGACTATCACAATGAATGCAAATAGCTGGCACATGTTTTGGCCACATTGGAATGTCTTCTAAGAAGTGGCGAAGCCATTTTGCTTCTTCTTCTGCTTTGTCTAAAGTAATGAACTCAGATTCCATTGTGGATCGTGCGATACATATCCACTAGTGGATTTTGAATATTTAGTATCCAATATCCAATTGGCATCACAATAACCTTCTAGTACTGCATGATATCGCATAAAGTTCAAACCATGATCACGAGTAAATCTTAGATATCTAAGAATCCGAATGATCGCTTTCTAACGGTCTTCTCCGGGATTACTACTGTACCTACTCGATTTACTGATAGCATAAGCTATATCAGGACGAGTGCAATTCATTAGGTACATTAGGCTTCCAATGATTTGGGAGTATTTTAACTGAGACACCGTATCACCTTTATTTTTTGATAAATAAAGACTGATGTCTACAGGTGTTCTTGCTACATTCATATCATCCTTGATATATTTACCAAGAATTTTCTCAATATAATGAGATTGAGATAATGTATATCCATCAGATGTTTTAGTAATTTTCATTCCTAATATTATATATGCGACTCCTATATCTTTCATATTAGATCTTTTGTTCAGTATTTTCTTAGTTGATTTGATCATATTTTCACTGCTTCCTGTAATGACCCCAAAACATGTGTCACAGTTATCAGTAATTAATTATGCATTAATATGAATTAATTGGGAAATATTTGTTTGACTTAGAAAAATATCTGTTGAGGCTACAACTTCGGGACTGAAATTGACGACCATAATGGGTTCGAAAAACGAAATTGAACACGCCTATGTGATATCGGGAATTTTTAGAGTCATTTGGGAAATTTAATTGAGAACTGAATTTCGTCTGATTCGCTAAGCCCCGTTTGGCTCAAGTTTTTGGCACAATTTTATATATATGATGAATAGATAAAGATAAGGCTTATGACCCTTGTTTAACTCAACAAAAGAAAAGAAAATATCTGGGAAAGAGAGAGAGGAAATTCGTGAGAAAGGAAACCAAGGGGAAGGAGAAGATAAAGAAAGGGAAATCAAGCTAACTTTCTCCAATTAAATAATCAAGGTAAGAATTTCTCTCTAATTTCTTGAAAAAGGTTGAATCATCTATTATATCATGGCAAGTAAATGGAATGAAAGGGAAATTATGTTTAATTTGAGCATACATGGCATAGATATATGATTTATGTTTATATTTGGCATATTTGAGGAAGAACTCCATGGATTTTAAGAAACGAAGCTTTTATGTGCATGTTTATGGTTTTCTAACTTAATTCAAGGTTTGATCTTTTATATGATTCATGTGGTTTTTGTTTAAGAATTATGATGTTGAATTCAAGTTGTGTTTCAATTGTTTTGGGCCTTGTTTTCATAAATTTTGAAATTGATTTTGCAAAGGAGGGAGAGCCCTTGTTGAACAAAATTTCAAACTGCTTTTCTACCCAGACCGCTCGAGCGGCCCGGGCCACCGCTTGAGCGGCCCAACCTGTTTTGCCCACTGCAGTTCCACCGCACGTGCGGCCTGGGCCACCGCATGTGCGGCCCAACAGTGCATTTTTCTGATTTTGTTCTCTTCCCATTTTCTAACTTTCGGGGCCTTCATTTATCTGATTTTCACATATTATTTGCATCATTTAGCATCTCATAACATGAAATAAAATTGAGAAAGAATAGAATGCATGAACTACTTGATTTAATGGCTATGTGTATTAAGGAATTGTGTTATACATGTTGACATTTGTAGGTCAAACCTCGAAGACCGCACAATCGGTTTTGGAAACCCACTGTGAGTAATATTTCTGTAAAGATATGTTAATATGAACCATGTTCCAAATGTAATACGTTAAGTTATGGTTTTGAAATGTGATTTTGATTATGTGAACGAATGTCCTATTTGTGAATCTAGTATGGCATCCACGGATAGTCCCAAGTCATGGGGGACGGCATGAAAATGCGCGTCCATGACAAATATGTGATACGAGATCTCGTTAGCCACTTCATTGTGGTGATATGTGTTAATCGGTATCCGGAACCGATTCTCTAGTCGGAAGACGATATGTGTTATATCCCGTCAGATGTACCATTATGTTATGTTCTGATATGATTTGTTTTACGAATATGTTATATGTGGAATTCGTTCACTACCCCTTTACTTTAATGTTATTCACTGGGTTTTAGCTCACTGTTTGTATATATATATTTATAGGTGAGCGTTCTGGGAGTCAAGCCTAGGCGGAGTCTTGAACCGAGCCGCCGTTTTGAAGCCTATCAGGAGTTTTGTGTGCCTCTGAGCTGGGGCTAGGCCTGGAAGGCTGTTTGCGAGTTTTGTTTTGTTACACATCTGTGGCATGTGCCTATGTTTTGTGTTCTGTATTTGGTACTTGTTATGTAATGTAAGTGGGTAAATTAACATTTTTGGCATGTAAATATTTGTTCATATATATGCACAGCTCTTTGGACTTATGGTATTTTGTCTTTGCTTCCGCTAGCCCCGATTATTTATGTTTTGTACAGGAAGGCCTTTGGTAATCTTGGATTACTGGCCGGTTACGATGCCAAACTTTTAGGGGCGGGTTTGGGTTGTGACACTTCCAATGATAAACATGTCATCCACATAAAGACAAACGATGATATAACCTTTGTCAGTGTTTTTAACATAGACGCACTTGTTATATTCGTTTATCTTAAACCCATTAGTAAGCATAGCAAGATTAAATTTTTCATGTCATTGTTTAGGTGCTTGTTTTAATTCATAAAGAGATTTTACAAGCCGACAAACTTTTTTTTCTTGCCCTGGCACTACAACCCCTTCGGGTTGTTCCATATAGATCTCTTCATTTAGATCACCGTTTAAGAAAGCTGTCTTAACATCCATTTGATGTATCTTTAAATTATAGAATGCTACGATGACAATAAGCATGCGGATGGATGTTATTCTTGTCACAGGGGAATATGTGTCAAAATAGTTCAGACCTTCCTTTTGTCTGTAACCTTTTACTACGAGTCTTGCTTTATACTTGGCTATTGAACCATCTGCTTTCATTTTTTTCTTGAATATCCATTTATATCTAAGAGGTTTAGAACCAGGTGGAAGATCCACCAATTCCCAAGTATGATTTTGCATAATGGATTCAATTTCATTATTAACAGCCTCTTTCCACGAAGGTGCTTTAGGACTTGTCATTGCTTACTTAAAGTTTTGAGGTTCATTTTCTAACAAGTATGTCAGAAAATCTAGACCAAAGGATTTTGATGTTCTGGCTCTCTTACTTCTTCTTGGTTCATCATCAATTAAATCTTGTTGGTCAAGACTATTACTAGTCTGTTGTGTTTGATTGTCATTAATCTCTTGACTTTGTGTATAATCATAAGTTCTTTAATGTAAACTTAATTCCTGTCTTTTCTTGTAAGGAAAAATATGTTCAAAAAGCACAACATTCTGTGACTCTATAATAGTGTTCACATTTATATAAGGTATTTCTGATTTAGAAGTCAAAAACCGATATGCACTGCTATTCTGAGCATAACCAATAAACACACAATTCATTGTTTTTGGTCTTATCTTAGTCTTTTTCGGAACAGGAACTTCTACCTTTGCCAAACACCCCCACATCTTTAAGTATTTGTAGGAAGGTGGTCAACCTTTCCACAATTCATAAGGAGTGCTGTTAATTTTCTTGTGGGGTATTCTGTTAAGAACATAATTAGCAAACAATATTGTTTCCCCCCACAACTTCTGCGGTAAGCCTGAACTTAGTAACATGGCATTTATCATTTCTTTAAGGGTTCTATTCTTTTTTTTTCAGCAATTCCATTTTGCTGTGGAGAATAGGGTGCTCTAGTTTGGTGAATAATGCCATATTGTGTACAAAATTCATTTAAAGGTGCATCATATTCACCACCCCTATCACTTCTAACTATTTTAATGGTTTTACCAAGTTGATTTTCAATTTTAGTTTTTTAGAGTTTAAACATTTCCAAGGCTTCATCTTTACTTCTAAGTAAATATACATAACAATAAATTGTGCAATCATCGATAAATGTTATGAAATACTTTTTGTCTCCTTTAATTTGAACAAATTTAAGATCACATACATCAGTATGAATTAATTCTAGAGGTTCGATTTTTCTTTCAACCGATTTAAATGGAGCTTTAGTTAGTTTCGATTCTACACAAATCTCACATTTGTGATTAGGATCAATTTCAAACTTTAGTATATAATCCAAACTAATTAATCTACGCAAAGCATAAAAATTTACATGTCCTAATCTACCATGTTATAAATTTGACTCAATAATATAAGCAAAAGATGTGTTATTCTTATTAACAACAAGTTTTGGTACAACCGTCATTACATTTAACTTAAAGAGACCATCGCTCATGTATCCCTTACTAACATACATACCACTCTTTGTTAATACAAATTTGTCAGACTTAAAAACAAGTCTAAAACCATTTTTACTTAACAAAGAACCAAAAACTAAATTCTTTCGAATGTCTGGTACATGCAGTATGTTGTTGAGGGTCAGTTCCTTCCCCAATGTCATCTTCAAGACTACTTTTCCTTGTCCAGCCACAGCAGAAGTAGATGAATTTCCCATGAATAGTTGCTCACCATTTGCAACCTCATTATAAGTAGTGAACATCTTCTTGTTTGTGCAAATGTGTCGAGTTGCCTTAGTGTCAACCCACCATTCCTTGGGATTTCTAACCAAATTAGCCTCAGACACTACAGTAAAGAGATTGATGTCATTTACCCTGTCAGAGATGTAATCAAGTGCTGTCACATTGGCTTGATTGGTAGTCTTCTTACTTGTACTTCCGCGATCCTTCTTAGGGCGGCGGTAATTAGAGACTTGATGTCCAGTCTTGCCACAGTTATAACATTTACCTTTGAACTTTTTATTACCATTATTGTCGCCTTGTTTAGGACCATCTACAGCAAACTTTCTCTTTTTGTTATGTAGTTTTGGCACATGTTCAACAACATTAGCCTTGGACTCAATGAGATTTTTACCATTCATCTTTTCAGCCTTACGATTATCTTCCTCAATTGTTAGTCTTACAATCAATTCATCCATGGCCATCTCCTTGCGTTTATGTTTTAAATAATTTTTGAAATCTTTCCAAGTCGGTGATAATTTTTCTACTAACGCAGCAACTTGGAAAGACTCGCTCAGTGACATACCCTCAGCATGAATATCATGCAAAATTAAATAAAAATTTTGAACGTGAGAAATTGCCATTTGGGAGTCTACTATAACGAAATCCAGAAATTTATCGACAACAAATTTATTTGTGCTGGCATCATCTGTCTTGTATTTTTTCCCCAAAGAATCTCACAATTCTTTTGCTGATTTCAGAGGGCTATAAACATTATACAGCATGTTGTCAAGGCCATTGAAGATGTAGTTTCTGCACAGAAAATTAGAATGTTTCCAAGCGTCTACAGCGGAACAACTTGCCGATCACTTTTATCCTCTCTAAGTACTGGAGCCTCTTCACGGAGAAACCGAACAAGATTTAGAGTTATAAGATAAAATAGTATTTTCTGCTACCATCTCTTAAACTCAGTGCTATTAAATTTTTTTGGTTTTCCTCCATGATTTATAAGAACTTGAAAATGGTTCTGGATAGGGACCGGAGTCGTTGTAACAATCGGATTTGGAGTACTACTTTCAGCAGCCATAATATTTGATTACAAAAAATTAGAAAAAACCAAAACCAAATTTATTTTCTAATTACTAAAACCAGAAAATAAATTATAATATAAAATAATTTTAATTTTCTTGTTACTAAAACTAGAAAAATAAAATACCACAATAATTTTCTGTATCACAAATTAATATTCTGAAATTGTTAATGACACCAGTATATTACTACTAGTTGTCAAAGAAAATAAACAATATATTACTACTATTTGTTAAACAGTATATTACTACTATTTGTATTTTCCAACCAAGATATCACTTTGTGAAAGCACAAAAAAATAAATACAATGAAGACACCAAAATTAGTCTGTCTGAAGATTGTTGATCAATCTTCACTATATTAAGAATAAATAAGTTTGTGTACTTAATAACAAATAAAAGAAATAAAGAAGGGGAGAGACTGTTTGATTACAAAAATCAAACCAGTAAAGAAAATAATATAAAACAATAGATTTTTATTTTGTTACAAAAACAAAATCAAAATCTAATAAAAATAAATAAATAAAACAGAAAGTAAATTAATTACTAACCTTATGTATTTATTGAATAAAATTCTGATCAAGTCCGGTGTTTAACACTGTGTCTTTAAGACAGATTTGCCCTTTTCACGGTGCTTTCAGATTATGGACGTCTATCTCTCAGGATAAAATGATCGACTACGAATAATAGCAGCACTACAAATTATTCGCACAACGAACACACTTTGTGTTTATACTCTTTATCACAAGAAAATAATGCAGCAAAAATACAGAGAGAGCAATGGCAGAATTTGGACGAAAATTCAAGTGAAAAAATCAATTGAGGGACTGCCTATTTATAGATGAAAATGGTGGCTGTTTGGTTTGAATCCAACAAGTATGGTACCTGTTCGGACAGATCTGGTTTGAATTTCAAATAGATAAAAACTTGTTTTGGGTTTGAATTTGAACAAATTCGGATCTGTTTGGACAGATATGAAATTGTACAGAATTTCTGAAGAGGTGCAAATCAAAATTTAAATTTTATTTCCAATCAAAATTTGAAATGAAAATGGACATATTTTATTTCCAAACAAATAAAATAAATTCAAATATTTTTTGCCCAAAAAGATAACCCAAGCCCAGCTGGATGGCGGCGCGCATGTTTATTTTTGGGTCCAATGGGTCTAGTCCACTTTACTCATAACTTCTCTCTTCTACAAACTTGGGGTGCCCCTTAGGGCCCTCTCCAAATTACAAATTCAAGCCTTATAAACCTACAAAAGTTTGCCCACCCAACCAATGTAGGACAAGCCTTTAATTCAAACTTTTAAGGAATTTCCACCAAAACTCCATTTCCATGGAGCTCACTTTGGTTTCAATTTCCCATTTACCTGATAATGGTTTTGAATAACCAAATATATTACGTGAATCACAATGCGGTATAGAACGCGTTACCACTTAGACTTGCCAACTTTGGCGCATGGGTCCCACCTAAAAAATAGATCAAAGTTGAGAAAAAATCTAATTTTTTCAAAACCATTTCTAACAATATATATATATATATAAAACAAATATGGTACTCGTATTTTTGAATTTCTCTCTCTATGTGTGAAGGAAAATTTGAATTTCTTTGCAATAGTCAAATTTTTAGAAACTAAACACATATTCATTTTCAAAACATAGTTTTTAAATTACTTTTTTAAAAAATAATTCAAAAAACTAAAACCAAACATAAACATTTTGGTGATTTTTTTATATAAAAAAAATTGCAATACAAAAATAAAGATACAAATAATTACAAACACAAAAAATACCTCTCTCTCTCTCTCTTCTCTCTCTTCGTCCCCTTGTTGCCAACTAGCAACCTCTACCTCCACGCCGCCACACACCATTTCTTTGTCTCCCACCTCCTCTTTGTCCACTCGCATTTGCCTTTCCCATCCTTATCCTTCCACTTTCCAACCCTTTTTCCCATCTCTAATTCTGGTCACCGATGTCTACTAGATATCTTGGTGGCTATGGTGGAAGAGTTGGGTTGGGTTGGGTTGGGTTGGGTTGGGTTCGAAGTGAGGGTGGGGATTGGCAAAGGAGTTTAGGTGAGAAGAAGAGGAACAAATGGACACAAAATTTACAAAAAAAAAAAAAAAAAAAAAAAAAAAAAAATGAAATGAAAAAAGGGATAGAAACTTATTATTATTATAATCATTATTTTCATTTCTTTTAATTGATGAATTAATTGACTCTGGATAATTAAATGTTTAAAGATTATTTCATGTTGCAGGTGGGGAATCAATTACACTTGTATATTTATTTATAACATTTATAAAGAACGCATGACAATTCTTTATTATTGGAACATAAAATCTAGAACATAAGAATTATCAAAAAATTGATGACCGAATATCTAGGCATGGCACATGACAAAACAAAATCAACCCTATTCATTTGTTTTTTTGAACATGCCCCAACACATGTGAACATAGGTTAGGTTCATTAATAATTTTGACTCCCCAATTAGAATTCAATTGTCGTTTTCCTCTGATGTAAATTAATAGAATTTTTAAGATTAAGCTAGCGTCACATGATTATTATAATCCTTTTCATAGCGAAATATCACAAACAATATTATGGTTATAAGTAGCAACAACTTGTCCAGCCGGAAGAGACTCCAACTCAAAAACTCACCAAATTAGCAAGTCAAACTCAAAGATACCCCCAAGCTTAGTTTGGCTTGTTTGCAATCCTAACTTAGTGCAGATTATACTTAAACGGTAATTAATGAAATTTAAAACAGATTTCTTTATTGAATGTTAAGTTGATCGTCTTAAAACTAATTTGTGATATAGTTTAAAGGCATATATGAACTTGATATTGTTAACCAGCTTACTAATGAACAAATATTTAGAGTATCGTTCACATTTATTTAACACATCGTCGTGCCAATTCTAATTACATTTCAATCTTTTAATCATTAATTTGTTTCTCAATCTTGCTATTCTTTAATTTCGAGGTGGAAGCTTTCCCTCCAAGGAGGATGAAAAGAAGGCAAGCGTTCAAGAGAGTTGATAACTTGGAACAAAATGCTGTCAAGTTCTCGTATCCAACTACGTACCCACCCGCCTTTTAGTGGCTATCTCTCTCTAGTTTGAGAGCTTCTCTCTTTAAACTTTTCTCCCATAGGGTTTCACAGTTTGTGGCTGCTGGCGGTGGGGGAGGGATTTCCGGTGGCCTTCGGCCTCGTCTCCCCTCCCCCTACCCCTCTCTTGCTCTTCCCTTTTGTTACTTTTGGTTTTCCATAACTTGGAAGCTTTGGCTTTCCATCCTCTCCCTCCCTTGTGAGGTGTTTTTCCCACATCCATTCACTCCGGGAGTGGCCTTCTCGGATCCGCAGAACCTTTACCGCCACTTCCCCGTCGTCTTCTTCATAGCTTGATTTGCCGACGCCGGATTCGCCTCCTCCGCAGCCTTCATCGCCTCTTCTCCGCCTCTCCCACCGCCTTCACTGCCTCTTCATCGCCGTTCTTCTCCGCCGTTGGATCCACCGAAGCCGCTGCTGGATTTGTGTGGGTGTGGGTCTGTTATGCTTTGTTTGTTTGGTTTAGTCTTATGTTTGTTTTCTTTTGTTTTTCTTTTCCTATGATTTGTGTTGGTTTTAGGTTTGTGTTGGTTTTAGGTTTGTTTGGTTCTCTTAGAGTCCATCTGTGCAATTTGTTAAGCTTACCCTCATTGTGATTGAGATCTATGATTTATTTCGGACATGCTCTATTGCCAAACTTTTATGATCGGCTCTGCTTTACAGTACGAGCACGAGTACAATATGTACGTCTGAATATTTTCATAGTTTTCTTCCTTAGTGCTTCTTGCTTTATTTTCACTTTGTTTGGTGTAAGTTTTGAGTTGTTTTGACTCTTGTAAGTGTCGTTTGGCTTTCTTGAATGACATATTTCTTCCGATGATAAAAAAAGAAAAAAAAAAAAACTGCGTACCCACCCACCTTACAACAAAAAGAAATACTCTAATGAGCATCCATAAAGCTAGAAAGGCCAACCCAATGAACATTCAGGTCATGGAGCTACTTCTTCTAGGCTTCAATACTCTAATGCCATGAATACAATTTGTGATATCAGAAACAGACTAAAACCCAAGTTCAATGATCCTTTAGGTCACAAAACAACCCTTGCCGTGATTAAATCAATGAGTTCTTCCATATTCTCTTTTCTGGACTTGTAAATGGATTACATAGCTAAAATCTTCAATAGATGAAGGTCAAAAACCAAAACACCTTCAATTCACAATGACCAACCAACTAAAGACTTCAATAAATAGGGATTTAACAGAAATAACAAAATTACAATGGGTTTATCAGGGACAAGCTGATTAATTATGCCACTCATTTTAGCTTCTTCAACTTGACTAGATTGTTACAAAAATCCTCGAATGTTCAAAGTTGAAATTCGCATTATTAAGAACTAAACTGAAAACCCAGAAAATCCCGGACGATCTAGGGCAAGAAATTTACCTCAAAGGTAAATTATGCCTCCCGAAATCTAGATCATCTTGTTCCTGTGATTCAACCTCAACAATCCATGGCCTTCAAAGTGTAGCCCTAATTTCTTACCAAATTCGATTGAATCTTCAGCTTCTTTCCCGATTAAGCTGTTGAAGATAATGAAGAGTCCATCTCGTTACCCCATTATGATTCAATTTTGCATCGGCCACTCCCCTCCTCTTCTTCTTCTTCATGGTTCGAGTCCCGAGTTTTGGCACCGTTTTGGTTAATTATTAGTTTTTTTTTTTTGAACGATGGTTAATATTCTCAATAATTATAATTATGACAAGAGAAATTTTTATGTCCACAAGAGTTCAAAAAGATGATATACTAATAAATTTAAAAAGTCAAATAAATTATAATTTAAAATTACAAAGTTGAGTTTTTTAAATAAATAAATTGACTTATAAATGTTACTAAACGTAGGCTCTGGCTTTTTGAGAAAAAAAAAAAAAAATACATTACTTATACCCTATTAACATTTTGTTTGTATGCTTTAGTACAGAATAATTTACACATAACCATGTTACAAGAAATAAAAGTAAAATTTGTCTTTAATGTAAGTGAGAAGTTAATAGTTTGAAGTTTACTCTTCTTTTTTCTAAATTCGTCTTAAAGAATTGGATGAGAAGTATTGATCTCACCTTTTCTAACTTCGTTAATTTTATGCATTCACATAAATATTCTCTTATCACATAATTTGGTAGGTAACTTAATGAAATCTTTGCTCTACAGAACACACAAAGTAACTTACAGACATATTGCTTCCAAGTTACAATATGGTTGCATTCACAAATTTGTTATTTGAAATGGCTGCAAATAATACATAAATGGTAGGCATTCAAATTTAAACACATTTCTTGATTAACCATTAAGGTTCTTGCCTTGTTACAATTTGCAATGTGAAAAAAAGAAAGAAAGAGAAGACAATCTAATACGCTAGTCTCTTGCGAAAGTGAGGGATTTAAAGAGAACAAGATGTATGCTGTCTTATTTCCATTTTTGAAGGAGTAATTTCGTAACTCAAACTTGCACCACCAAAATCACTAACGACAAACTTCACCATTGGATTAAGCCATACTATTCCAATTCTAGTTCCCTTTCAATCTTTAATCACTAATTTATTTGTCAATCTTGCTATGCTTTAATTTGTGGGTGGAAGTATTCCATCCAAGAAGGATGAGAAGAAGGCAAGTGCTCGAGCTGGTTGATAACTTGGAACAAAATGGCCAGCTCCCCTTATTGTCACAAATGTCAAGTTCTCATATCCAACTACGTATCCACCAACCTTACAACAAAAATCATTATAAAAAAAAAATGTAAGACAAAAATCAATGACAGATATAATTTTTCTTGAACATTAGAGAGTTGCTATACAAATATATTGTCACTATATCCGCATTCGAGGTGGGGAAAAAATGTGAAACAAATGTCATAATTTAAAAATTAATCAAATATAATGAGTTTGATGTAAGGATCTCTTTGTTTTTACCTCTCCTTGAAGGTACCAAGGGTACCATTTTGTCTTCACCGATGTTTGGAGTTTATCTATACCATATTTAGTTGTTGTCACTGGCACTACACTATCAGTATCTCCACTGCAAATAAAAATTAAATTACTTACATGAGATCATATTGAAAGCTATACCCACTTTTTTAATTAAGGATAGTTTTAGCATTTTGAGGAACTTTGGAAATTATAGGAATTAAGCACATTTCTTTTTGCATTACCTATTTGTTTAATTCAATGACAAATTACCTTATGGTTAAAAATTGTCAAGGAAAATGGTATATAAACAAAATTATTATACAGAATAACAAAATCATAAATAAAATAATGTAAAAAAAATATTTATGCATAGCATCAAATGTTAGGTACCTATAAATCCAAACACTAATACCACTAGCCATCAGCTCCTGAATGATGGGTAACACTGTTAATGGCTGGTCATTCCAAACGCTACCGATATAATCACTGTATACAGATGCAGTTGAAGACATGTTAGTAAATGAAATTAGCAAGTATAAGCTGTAATTTTCCATATTGAAAACGTTATCATGAAAATAAAAAAATGTTACTGAAAGTTTTAAAGATCGGGTTCAATGTCTAACATAAAACTTTTTTAAAATAATTTTCTAGGTACTTTCTGGATATGTAAATTACTCCAAATATAAGCTTTGCTCTATAAGAATTTGGGGATGCATATTTACTTGCAAGATTGCCATGGCCCTGGAAGAAGACCAGTGACATTTACATGAAGGGACTTTTGCACTTGAGGAATGTTCAAGTATACTGCGATATAATTTTCCGTGCATGGATCAAATATCGATACCTGGAAAGTTGGAAACTCAGGACAAAAATCAGAAAGAAAAAAAGCAGAGAAAAGAAAAGAAAATATTTAGTAGTAGTAGTTAGTTATACCGGGAGAGCGTTTGAAGATGATGGTAGGCATAAGGGAGCGTAGATGTCGTAGGGGTAGATGTTGCCTTGAGCAGCGTCTGCTTGAGCAAGGTAGTCTTGGCATGTTAACGATATGTTTGCATCCGATGAAAAATTGCAGTTTGCGACAATTCCCTCGTAAATTTCATCAGATATGAGAGCATGTGTCCAGAAAAAGTTGGACACCCCCGTGTATTCTGTTTCGTAGTCAACATATGCATTTCCAATCTGAATTAACATCATAAGAACACCAGTGTTAGTAGGATAAGTAGCCGAAGAGGTTTTAGAACAACTTGGATTGACATGAATTCAAGAAGAGGTCAAGAAACAGAGGTCGAGCTAGTAATGTCAACCAGTTACGGAACGAGTTCAGAATTACTTCAAACTTAATAGTCTTATCAGACCTAACGTTAGTATGTTACTTTTCTTCGATTGCATCAATAAAAAATTTCTTTTCCGCTCAAAAAAACAGAAAAAAACTACTATTAGTTATAACTTTAGGAAGTTTCAGTTTCAGTGCGCCTTATTTTGATATTTTCCTACACCAAGTGGTATTCAAATTTGCTAAATTTTCTTTTTTCTTAGCTATTTCATGTTCTACAAGAACTAGGATTAATCTATTATTAACAGACATATAAACCACTATCAGAGGTAATTCATTTTAGTAAAATTTCAAAGAGTCACATCTTCTTTGCAGATTCAAGACCTTCTCATATTCTAAAACGGTATCTAGACATCGTGCGATATTCCACTGCGTCACACATGTATTACCAGTTGTAGACATTTACAAAAAATAAATAAATAAATAAAATTTGGCTACTTACAGCAATTCCTTGCAAGTTAATGACAGTTTGGTTGGTGATTTTGTTATTTTGAAGGATTAATTGAGCAAGTTGGGGCACATAATGCCCGGCATAGCTCTCTCCGGTTATGAAGAAGTCTCTGGTTTTGTACTCTGGAAACCTTTCCAACCAGTTGACTAGAAAGGTATAGGAATCAGCTGCAGTTCTAGCATCGCCGCTTTTGTCATAATCTGATGTAGTATTTGAGTAAGAAAATCCCACACCAGCCGGTGACTCAAGGAAAAGTATATTCGCCGCTGCATTGCCAGAATGTCATAACTACGAATGATTGTCGCGTACTTTTTAAGAATTTGATTAATGGTTTGGAACAGAAACATGAGCATACTCACCATTGTTCCATGCATATTTGTTTTCTGATAGAGTTAATCCATCGCTGTTGACTCGAAATGGTCCGAGCTCCATCATTGCTCCATTGCCAAAAGAAGAGCAGCCAGGTCCTGGGGAGCAAAATGATGATATAGTGAGAATGATGACAAAAAGAAATGGTAATGCAGATGTGCATTTGATACCAACTTAATCACGGTTTGATGGTAAAACGGTAATTTGAGAGATTTTTCAAACTTGTCGGACTTGAGGACCCATATTTGATTTGAAATAGCCAAACTAGCACAACGCACCGCTACGCTATGATTGGGCTAGATTTTGGCCAAAGTTGTTTATTTAAGCCTTTAAATCGCGATTATTGGTGTTTAGTAGTAACTAAGGGATAAATAAGGGCAAATGAGACTAAAAAAAGACATCTCAGTTTACGAGACTCTTGTTATTACGGGTTCTAGGGAGAGTGAAATGACAAATAACAGAAACACGAGAATCACAAACTAGCAAGAAATCACCTCCATTTAACCACAGCACAAGAGGCTTGCTAGGAGAGTTCTGAGACTCGGCAAAATAGTAAAAGAGTGCTCTGCCAGCGTTGGGATCAACCTCAACATAGCCAGAGTACTGATCAAAGTTAATTCCATTAGGCTGCCCCGGCAAGGATACAATCTTGTCAGCGGCTTTCAGTCCATCTTGAGGGCCTACATACACCGGTGAATACTCTGTGGCCGTGCTCTCAGTAACATAATTGACTTCCTGCTGTTTCAAAGATTGTTTTTCTAAAATTTTCTCAAGAGGGTCAAATCCAATTCCTCCATAACAATGGACTAAAGCAACAAGGCATGAATGAAAAAGCAGTAGTAGGATTGCGACTTTCTTCATTGATGCAAAACAGAACCAAATGTTGTTTGATTGATCCAATTATCGTGCCTTTTATACAAATTTCTGTGACATATGTTGGAAGTTTTCTTGTTGGACTTTCAACCCCATTGACATTATCTATGCTGTGCACATCTTACAATGATCTTTGTTTACTGAAACGTGTTTTTCTTGTTTCTTTTCATTTTTGGTTTTATACCAAGATTCACAAATCATAAGATTTATTTTTAAAATTTTCTCTCACTCTCCGTCTCCGTATCGTGCCAAAATGAAGACAATAACAAGAGAGGTGAAGAGCTGGACAACGAAAGGTTAACTAATAAGCCAGCTTTTTTGGTGAGGTTTAATGATTAAATGTTCTTACTGAATTTTTAGCACCAAACTCATTCAATCTTGTCACCAACATGGTAACCCACTCAGCTGAGATCCATAGCACAACGAAGAGCAAAGTCGATTGATGTGCTTCCATCGAAGATACAACATTATTTTAGAAATTGAACATTTTCTTCAATGGTGTCTGCTAGAAAAGACTCACTCTTTTCAAACAGATAATGTCAAACTAGCAATCAATAAAATAGATTGACATATTGTTGGCTACATATTTTATACAGGCCAATCACAGTTTAACATGTGGCAGGATGAGGGCAATACAGGAAGATAATTCAAATCTTCAATCGTAATCACACACGTAACAGTTAGTATTGGTTATTGTGGATCTGCATAGCACTGGATCAGCAAAGAGATGCAAGACGACGTGGCTTTAACAGTTACTCATATATTTAAATTCAAAATCAGGAGGGAAGCCTAACTGCAGACATGACGTAGTGGAGCTAACTGTGAAGAAACATGATCAGTGATCATGGAGAGATGATTCGACGGTTAGAAGCTCATTTCGACGGTTATCATTGAGAAATATAAATAGCAGAAAAGGCCCCAAAAAGAAGCCCCCGGACTCAGATCCAGAAACCAGTTTTATCTACTTTATTTTCCTTCCAGTTTTTACATTTCTTGTTCTTTACATTTATGTACTGCAAATTTCTGCACTGCACTTCATTCATAGGAGTAGTTTCAAGTAGCTTGTTGCTGTAAATATCTATGAGGGCTGAATTAGATCATTGTAAGTCTTTCATTTTTATTTAATGAAATGCTACAATTGTTCTTCATTTAATTGTTGTTTGCTGAATTCTCCTAAACAAAGCCACCAGTAAAAGTCCTTTTTCGTTGAGGCTGAAAGAACTGAAACACAATCGTCTGATAATTGGTTAGCAATTAATCCTCTGTAAGGACTGATTGATCTTTGCTGGCATGTTTAAAATGACAATACTAACCTTCGAAAGCCAAAAAAGCCAACATATATTTTTGGCACGCCTAGTGAGACTAATTGAAATGGCTAGACATAGGGACAAGGAGAAAACGAACGCTTGGAAGAAGGTGTGGAAGCAGAGGTAGAAATACCTAATCTAGAAGATAATGTGATAACACATCCTGTGGAAGTACCTGTCTTATCAGAACCTATGGTTGAACAGACCAGCATTTCGGAGCAAGTACTACATGTTCCAAATATTGGACGAGGCCATGGAGTTGGACCATCCACTGTTTCATCTACTCAGCCAATGAATCTATGGGGAGGCCTAGTAGATGCCATGGGACAACAGTTAATGAACACAATGGAAAGATGGGCAATATCCTTTATGGATCGAATGAATACCCATCAACCAACTAACGCAAGGCATATAGAGGAAATTTCAAATGTCTCTCAGCAAAGATTGGCCAGAGATAAACAGCCTATGCAAAGTAATGAATATGCTAATGGTCAAACTAGTAATCAAAACTATGAAAGACCATTACCTCAGTCTTGGTATGAGCCTCTTTCGAGGCCTGTGACAAATCAAATTGCCTCATTACTTAACAATGAAATCATGCAAATTGGTGGATCTGCGCCAACACAAGAAAATGGCGTAAGGATGTTTCCAAATCCCATGTTCGAAGCCATACCTGGCACAAGGGGGTTCACTAATCCTTTGTTCGAATTTGTACCCGGGGGGTTTGAAGGGTTTCCTGCGACTGGAAGAGACACAACACCTGTTCTAACACCTTTCGCAGGTCCTTTCGCAGGACAGGCTGTAATAACCCCGACCCTGATTAACGCTAATTGGGATTTAATTATGTCTAATAATAATTAAGGGAAAAATCTGGAATTTATTTGCATGTGCATTGCATGGCTTATGTGTTTTTATCTGTTCGGTGTCGGAATATCTGTTCGTGTTTTAGACTTTAAACTGCAAATTGGAAGCCTTATCGGCGCCCGATTCCGAAATTGATTAGTGTTTTAGTCTAGTTAGATCTTATGTGAGTCTAAGGTAGGTTCAATTAAAATTCAATTTGGAATATTTAAAGTAGATTAAATAACATTTTAATAATGAACCTAGCTTAATTACGGTATTGCCATCCTTAGTGGCCACCATCTACACATCTTTGAGCTCATTACACTCTGGACAAAACATTTTCCTTAGCCCAAATGAGAGAGTTCAACCGACCCTAGAGAGAGAGAGCTAGGGAATTGACTTCATCTTGCATTGGCTTGGGAATTTGGAAGAATTGAAAAGAGTATTGGCAATTAAGCTCCTACAACTTAAATTCAAGACTTAGGTATGAAAATTCAACCTCTCATTGTTGTATTTAAGATGGTTCTTGCATATTAGATGGTCCATTTAAGGGTGGAGTTTAGAAATTGGTTCTAGATGTTGAATTAGAACTTAGCTCATGCATGCATACACTTGTTCTTAGATTTTGACGTTGTTCTTCATGAGGATTTGCATGCATGTTCATTTCCTAAGAATTACCCATGTATTCATCATGTTTTTCCACCAAATGGGCCATTTGATCATTGTTTGGAGCTTTGGAATGAAGTTAAACTCATGCATGTGTGTTTAAACATTGTTCTTGAGGATTTATGGAAATGGTGCCCAAATTGACTCACTCTTGGCCCTTGAATTTACAAATTGGCTTTTGAAACTTGATATACTATGAGTTTAAAGTGTTTTTCCAGATTTTGGGCCCAAGAGGTTGAGTTTTGGGTTGTAGAATGCTTGGTTCGGACTTGGGAGACAAATCTGGAAATTCCAGATTTGGCTTCCTCGCTCGAGCGAGCCCTTTTGATTTTGCAAGCTCGCTCGAGCGAGCATCGAATGACCATCGCGCGGAAAAAATCAACAACCAGTACTTTTTCATCTTTGCAGATCGCTCGAGCGAAGGATCTCTCGCTCGAGCGAACCCTTTGATTTTGCAAGCTCGCTCGAGCGAAGGAAGGCTCGCTCGAGCGAGGCCCCTGTTTTTAGCAACTTTTGAAAAACATTTTCTAAGGCAATTTTGCATCCTCATTCCACCCTAGGCATTCCTAGGCCATACTTAAGGCTCCATACTAAGGGTAAGGGGTTAGGTACACACTTAGAATCGTTGATGTAAGTTTTGTACAATTTGAGTGCATGTTTCAAAGTGTGTATCCGTAATGTGTTATGTAGGTCACGTGCCGCAATCTGTTTGACCCTCTTGACTTCGTCTACTTGTATCAACGCCCGCTGTGAGTAATAACTCTGTAAAGTTATGTTTAAGTTTAAGTATTTTCTGACTGATATGATATGATCTGCTTTCCAAAATGCTACGTTATGAATTATGAATGAATGTCCAATTTTCTGAAAAGTATTATGGCACCCTTAGTTCATATAGCCCTCGCCCGGGGGTAACAATACCGTGGCCGATGGCCCTTGCCCGGGGGTAAGAATACCGTGGCCGATGGCCCTCGCCCGGGGGTAACAATACCGTGGCCGATGGCCCTTGCCCGGGGGTAAGAATACCGTGGCCGATGGCCCTCGCCCGGGGGTAAGAATACCGTGGCTGATGGCCCTTGCCCGGGGGTAACAATACCGTGGCCGATGGCCTTCGCCCGGGGGTAACAATACCGTGGCCGATGGCCCTTGCCCGGGGGTAACAATACCATGGCCGATAGATCTGTTAGTTAATGGGTGTACCACGTATGATCTTATGCACAATGTGAATATGAATATGAATTGAGCATGTACCTGAATCTATATCTGATTTGAAATTTGAATATGCATAAGACTCTGTTTTTGATAAGATTGTGCTTTTGATATAAATTCTGTGATGGGCATTATTCATTAAACCCCTTTACTCTGTTATTATTCACTGGGCTTTCGCTCACAGTTTATTATACATATGTAGGTGAGCCGGCTCAAGACCCTGGCCAGAGTTGATGGCCCTCTGTTTTGTTTTTGGTCAGCCACCTGTTGCGCCTCCCGAGGAGGTTCCGCCTGAAGCCCGATGCTATGGCAGTATCGCACCACATGCTAGTCTTTTGTACATGTTTTGTTTAGTTGGATCTTGGGACGTAACCTTGTAAATATGTTGTACATACGGGTGTACCTGGCTAGCATGTTTATGTATATAAATAAGTTTTTTTTAAATCTACTGTCCCATGTATGTCATCACAGCTCATTGGACCCTGTTTATTTTATATTATTGCTTCCGCAGCCCCTTAATATTTGTTAATGTCTTCAGAGGCCGTAGGTAATCCACGGATTACCGGCCGGTTACGTCGCTAAACCTATAGGGGTGGGTTTGGGTCGTGACAGAGTGGTATCAGAGCACGAGTTGTACCGCACACACAGGTCTATATGAGCTTAGGATGTCCCAGTAAGAATTAGGGGCATTCCATTTGCATGTGTGAGTGTGTGGTAATGCAACTGAATATTAAAACTGAATGTACACATGAATATACCTATGCTTAACATCCTTTAATGTCTGTATAGTAAAATGGAGAACTCAGGGGGAAGTGGTGAAAGTGAATCATTTGAGGCTCGCATTAGCCGAATGGAACAAATGTTGGCAGCATTGACTGAAACCCTAACACAGCAACAAAGGCAGCAACCCTTACCTCCCCCTCCTCCACCGGTACAAGTTGAGGCAGATAACAATGACATCATAAATCTGACACAGAAATTCATGAAGATGAAACCGCCAACATTCTATGGTGGGATTGAGCCACTGAAGGCAGAAACATGGTTACTTGAAATGGAGAAATTGTATGAGGTATTTCCGTGTTCAGAAACTCAAAAAGTTCTTCTAGCCACCTATACTCTGAAAGATGAAGCCCGAAGGTGGTGGTTACTGATCCGAAATGGCCACGAAAATATGACATGGACCCAGTTCAATGCAATCTTTTATGACAAGTATTTTCCCCAGTGCTTTCGAAACCGGAAAGTCTCAGAATTTCAGGAGCTTAAACAAGGCAGAATGTCTGTGGCCGAGTATGAGGCCAAGTTCACCGAGCTAGCCAGGTTTGCTCCCCATATGGTGGACACAGAATACAAGAAGGCCCGCAAGTTTGAGGATGGATTGGATCTGGACATACTGGATAGGGTGGGAGTTCTGAATTTACCCACATATGTGAGCGTTTTGGATAGGGCATTAATGGCAGAATCCATTCTAGCAGCAAAGAAACAAACTCTTGTTCCACGGACTGATTGGACAGGGAAAAGATTTGGGAATAGTTTTAAAAAAGGCCGTTCATTTTCCGGAAACAAGAAGCGTAACACAGGGTATTACAGTAACTCAAGTCAAGGTAGTGGCTCTACGCCAAATTGCCCCGATTGTGGAAAAAGGCACAAAGGTACTTGTCACCGAACATTAGGTGCGTGTTTTAGTTGTGGCAAGACCGGCCATATGATGAGAGATTGTCCGCTTAGATCTGAGACTACTAACCGTCCTGCAGTGAGTTCAGTGGGATCCGCCTCTGTGGCCAAGACCAACGTCAAAGCCAATATCGGAAAGGAACCGTTAAAACAAGGCCGAGTGTTTGCCTTAGTACCCGGTGACGTACCGAACACCTATACCGTGGTGTCAGGTACACTTTCTGTATGTTCTCAATATGCATATGTGTTGATAGATTCTGGTTCTACGCATTCTTTTGTGTCGCATGCCTTTTCTCTGAAACTGGCTAGGCCACTAGAACATATGACATGTGTATTATCTGTATCTACACCTTCTGGAAATTCTATGATGTGTACTCATGTTTATCCAGCATATGATGTTGTAGTTGGTGATATGATGTTGTATGTGGACTTATTACCCTTGGACATTCATCATTTTGATTGTATTTTGGGGATGGACTGGTTGACTAAGCACTGTGCTACTATTGATTGTGCGAACAAAACCGTGGTGTTTAGACCGCCGAGTATGCCTGAGTTTACCTTTAGAGGGAATGGGGTAGTTCCTCCCCCATACTTGGTTTCGGCTATGAAAGCTGTAAAACTACTTAGGAAGGGTTGTAGGGGTTATTTGTGCTGCATACTGACTACACCATCTGACAGTCCTACTGCAGAAACAATCCCTATTGTCTGTGACTTTCCTGATGTGTTTCCGACTGATTTATCGGGGGATTTGGTTGACAGAGAAATTGAATTTACTGTTGAGGTGTTTCCGGGGACACAACCTATTTCCAAGACTCCCTATAGAATGTCTATCTCTGAATTGAAAGAATTGAAAACCCAACTTCAGGAGCTGTTAGACAAGAACTTTATCCGTCCGAGTACTTCACCTTGGGGTGCTCCAGTGTTATTTGTTAAAAAGAAGGATGGGTCTTTGAGATTGTGTATAGATTACCGGGAATTGAACAAAGTGACTATCAAAAACAAATATCCTCTGCCCCGAATAGATGACTTGTTTGACCAACTTCAGGGTGCCCAAGTGTTTTCAAAGATTGACCTCAGGTCTGGGTATCATCAGTTAAAGGTTAGGGCTGAAGACATAGAGAAAACTGCATTCCGAACTAGATATGGACATTATGAATTTTTGGTAAGCCCCATTGGATCCAATACCGAACTAAGAGTCATCCTCAGGGTGGCACCTGGGCCTTTTCTCAAAGACGATCCGATTGAAGGTCACCTAGTTGTTTTTAAAGGTCTTTTCCTTACAATCGTTGAGCACTAGAGTCATCACGGCCCAACCCGAATCTGTTCCCTAGTGGCCAGAGTCACCACACACAGTGGAATAATTTCCCTGGACTAAATACACACATGGTCCCAATAATCAATACACATCAATTTTGTAAAACATGGTAGTTCATCATTATAAACATGAGACCAAAACAAATAGTTTACAGTATGCCAAGTTCACACATATTTCAGAAATAATTTGATTCCATTGATAATATAATAATTTATCAAAATAGTTTAGTCTTAAAACAACAATTTAATTTTCCAACAGTTCAGGGTAGGGGAACATTTATAAAAATATGTAGCATGAAACTACTCACCTGAACCGAAATAATATAATCCTCAAATAGAGTATGAAAGTCCAACTAGTGCCCTGAACCAATATGAAAACTACACGTCACTACTAATTTAAAAATACTAAAGAATAAGAACTAAGTAACCCCAAAGTAAAGCACGCTAACACGGCTCAACCCAACTCACCGTTACTCTTAAATATTACATAAGTTCATGTTCTTCAAGATCTAAAATCACCCAAGACATAGGTTCCGATCGAAACTTAACTAAAAGTGACTTTAAGATAAAACAGAATTTCAAACAAGCCTTCCCAACCTATTTGCTAACTTTGAAAATTACAAAACCCACTCCACGCTATTCGAAAAATTCCAATAACCTCCAGATATGATCTAATATATCCTAAGTTGCAAACCCAATTGGTTTCACTTGATTTGCTTATCAAAATAATTATCTACAATTTATTATATCCAAACAGGTTGTTTTCTACAGCACTTTAAAGAAATTGACGGTTCTCTTAGTATACACAAGTAATCAACGCAAGGTCAAAAATGCAAGAAACTAGACTCGTAACCGGTTCTAATGACGCTGATTCGATAATTTTTAGATTTATACCCAAAGAGAACAACACCCCCGAATTTACTGTTTTGGACTGATTTCCTGGACAGATTTGAACACCTCAATTTATATGGATTTTGACGCCCAAAAATTATGAAAAAATTCAGATATGCAATTCAATATGTAATTAATCTACTGTAAAAATTTCAGATTAAAATTCATTCGTTTGATATGGTTTCTTGATTTTTAAAGTTTGTGATTCTGTGCAGAATTTTTGGACTAAAAATTACACCATTCTTTATACATGAATTTAACTCTTCAGATTTCTTATCAGTATATATATATATATAATACATACACCCACAACCTCTCCATCAATGAACTAAATAATCATAGAGTAAGGATAAAGAATAAAACCTTAAGGAAGAAGAAAGATAATGACCTAGTACACACCAAAAAAAATCCATCCTTGTTTGCAACCCCTTTTTTTTCCTCCTTCTTTTCTCTCAATCTCTCCCTCTCCCCGTGGCTGCCTCCTGCTGCTGCTAGGAACCCTAAAGGGCTGTTGTTGTTTTGTAAAGTAATAAGAGAGTTAGGGTTTTGTATATATTTTATTTTATATTAGTGTTGGGCACACATAGGTCAAGTAAATATATAAATATACAAAACATATATATAAGTTATATACAACTCAATGGTAAGAGCCTTATTTTTTAATCTTGTGGTCAAGAGTTCAAGTCACACCCACTTCTCTATTTTATTTTATTTTATTTCTTTATAATAAATGTTGCCTCTAAATTAAAGACTTTCACCATAAATTTATTTAGGTTTAAAATTAATTAAAAGACCCACCAAATATTTAGTTTGCATTTTAGGTTTTACCATCAAAATATTTGAGATTGTAATATTATTATTATTTAATTATTTATTTAATTCTTATATTCGGGTTCTCACACGATTGATGGGAAACAGTATTACAAGGATGTGCAAAGGCGTCCTAAACCAACCAGTGCCTATAACAAAAGGCCATATCCAACTGGCCCTAGGCAATAGCCATTCCTGGTTGGGCCAACAGCCACTAGAGTGCACTCCAAGAGCAAGGGACCTTTACATGAGTTCAGACCATCTAACTATTATAGAATAGAGGGCAATCATCCTGAGAGGAGACTTGAAGTGGGCTCAAGTTATGGGATCAAAGCCAGAGATTGGCTCCTTAGACCAGCCTCACACAAGATGGAAAGTGGCCACCTTCATGGAAGGACTGAATTAGGCCCAAAATAGGGAGTCAGGGCCAAGCAGTGGCCTTCACAAGCAGCTTCGAAACTGGCTTCGAAGGAAGAAAGAGACAGTTCGACAACTGAGCTAGTGGGTTCATGGGTACTTGGGGTTCCAGATTGGTTTGTCATGCAGAACAAACCTAAGGAAATACCTATCCAAAGAAATATTGTTGGAGACCAGGGTAGAATGGTTAAACCTCCCTTGGTGGCTCCAAATAATTGGGTGTTACTAAAGCATCCAAAAACAAAGGAACCAAATATGGTCCCAGTGATTTCTAGATCCCAAAGGAGGAAGATCCAGCGAAGGTACACTCAGTACCAGAAGGATCTGAAAGAAAGTGGGGAAAGCTCTTCATTGGTCCAGCCAAAGGGCCAGATAGAGGGAAGAAAAAGTCCAAAGTTATATCATAGTCCAAAATTGACTCCTCAAGACAAAAGGAGTTGCGGCAAAGAGCAGTTGGCCAAAGTTTGCTTCGAACTGAAAGCCAAAGAAAGATCCAGTTTAGCAAGATTGGAAAGGGCTTTGATGGAAAGTAATAGTGAGACAGAGGGAGAAGTTGGCCTAGGCCAAAGGAAGAAGATGGTCGAGGAGGAAATGTTTGAAGCCTTCATGGCTGAATAGACATTTTTGGTAAAAAAACCAGCAGAAACAGACCATTCGAAGGAAGTCACTAGTACTGAAGTGTCAGAATGCAACATGGAAGATGTTTTTGAAGTAATTGAACAAGTTGGCCTGGAAAAGAAGCAAGTACAGCTAGTGGTCCAATTTGGCTCGTTTCCTCCAGTGTCAGTGAATATGGTGCATATACTACCACAGGAGTTCCAGGTTGAAGATGAAAACCAAGAAAGTTAGGAGATTGATCCAATTCCAGTTTCTAGTGAAGATTCACAGGTTAACATGGTGCAAGATGAATCTGAAGTGGCCACACCAATAGAAACTGGAGACGAGAGTGGGGAAGAGGTGAGTATTAACCTCTCATACCCTTTTGAGTATCCTACGACATCCATGTCTCAGCATGTCAAACTCTTGTATATCAACGCCTTCTTCGATAGGATACAGATGAACCGGGTATTGGTGGATAATGGGGCAGTAGTAAACCTGCTTCCAAAATCTTCTTTGAAGAAACTAGGAAAAAGGAACCCCAGATTAATCCCAACCAGCACAACCATTACTGGTTTCGCTAAAGACAAACAGATGACTCAGGGTATTTTGCCCATCAACCTGAGTGTGGGAACTAGGGATTGCATGACGGCATTCTTCGTTATCGACAACAATGCTACGTATAATGCTCTACTTGGTAGGGATTGGATTCACATCAACAAATGTATGCCTTCCTCTCTACATCAGAAGATAATGATGGCCTTGTGCAATGGAGAGACAGAGGAGATCAATGCAGACCCTCAACCCTTCATAGCTTGTGCAGACTTTGCAGAGGCCAAATTGTACACTGAAGGAGTGACACCACTCAGTATACTGAGAAAACCTGATGGATCAGCCGAAGTGACAGCTGATGAGGAATTAGCACACCTGAAGCACTTAGTCCATAAAAGTGCTAATGAAGAATTTGTCGTCAAGGATGACAATGATGCCTGGTTGTAGGCAAAAAGATGGAACCCAGGAGGCCAGATCTTTGGCTTTAATTAAGTTCTCAGTATTGGACATAAAATCAATAGTCTAGAAGGTGCAAGAGCAAGAGAAAGAAGCGATGGTAGTTGGCTGTAAGCAGGAGCAGCAACAGGTGGCCTTTGATAAATACTGTGCGTTGGACATCGAAACAAAAGTCCAGGAGATACAAGAAGAAGAAGCCTTATGGACAGACTTTGTCTATAAGGAGGAGGGCAAAAATGTTGAATCAAAGGAACTGGGAGCAGAACAAAGCAAAGAAATTGCTTCGAAGACAGAAGAAATTAAAAAAGAAGTATTAGTGAGTTCTCAGATACAAGACCCTTTGGAAGAAGTTAACTTAGGGGAAGGTTCTACACAGTAGCCCACCTATATAAGTGCTTGGTTAAATGCCGTCACAGGGACCAATTGTTGGTGGTTTTAAAGAGATATAAAGATTATTTCTCATGGTCTTATAATGAACTACCAGGATTGGATGGGTCATTAGTAGAACATAGGTTCCCTATGAGGCCCAATTTCAAGCCATACAAGCAAAAGCCAAGAAGGATGAGTCCTGAAGTGATTCAGAAGGTCAAGGAGGAAATTCTTAGGCTCCTTAAGGCAGACTTTATTAGGACAGCTAGGTATGTTGAATGGCTATCCAATATTGTGCCTGTAGTTAATAAGAATGGTAAAATGAGGGTATGCATCGATTTCAGAAACCTGAATTTAGCGACTCCAAAAGATGAGTACCCCCATGCCCATAGTAGATTTATTGGTGGATAGTTCAGCAAGGCACAAGATTTTATCAATGATGGATGGACACTCTAGTTATAACCAAATCTGCATTGCAGAAGAGGATATCCACAATACAGCATTCAGATGTCCTGGGAACATTGGCACATTCGAATGGGTTAAAATGCTATTTGGCCTGAAGAATGCTGGGGCTACATATCAAAGGGCTATGAACACTTTTCATGATCTCATTGGAGGATATTTAGAGTGTTACAATGATGACATTGTAGTGAAGTCCCAATCCATGGAGGAACATTTGTTTCACTTGGAAGTAGCTTTTGAAAGAATGAGAAAGTTCAAGTTGAAACTTAATCCTCTCAAATGTGCTTTTGGCGTATCAACTGGAAACTTCTTGGGCTATGTAGTACACAAGAAGAGAATACAGATTGAGCAGAAGCAAGCCAAAGCTATCATTGAAGCCAGATCTCCATCAAGTAAGAAAGAAGTACAAAAATTTCTTGGACAGGTTAATTTTCTTCGAAGATTTATTTCTAATACTGCAGGGAAAACTAAAGTATTTTCTTCCTTACTAAGGTTGAAAGATGAAGAGGAGTTTGTGTGGACAGCAGAGCATCAAACTACTTTCGAAGGAATCAAAGCCTACTTGGCCAAGCCTCCAGTGCTGATGCCATCAAAGGGTGATAAGCCCTTGAAGTTGTATATTGCTGCAGCAAAAGATTCACTAGGAGTTTCCTTGGCCCAGGACAATGAAGAAGGCAAAGAACAAGCAGTTTATTACCTTAGTAAGTTTCTAAATTCTTGTGAATGTAAATATTCAGCTGTAGAAAAGTTGTGCCTTACATTGTATTTTGCTGCAATGAAACTAAGATACTATCTTTTGCCTACAACTGTCTTGGTAATTGCAACCATAGATTTGGTTAAATATATGTTGTCTAAGACCTATGTTGAGAGAGAATTGGCAAATGGATACTAGCTTTATCAAAATTTCATCTAGAATATGTCCTTCAAAAGGCAGTAAAATGACAAGTTTTAGCTAATTTCTTGGCAGATTATCCATGTCAGACAGAAAGCCAAGAGATAATGGAGCTTGGTATGGTTAGTGTTGAACTATGGCAAATGTGGTTCGATGGATCAAAAGCCAACGGTCTAACTGGAATTGGTGTGGTGATTAAGTCACCATAAGGGGTAGAAACCACACATGGTTTCAGAGTGGATGAAATTACTTGTTCCAATAATCAAGCTGAATATGGAGCTTTAATAATGGGACTGGAAATATTTGTAGGATTACAAGCTCATGCAGTTGATATATTTGGAGATTCTCAATTGGTAGTTAACCAGGTGAATGGAATTTTCAAATGTCAAAATGCAAATATGTTGCCATACTATGTTGTTGCATTACATTTGCTTTCTCAATTTCAGATAGCAAATGTGACTTATGTCCCAAGATTCTTGAATAACAAAGCTAATGATGTAGCTCAGAAAGTTTCGAATTTCAGGAAAAGGGATAACACTCAAATGAACATAAGCCAAACAACATTGTTAGACTTATTTATTTTGATGATTTATTTAATTATGTTTTAATTTATTTGAAAGAGAAAAATAAAATCCAAAATTTATTTTGAAAATTTATTTGAAAGAGAAAAATAGAATCAAAATTTATTTTGTCCCATTATTTCTCATCTAAACCTTTATCCTAAATGTTGTTAGAATGTATTTAATATTTGATTAAATCAGGAGTTCAAACAGCCCAAAACAAATGTTCAAACAGCCTAGCACAGCAGCAGGCCAAAAGGTTCAAAAGGTTCAAGTAGAAGATATTCAAATTAGTAATGATGGAAGTACAACGGCTATAAACGTTCAAAAGACCAAAAGGTTCAAGTGGAAGATATTCAAATTTGTAATGATGGAGTGGAAGATATTCAAATTGGTAATGATGGAAGTACAACTGCTATAAATGGCTATAAATTCAAATGAATACAACGGCTATAAACGACTATAATTTTCATTATATATACTAAAGCCTCTAATGTAAAAAAGTTACAAAAAATCTGAAAATATTCTTTGATCTATAATCACTCACATCTATTCTTAGAAATTATACACTGAGCCTTATAAGTTTAAGCCCATCTTTCTTGTGTGAGATTTACAGAAAAATCAAAACTTCATTTTATATATCTATCTTTGAGAGATATTTATTGTAAGCTTTCTTTGAAAGCAAACATACCATTTCATCTTGTAAAAGTGTTGCAAATACTGTGTTCTTGAAATCTTGAGAGTAATTGTGAATCACCTAAGATTTGCAAGGGTTTGGGCTTGTGAAGTCTGTGTAAAATCTGTGGAGGATTGCTCCATTTGTAAAGAGGTTGCTAGCACCCCTGTGAAGCTAGAAGATAGTGGAAAATCTCAAGTGAAGCTTGAGGAGTGGACATAGGCCGAGTTGAAGCCAAATCACTATAAATTTGTTTTCCTCTCTCTTCTTTATCTCTTTATTTTATTTTAAATTGCCATAGCTATATTTCACATTTTTACTCTGCTAAAATCATTAACTGACATAGTTGTTAAGACACTTGTTTTAATTATTTTTATTTCATTAATTATATTTATCTATTATGCTAGTCATAATTTTTATTAGGGTATTATTAATTTTAATTGTAAAAATCTAATTCACCCCCCCCCCTCTTAGGTTGTCTTTTGGGTAACAAACATATCAAAAGGTAATACCACTCTTAAATAAAAGAAATGTGATCGTAGAAGTCAATTATAATGACTTACAAGAACAAGATTGGAGGCATCCAATAATGCGGTATCTAGCTGGCCCATCTTTGAAAGCCAGCAGAAAGATCAAATTGCAATCTATGCAATACATAACGTATGGTAATGCTTTCTACAAAATGGGGGCAGACGGGTTATTATTGGAATGTTTAGGCCCAAAGGAAGCATTGACAGCCATGGCTGAAGTTTATGAAGGCATCTGTGGTGCTCATCAGCCTGGTGTGAAGATGAGATGGCTGCTTCAAAGACATTCTTACTATTGGCCAACTATCCTTAAAGATTGCATAGAATATGCTAGAGGTTGCCAGGCATGCCAAAAACATGGCACAATAAGGCATGTACCCATAACTGATCTGCATGCGGTTGTAAAGCCTTGGTCGTTTAGAGGATGGGCTATGGATATGATAAGGAAAATACATCCTCCCTCTTTGAAGTATCATTGTTTCATCTTAGTGGCCACAGATTACTTCACTAAGTGGGTCGAAGCTAAACCGTATAAGGCTGTAGACCAGACCGAAGTTATTGGATTCATTAAAGATCTGATCCACAGATTTGGAATCCCACAAACTATAACTGTTGATAATGGGACTGTATGTAATGGGAAGATGGTAAAGTCTTTTGTGGCAGAGTTTGGAATTAGCCTTGTTAATTCTACCTCCTATTATGCACAAGCCAATGGTCAGGCAGAATCATCCAATAAGTTTTTGAAGAAAGGAATACAGAAAGTTATGGAAGACAACCAACCCCAGGGTTTGGCATAACTTACTGTTGCATGTATTATGGGCTTATATGACTTCTCCAAGATCAAGTACAGGAGTCACTCCTTGTGCCTTAGTATATGGGCATGATGCAGTACTACTTGTAGAAATTAACATCAAGTTCTTGAGGGTAAGATGCCAGGATCAGTTAGTTCTTGGGCAAGTACCAACAAAGTATGTGCTTGGAATTAGAGAATGTGGATGAAGCTAGAATTCTGGTATTAAATAACATTCTTTTCCAAAAGAAAAAGCAGCCAAAAACTATAATAATAAGGTCAAACACATTAGCTTTGATAAAGGGGATTGGTATGGAAGACAATACTCCCAATATGGATTAAAAGCCACAAGTTTGGCAAATGGTCACCTAACTAGGAAGGACCATATCAAGTTCATAGAGTCTTGCCTTAGGGAACATATTATTTGAGAAATTTGAATGGATATGTACACCCCAAGAAAATTAATGGCAGATATTTGAAGCCTTATTATCCAACCGCGTGGGAAACACTAGGAATATAATAAGTGCTAAACGAAAGGAGCATGAAAACACTCAAATAATAAATAAAGATCTTATTTCATAATGAGTTGAATACATGCAACCATAGATTGGCCCAAAAGTCAATACAATATTTCAGTTGTTCCTTTACAATTGACTCTTTACTCTTAAGAGATGGGAACAACTAAATGGCTGTAGCCATCTCCTACTTTCGATCAGCTAATCCTTGGTTAGTAATTTGCAGCTTGATGGCAGTTCGATCTAAAGCCAGGTTAACTGCTGATAACTTTTCTTCAAGCTGAGCTTTCTTCTCTAATAGTTGAGCTCGAAATTGGGAGACAGAGGAATGTTGTTCTTTCAATTTTGACACTTCAGTATGTATTTGGGAAACAAATCTCTAGTCTCTTAGCTATTTCTCTTCTGCAGCTTTGGCAACATGGCAGATGTTGATGTAAAAGTCAATGGTAGCTACCGCATGAGATAAATGACTTGAAATAGTCATGCTGGATTGCTCAACAACCTTACAGCACTGGAGGAAGCCATTCTTGATAATAGGCCTTTGCAAGGCTTCGAAGGGGATCCTCGAGAAGAATGCCAGCAACTCCAAACAACTGTCCAAGTCTAATGAAGGCAAGGAAGTCCTACTAGTGGAGGAAGAGCTCTTAAAAATTTCTAAGAGAGAATTAGCTAGGACTAATGGCTCAGTTTCATTGCTAGCTGTTAGAATGGTGGAAGGCATGTCAAAAAGGTTACCTAGTCTAGCTTCAAAAATGTCCACCTTTTCTGTTGACATGGTTGGTGCAGAAAGGGCTCTGATGGCTCTGATAGGAGGAAGAGATGGTTGCATAGGAATAGGAGAGGAAGATGAAGTATCCTTAGCAGTTTCTTTAGCTACCAGTAAGTCAAGAGAAGAAGGACTGGAGATAGATAAGGATAGTAGACAAGGAACTGGTGAGCTACCAGTGTCTTCTCTACGGGAATCAGTTATCACTGGAGATGAAGTAATAGCTGGAATTTCCTTAGGAGGGGAAAAAGCAGCAAGGCTTGAAGGGAGAAGAAATTGGGTAGAGTTGAAGGATAGAAGAGGAAAGTATGGAGTTAAGTCGAAAGATAGGGATGCCGGAATGTTTTGCCTCAAGAAAGGTATGAAAAATGTAGGACTAGGGAGTGAGAGTATTGCTTGAATTGGCTCCAGATGAAATTGAAGGAGTTCTTATTGAAGGAGAAGGTAGAGTAGTTGTTACTGCAAAAGAAGAAATACAAAGTAATGTTAAGTCTCAGTATCAAAATTTTGAGAAAGAAAAATAGAGACATGAAAGGAAATTACTGGTTTCAGAAGTGGTGGCAATGGTTGGAGAGCTGCGAAGGGTATAATGTTCAGCAGTTTGTTGTTTTCTTGCAGCTTTTCTTTGGAGTTCATTAGCAGCAGCAGCTTCATCTCTAAGCATTTGTTGTTGCCTCCTCTTCTCAGCCCTTTGAAATACAATAAGTTCTTTGGAATGTTCTGCTTCTACTGCTTTAGCAGATGCTTCGTAAATGGGGTCTCTAGTGAAATCAGAAAGAAAGACAGTCGTTTTCCTCATTCTTTTTAAGGGTGTCTCTTGCTCTTTTTCTGTATCTTCTTTTTCTGCTTCCTTTTCTTCTACATGAACCTTATGTACCTCCTCTTCAGGATCAAGCAAGAGCTTTTTTTTCCTTTGTTGTTACTGTTTACTCTTGAGAAGATTTAAAGCTTGAACCTTTTGGGGAGAATCTCCCTATGAGGCACCCGCACCACCTACACCAAAGAAAGAACTATAAGTGAGGGCAAGAGCATCATAAAGGAGGAGAAGAGAAAAGAAGCAGGAGTACAAGCAGGAGTACATACTTTTCTTCAAGGCAGCTCGAGTAACTCTAGGAAGAGGTGAGGTAGCATGAACAGACTTTGTAGTGGCAGGCGCAAGAGCTGAAGTAACATGAGCAGTGGATGAGATAACAACTCCAGTCCCTTTAGACTTGGCTTGAGGTACATCCAGTGCCATTAATAGATCTTGAGGAGGAATGACCAAGTGCACCTCTATATTACTTGGCCATCCACCAGTTCTGGCACATTTTCAGTATGTTGCTTTGAGGTATGAAGGGTAAGTACTCAAAGTCAATTAAATCTTGGATGAATTTGGAAGTTGCTTCTTCCAATCTAGATCTTCAAATCTTCAAATCCCTGCTGGTAAGGCTTAAATTGGTCGGACTGCAGAAAGGAATAGGGACCTCTTGTGAGAGTCCAAATTGCCTAGCAAATTGGGTAGGACAATAGGGCTCAGAGATGCACTTTTAAGCTCTGGGGTTCATAGTCCCAATTAATAGTTCCCTGAGAATCAGAATAGAGGCCCACATGTTTTTGTGCTGGGGTATAGAACATAACCTATCACTCAAAAAGGTCCTCAACCAGGATGGGCCAATATTGGTAGTTTCAAAGGGATGAAAGCTGTGAGAAGAAGGGGAAGCTGGGAGTTGGTGGAAGAAAGAAAAGTAAAAAATAAAGTTTGAAGGATAGAGTGAAACATTGGCTAACTTCATACCATGAGTGGTAGGGTTTGGCTCCAAAAACCTTAGGCATTTAGACTGTAAATCGGTGAAGTATGCAAAAGCCCAAAGTTGAAGTATGCAAAATGAGCCTCCCTGATTGGCATCCAAGGGTCATTCATAAAAAAGGGAACAAGCTCTATAAACATGACCTAGAACGTATAGAGCTAAGGCCATATTTCTTTGTAAAACAAGAGCTTTGGCAAGAGGGGCAAACTCAGGCATGATCCTCTGAGACGAGGTGTAGAAGAGGAATTTGCAAAGCCAATACAATATAAAAGAGAAAGATTCCCTATCAGTTATAGGGCCTTCTCTTTTGTTCTCAATCTTGACAAAGCCACTATAGGATGAGTTTAGAGAGGGGAGGGAAAAAGGGGTTTTGAGGTTAGGATAGTCTGGACCAATGAGGGTACTAGTAAAGGATAATCCTAACAGATGTCAGATGTCAAGGACAGTAGGAGCCATCATCCCACATCTAAATTGGAAGAAATTGAAAGAAGAATTCCAAAAACAAAGGGCAGCAGGTACTAAAAAAAGGTCCTCTGAAATGGTGAACCTGGATAATTGGAAGAGGCAGAGCTCCTGAAGATCCAGTGTCCTATCAGGGATGACCCGATCATACCATTCCTTCCACTCTGGTCTCACTGTAGGCTAGCAGCGATGGGGTTGGTTCATCCTCCAGCTTCCCCAATCAAGACCACCTTCATAAAGGAGACAATGATTTTCTAGATGTGGATACAGAGCTAAAAACTCAGTGGGAATTTCCTTAAAAATGGGCCCAAGTACATATTCTTCTTGCTCATGGCGACGGGGAATGAAGATGTGTCCGTCGATGGCACTTTTCTCACCAGCCTTATATTTCTCACACTCTTCATCAGTGATCCTTTTTAAGGCTACGGATGGACTCGCATGCTCCACAACCAGTATTTTCAAGGAAGAAGAAGCCATTGACAGGAGTTTTTTTTTTTTTTTTTGTTTTTTTTTTTCTTCAGAAGATGAAGTTGAGAAAGAGAGTAAAGGGAAAGAGAAAGCCAATGGAGATGAAGGGTTTGTGTGTTAGGCGACCAGGTTAATTAGAAGCACAAAATAAAAGGGTTTTAAACATTTCTGTCTGAAAAACACCCAGTCGTTTTAAGTGGGCAGAATTCATTAAAAAAAAAAAAAGGTACTAAAGGTATGGGTGCGAAAAGTTCCTCTCAATGTTGATAGTTATGGAGGGAAACAAATCTCAAATACTAATATTGGCTTTGAAATAAAATGTTTGGCTTCGAAGCCAAGCTTTGGCGCCAAAATCAAGTGACAAATAGCTTCGAAAGCAGGAAGTTGACTTCGAAGCACATTTCACACCTAAGAGTGCAGGAATGCCCAGGTATTTGTTTATTTCAAAAGGATTAAAGACTTGCTTTTAGGTTTCTTAATGAGAGTAAAATCCTTCGAAGCAAAGTTTGAAATACCTTACAGTTAGAATTTGTTTGTTCTAGGTCTTAAACCAATAGTTGGTTTAGTAGTATACAATAGGAATCACTCTTTTAGAGTAAAACAGTGCAATCCTTAAAGAAGGTTTCCATATTTTGGAAAGTGTAGACTGTTTGTTCGAAGCAAAAACAGTTAATTTGAAACAACTTGATTGTATTAATCATATGTTGGGAAATTGGATATGATCAAATCAAGTTTCAATGGGCAAAATTATTGAATTCGAAACTTTGATTCTGAAAAGAGACCTAAGGCAAAGGTTGTCAATTACACTCTATATGTTGGAAAAGTTCAAATTGGGTTTCCAGTATTTCATTGGATATGATCGAATCAAGCTTCGAATGACAAAATTGGTGAATTCAAAGCCCTGATTCTGTTTGTTTTTTAACAAATAGAATAAAATCAGACCATGTCAAATAAAGAGAAGACATCTTAGCTTTATTAAGACAAAAACAATTACATCAGAAGCCTTTCTTGGCTACATATTCAAGTTCATAAAAATCGGGAATAGAGTAAATGATAATGTCATGGAATTTGTTACAACTGTGGTCAATGAACTTCTGTTCCTTTTTAATTCTATCTTCTATCTTTTCCAGGCTAGGCTGCTGAAGTTGATATGCTCTTATTTGATAAAAAAGTTTTTCGGCCTTTATTTCAAAATCTGTTTCTTTCAATCCTTGTTCTATCTCATCCATGTCCAAGTCATCCCAATAAACAGAGTCTTTATTCTTGAAATCATTATATTCGTCGATAAGGTTTTCTTCTTCATACCGGGTATGAACTCGACGGGCAGAGATTTGGTCCAAAGATTGAGTAGTGGCCACAGAAATTTGATGCCAATGAAGAAGCAGTGGGAGTTGGTCTAAAAACATCTGGAGCTCTGCTTGGGCGATGGGGTTGAGGACATGACCCCGGGTCATAACATCACAAGCCCATCGAAAGTTCTTAAGAGGAACATCACCCTGGAGAACATTGAAGGACAAGTAAGAAAATGCCGCAAGCAGAAGTTGGGCTTGATATCGTTCAAATATAGTAGGGAGAGATGGAGGGCTATAGGAGAGGAGAAACTGGTCCTCAAAAAAGAGTAAGTCTCAGTTCTTCCATCCAGTGAGGGTTTTGCGGAAGAGGAGGTGCAGGAGCTTCCACCTCGAAAGAATGAGGGAACTGGGGATTGCTGACGCAGTCAAGCCAGTCAGAAGAGCAAAGTTTTGCCTTCCGGGCTAAGAACGACGGGCTGCACCCTTGTGCCTCTTCTGGACGACGAGTGGCTTGTATTATCTTCGTAGGTATAGAGGATGTGTACCATGCTACAAGTAAATTGTCTTTCAAATGGCGTCAACGGTCGGTGGGTACATATGGGTAAACCATTGAGCTCCGAGCAAATGGAGGGAAAGTTAGAGGATCAACAAATTCGATAATGTGATGATTGATTTGCTCTCTTAACTTGGACTTTTCAGATTCTGGCCAGCTTCTCCAGCCAGAAGCCTTAGAGGAAGAAAAAGCTGCAGCCTCATCTCACGTAGAAGGCTGTGGGTCAGAAGAAGAGCTTTCAATATCCATGTTTGCAAAATTTTGGTTTAAAGAATTGTGGACAATAGGTTTGTAATTCAAAGGTTGATAGTTTGCAAAATCTTCCATGACTTGAATATAGGAAGGTGGATAAAGGTGGCTAATCAATGCATGAAGGTTCTTTCGAGGACGAACAGTATTATCAAACAACTCTTCATATGCTTGATCAAGGTAAGAAAAGGTTTGCTTGGCCATGAAAGCGGTACCAGTCTTTTTGAATACTGAGATAGTGGGAATGTTCAAAGGATAGAAGAGAATTTAATGCAAATGTTTCATTGATAAATGACAGTTGCATTTCTGGAAAAATGCAAAGCCCATGCACGTTCTAAGATATGGATAAAATGCCTTGATCCACTAATATCACCAAATATTGGGTATATTAGTGCGGGGGGTAATGTTGGCTACATATTTTGTACAGGCTAATCACAGTTCAACACGTGGCAGGATGAGGGCAATACGGGAAGACAATTCAAATCTTCAATCGTAATCACATACGTGACAATTAGTGTTGGTTATTGTGGATCTGCATAGCACTGGATCAGCAAAGAGATGAAAGATGATGTGGCTTTAACGGTTACTCATATATTTAAATTCAAAATCAGGAGGAAAGCCTAACTGTAGACATGGCGTAGTGGAGCTAACTGTGAGGAAATATGATCAACAATCTTGGAGGGATGATTCGACGGTTAGAAGCTCATTTCGACGGTTATCATTGAGAAGTATAAATAGCAGAGAAGGCCCTAGAAAGAAGCCCCCGGACTCAAATCCAAAAACCAGTTTTATCTACTTTATTTTCCTTCCAGTTTTTACATTTCTTGTTCTTTACATTTCTGTACTTCAAATTCCTGTACTACACTTCATTCATAGGAGTAGTTTCAAGTAGCTTGTTGCTGTAAACCTCTATGAGGCTGAATTAGATCATTGTAAGTCTTTCATTTTTACTTACTGAAATGCTACAATTGTTTTTCATTTAATTGTTGTTTACTAAATTCTCCTAAACAAAGCCACCAGTAAAAGTCCTTTTTCGTTAAGGCTGAAAGAACTGAAACACAATCGTCTGATAATTGATTGGCAATTAATCTTCTGTAAAGGCTGATTGATTCTTGCTGTCATGCTTAAAATTACAATACTAACCTTCGAAAGCCAAAAAAGCCAACACATATATATAACTTGATTCCAGGCAACTTAATCTTATTTAACACGAATAATAGTAGTAGCTAACAGTCAAATTCAAGTGCATTCCAACTTTAGTGCATGTTTAATTTCCTGCTAAAAACATCTTAAATAGGGCCAAAGCTCTGCGCAGCTGAAATGTTGGAACTTGATGACCAGCACCTCGAACTGTTGTGAAAGTCAATCCATCATATACCACTTTGTATCCCGCTGCCTGAAACTAAAAAAAAATAATTAAAAAAAAAAAATAAATTTGAAAATGGGCTCAAACTAGGCAAGAAAATTAAAAGCATGGAAACATACTTCTCCATCATCGGTCCAAGGATGCCAAGGTTTGACCACTTTAAGCTTTAACGCATCAATGAAATATTGAGTGCTAGTCACTGGAACAATTGCATCCACATCACCGCTGTCCATAATATGTTCACATATTCATAGAGTTAGAAATCAAATAATCAAAAAATTAGTGCTTTTATGTTGTTCTTTAATTTAAGCTTAGCTTGGAATTTGGAAATGTGATATTACATAGACAATTAGTGACCTACTATGAAATAAGAGCTGAATTACCTGTAAATAAGTATACGAAGGCTAGAGGCAATGAGCCTTCTATATATCGGGAACATGGTTGATGGGCCATCATTCCAACCTTCAATCACATTGCTGAGAGAGAGAGAGAGAGAGAGAGAGAGAGAGTATCAATTCAATTGTTTTTTAATGTTTTAGAACAAAGTTCAGATTGTACAAAATCAACCAAATTCAGTGTTGAACAGATCTATAAGAAGCATTTTCAAATTGAATTAAAGACAATAATTCCATTCATCAAATTGTTTTCACTTTCCACTCAAACAGTAGGGCTTTTTATTTTATTTAAAGAAGAAGATATTCATAGCAAAGATTGTAAACCTGCAAAACTGCCATGTATAGGGCAGTTTGGTTCTGTTGGCATGTAACGCTTCTTGTACTTGAGGAAGATTAAGATAGGCATTAACATAGTCAGATTCACAGGGATCATAATCTCCGAGGCATTTTGGCTTTCTTGGTGACTTTGAGGAATCCAAACAAGTTGGACCGTAGATGTTGTAATAATCTATGTAACCAATTTCTTCCGCTTCTCTTGCAATAAAATCATTACATTTTTTCGTGTCATTGGGAGTCATTATGCAATGGTTTAGAAGTCCTCGATAAGTTTCATTTAAAATCAATGAATGGCTCCAGGCGTAATCCAATCTTCCTATGTCATCGGTGAGATCATTCATTATCCCATTTCCTATCTATATTATTTACTAGAAAAAATAAAAATAAAAATAAAAATAATTTGTCAAATGCTCAAAAAAATTGTCAACAATGTGTAGCAATGTAGTTCTTCTACTTATGCTAGATAGGTTGTTTACCATGATTCCTTTAAGTTGGATCATCAAGATAGGGTCCACCTCTTTGTTTCACTTTATAATAGTATCTGCTAATTCTGGAATGTAAAATCCTGCAAATTGAGATTGTCTTAACAAAATTAATAATCACATTAGCAAACAAATGGGTAGTTGGGCACCATAAGATATGCATTATGCTGACAGGTGAGAGAGGGGGGTATTTTGGTCCTATTATCAGTAATTTCAAAAAAAAAAAAAAAAATCCCAAAAGCAGGTGAATAAGATAAATTAATTTCCTGTAAACACATAAATCTTTCCAGAAATGTGCATATGATGCAGGTCCATCCAACATTGCCAGCACTACATTTTTGTGCACTGATTCTATGAAAAATTGTTGTGATAAGTTTAAACGTACCTGTGTAGCTTTCTCAAATTATATAGAAGTCCTTGGCCTTGTAATGCGGGTATCTTTTGAACCAATTTATCAGAAAGGTGTACGCGTCTTGAGCTTCAATATACAAGTACACGAATGAGACCCTATAATTGAGATTACCGTCTTTGGGTGTGTGAGGAGGTTGTTTTTTATGTGATAACTTACCAGTCCTTTTAGCCCCTGTCACTTTGTAATCAGAGGTGGTGTTGGAGTAGGAGAATCCAATGCCTGCCGCGAACTCCACAAACAATATATTCGCAACTACATAAAAAAAAAAAAATTACGAGCAAAAAATTCAGCTTATTGTAACTAGCCAAGGCATTAACAAGCATTAACACTCGGGCAATTAAGAAGAAATGAGTTAGGAAACTTGAGAAATTTGGGCATTTTGATCAAAATACGGCTTCACCAACCTTTGTTCCATGCATGAGTTTTTGTATAAAGCGTTTTACCGTCAGGATTTATGCCAAAAGGTCCAATCTCTGTCATCGCTCCCATCCCAAGTGATGAACAACCAGGCCCTGGCCAGTATAGAATGTTAATGGAGGATTGTATATATGTTTTAAGTCAAAGTGAAAATATATACAGTAGCTACAGCTAAATGCTTGTTATATAGTCTTCCACATTGGTGTATATATATCTCACTCGTCCCCGGTTGATTTTTTTCGAGTAATAACACACAAACAGAAATGGTTTAATGTGATAGAATTATGGACATGTTAATATTAAAATAAAAACTCATTTTAGATATTTCTTAGCAACAAAACTGCCACTGATACATTATTCTGATGAATGATTTTGTATGAAAATTCTAAAACGGACCACTTCATGAAGGAAAAAAAAAGTTGTGTAAACTTCAATTTTTTGCTAAAAGATGAGATTGAAGAAATTGTTAGCTTCCTAATGTAAGAGGAGTTAATTTGAGCCCACTAAATTAATTAGGCCCAATAGTACAAGGTTGGTGGGTTTGAATTTATCGCAAGTCCAAGATGAGATTAAAGAAATTGTTAGCTTCCTAATGTAAGAGGAGTTAATTTGAGCCCACTAAATTAATTAGGCCCAATAGTACAAGGTTGGTGGGTTCGAATTTATCGCAAGTCCAAGATTGGAGGGCCCGGTTTTATCACCATCAAACGGGCCGAATCAATCTAAGCCTCAAAAGGGTTCGGATCCACAGACGTAGAGATTTACTTGGGCTCGGACTCGAAAGGGTATTGAGCAAGCCTAGAGATCCGAGGCACTCGGGCTTCGAGCAGATTCGATCGCAATTTAGAGCCGCTCCATTGGTGAGTCCCAAAACACTTGCGGGCTCGGAGTTTTTCGGGATCTACGTACCAGAACCATGGGTGTAATGGAGTTCGAACAAAGGACCCGATCCCGAGGACGGTGAGTGGAGATAAATTTTTTCTTTGGTTAAACTAGCCTACACCTGGGTCGAGGTGGCATGACCCCGGGGGGTCCATGAGACTCGGCAATATTTACCGGCGTGGGGTCCTCTTGGTCTACCTCGGCCCTTTGGGATGATTAGGGATCATTGGTTAGGTGTGGCTAAGAAGAAGGGTTCGCCGAGAGGTTGATCTCCTCTTCGGGGTTTTTCTCTTCCTCGGAAAGGTCACCTCCTCGGACAAGGTGGTTAGAGAGAATATTCCCCATGTACCTTGCACATGGGCTCCATCCTACATCATGAGGTGCCTATAAATAGCACCCATCCATAGTTTTACAATGGATGGATTTTGGAGAGATAACTCTTAAGAAAGAACTAATTTCCCTCATCCATTATCAATCTTGAGAGTGAAAGTGGGAGATCCATGGGAGAGCCTTGCGATTATTCTCTCTCTAACTACTTTGTCTTCTTCTTCACCCATTTTCTTATCTCCATCATCTCTTTGCTTTTGTGTTCTTAGTTGTGACTGTTGAAGAATCTAAGCCTCTCATCATTTCTAGAGAATTCGAGTTTTCTTCAAAGATCTTCGAATTTTCCGACAACGTTTTTGAACTCTCTCATACATTTGGTGACTTCACTAGGGAGGCGGATTGTTTAATGGTCTCAACGAGATTTGGAACCCACACAACTCCAGCAAGGATGGCCGGAGAAGATGAAGTTCGCCAACAAGGATCCTCTAATGGTGGCGATGACAAAACCATGGCTCTAGATCAACCACTTTTACTCAAAGCCATTCAAGGACTTCAAAATACTCAGCAGGAGATTCTTACCACTCTTCAGAATCTCACTCACACCATGTTGGTGATAAGTTCTAATTTTGCACCGGCGCCAAACAGAAATCAAACTGGCAGTGGAGTTATTCCCGCCGGAGTGTAAAATCAAATCCAATGAGAAGTAGGCCCCAGTCAGCCTGTAGCTTATGGCAACACAACTTCAGTAACACATGCTTAAACCATAGTAGGCGGTAGCAGTTTGCCCACGCCCGAGCTCCATGGCGTGCCAAGCCAAGATCCAATGGTGACTAGGGGAGATTTTGGTGTAATGAATGGCGCTCCAACGACTGTTGGTGTCCAGGAAAATATAAGCGGCATGATGGCACAAAAGGGAGCTATGTCCATACCTAATCTTGTTACACCACCAGTAAATGTTCCTCAAGTACCAAGCGAGCCTCCTTTGGTGCTGACAACAAATTTGCAAGCCCAACTCGGTATAGTTGCGCCATGCTGTGGACTTTATGGGCCTCAATTGAATGTCCCATCACCAATTGGCTTGTCCATAGGCGCTGATGGCCAGTATTGTCAAGTGCCTTCGCCAATGATGAATTCTCAACACCAAAATGGCCAAGTCGCTCCTAACTCAGTCTTCGGGTCTATAAGCCAAGTTCCGGGAATGCCACCATCAAACTCTCTCCCTTAACAGTTTCTCACTCTCGCCAATGTGCAAGCCATGTTCGATCTCGGATAGGGCAAGAGGACTTTACCCTCTTTGCGTGATCCAGATGTCAAGTCGCCTTACCCTATTCAGATGCTGAGCTATCTATACCCTGAGGGGTATACAGTGCTGAAGTTCATCAAATTTTATTGTAAACAAGGAAATGCTCAAGAACATGTTGTGCGGTTCATCGAGACCCTGAGTATTCATGGTTCAAACCACGTCCTCCGGCTGAGAGAATTCTCTAAGTCCCTCCGACTGAACATATAGTTGGTATGTTAATTTGGACCCAAACTTTATCTGAAGTTGGGAGGAAATGGTTAACAAATTCCACTCCAAGTTCTTTCAAGTGGCGGAGAAGGTGACCACACTTACATTGTGTAAGGAAAAACAACGAGAAAGTGAGGACATCCTTAACTATGTCAAAAGGTTTCAGGATAAGGCTGTGGATTGCCATGAAGCTATGAAAGAGAGTTATCTGGTTCAAATTTGCCTAGAGGGGGCATTGCATAGGTACAAAATGTTTCTAGTTAATCACAAGCTACCCACCTTCTCAGCACTAATAGAAGCAGCTAGGAACATTAGCACTCCTCAGACTCAGGAGTCCGAATTTAAGGCCAGTTACAAGACTAGCTTTAAATCGTCTCGTGGACCTATTGTTGCTGCTGCATCTGCCCCAGATACCCGAAAGTCACAAGGAAGGGGTCATAGAGGCCAGAAGAGGAAACAATATAGTGGTGAAAAGGGCAATGTTTCTTATCCATGTGGAATCGAGGAGGTAAAAGCTCTAGTTAAGGAATGGTTGGCCGACGGAGAGCTAAAATTACCTTATGTTGAAGAAATTCCATCAAAGAAGGACCGCAAGAGCCCCGAGTTTTGCGTCTATCATCGCATATTGAAACATCCGACAGAGAAGTGTTGGACTCTCCAGAAAATCTTCAGAGATAAAGTCGAGGCAGACGAATTGAGGTTCTAAAAGCAAGGGACTCAAGACATTTGAGAACAACCATATCCTCAGCACCGAGACAATGGCAAGAATATTGGTATGATAGCTTATGAAGGCTCGATGATTGAGGCTATCGCCAATCTTGATGACAATGATTGTTATCTAAATGACATCTTCGAGCCTGAGGGTGAGCAAGTTTACTATGGAAGTGCTCTTGATCCAAAGGGCAGAGCTTTTATGACTCATGTCTAAGGTCCTTTCGATCCAGAAGGAGGAGAAGAGTACTACGGAAGAGGAGGACACCGTGTTTATGTGGCATCTTATTTTGAAAAGACCAAGGAGATGGTTAACTATGAGCCTCCAAGAGTGGACAAAGATCCGGATCACTATGCTAAAACCCTGCAAGACTGTGTAAAGTTCAACCAATTCTTCGACCAGCTTAGACTTTCCAGGGAGGCAAGAACAGAAATCACCATGTTTATCATCAATATAGCCAAGGCACACCATGAGGAATGCATGTCGATTGAGGGATCTATCCTGAGGAAGGAAAAAGAGCAATCTAGTGCCATTACTTTCTCTAAGACTGATCGAAAGTATCCCTTTTCTCACAACCGCCCGCTTTATGTGACTGCTTTTATTAACGGAGTTGAGTTCAAAGGGGCCTTTCTAGACAGTGGAGCCTCTATCAACATTATGACCCGCACTACTCTAGAAAAGACCGGAAACTCTAAAGAGCGCATTGTGAAGCAGCCGATAGTCATCACTAGCTTCGGTGGAAAAATGAAAGTTCCTATAGGATGCGTAACAGTTGATTTAGCCATCGGAGAGATTCGTTCGGCCACCAAGTTCCATATTATCGATTTCGAGGTAAAATATCACATCATTCTAAGGAGGACCTGGATGCATAGATATGGGGCTGTACCGTTAAGTTATCATCAGTGTGTTAAGGCTAAATGGGGAAAGAAAACGGTGACAATTTAGGCTACAGAAAGGCCTTTCGAGACCCATGAAGCTCATTATTCTGATGCCATCTACTTTACCAAATTTTTTGTCGAAGAAATTCCCACCACCTCTAAGCCTCGGGGGGTCAAAATTCCTCGTTGGGAGGATATCAAAGATGACAAGGAGCCAAGGGCAGAATCAAGTAAACGGACGACGTCTCGACTAGAAAGTCCACCTATTCCTCGGAAGGTGATGAAAGTCCGAGAAAGAGGCAAGATGGTGTACTATTTGTGAAGGTGCAGGAAGTTAGTTTCTTTAACCACTGACTCCGAGTCAAAAGAAGAGCCTCCTGACAATGACATAGTAATAAAGCTTGAAGTGGCTTCAGAATGCATGCAAAATAGGCCGAAGCCTCAGCCCGAACAACTTATTGAAGTAGATCTGAGTGATGGACAAGATGCTCCAAGGCCGATATTCATAAATTCGAGCCTTAGCCCAAAAAAATGGGAGCAATTATTAAAATTGATAAGCCGATACTCAGATGTGCTTGTTTGGTCATATAAGGAAATGCCCGGACTAGATCCTGACCTAGTCTCTCCTTATCTTGATGTGTTCCCAAACTCCAAACCAATCAGGCAAGCTACTCGAAAATATCATCCAGATTTCGAAGAGAAAATTAAAAAGGAGATTGAAAAACTTCAATAGGCAGGTTTCATCAGGCCAATACAATACCCCATGTGGTTGGCAAACATAGTGCCAGTGAAGAAGAAGAATGGTCAAATCAGAGTATGTGTAGACTTTCGAGATTTGAGCAAATCTTGCCCGAATGATGAATTCCCTCTACCTCACATCAACACTCTCGTGGATGCCACCTTAGGACACCAGATGTTCTTATTCATGGATGGATTCAGCGGATACAATCAGATTAAGATGGCCGAAGAGGATGTAGAAAAGACTGCTTTTAGAACACCTCTCGAAAACTTCTTCTATACAATCATGCCTTTTGGACTCAAGAATGCCGGAGTAACTTACCAAAGAGCTATGACTGCAATCTTTCATGACATGATCCATCATTAGGTGGAAGATTATGTTGATGATCTATTAGTGAAATCCAAGAAAGAAGAAGACCATCTCTGAGACCTTGAGAAAGTATTCAAGAGGTGTCAAAAATTTAAAATGAGGATGAATCCTCTCAAATGTGCTTTCGGGGTGACGGCCGGGAAGTTTCTCGGGTTTCTTGTACATAGGCATAGTATCGAGGCAGATGAAGACAACGTCAAATCTATCAGAGCAATACCTCCCCTGCATTCTCAAAAGAAGTTAAAGAAGTTCCTCGGGAAGGTGTCTTATATTCGGAGGTTTATCCCAGCACTTGCAGAGATCTCTGCCCCCTTCGCCTCTTTGTTAAAAAGAGATGCCAAGTTCGAGTGGAACCAAGAGCACCAAAAGGCCTTCGAGAGAATCAAGGCGGCCTTGACCTCTCCTCAGACCATGATAGCCCCACAGCCGTGGTGCCTATGATGTTGTACCTAACTTCAACCCCTAAGTCCATAGGGGCATTATTGGTCCAAGATGTAGATGGAGTAGAACGCCCGGTTTATTACATTAGCCGGAAGATTTGATGAGCAGAAGTCCGGTATACTCCGATAGAGAGACATTGTTTACCTTTGGTATTCATTGCCCAAAAGCTCAGACATTACTTCTTAGCACATAAGATTCAGATTGTTACCAGAAGTGATCCAATTCAATACCTCCTCAACAAGCTTGCTTTAACCGAGAAGGTGGCAAGATGGTTGTTAGCACTGGGTGAATTCGAGATCACGTGTGTAGCTCCCAAGGCGATCAAAAGCCAAGCCTTAGCCGATCTCCTTGCCCAATTTCCAAGTGGTGACTATGAACCAGTGAGTGAAGAATTGAGAGGAGAAGTGCATGCAACCATGGTTTCCGAGGAAAGCTTTTGGACATTAAGCTTTGACGGAGCAGCAGCCGGAGGGAAAGGTGGAACCGGGATAGTCCTTACAAGCAAAAATTGAGAAAAATTGTATTTGTCTTATAAACTGGACTTCCATTGTTCGAATAATGAAGCCAAGTATGAGGCTCTTATTTTGGGCTTGATAGCAGCTGAGAAGCACAACATCAAGAAGATTCGAATTCGAGGGGACTCGAAATTGATAGTGAAGCAAGTTTTAGGACAGTTCATCTTAAAAGAGCCTGCCTTGGCCATATACCGCACGACAGTCCAAAGGCTTCTTGACAAATTTTAGAAGATCGAAATAGAGCATGTGCCTCACTCCGACAACAAGTTTTCAGATACCCTTGCAACATTAGGGGTAAGAGTTGACATTTCGGAGGAGGAGGCGACAATCGTTATTAAGAAGAGAACGGAGCTTTCAATAATTCCCAAGAGCAAAGACCTTCCGAAGGACTGAAGAAAAGAAATTCTTGAACAACTTAGAAGCAAACTCGAAAAATTGACTATGACCAAGCTTGCTCAATTCCTGATTATCCAATGTGAACTTTACTTCCGAAGGAATACCGGATTTCTAGCTCGGTGTGTTGGCCAACAAGAAGCAAGCTTCCGACTATAGCAGATTCATGAAAAGTCCTGCGAGGACGGGGATATTAGTCTGTACAGAAGGATTCAGAGGTAAGGCTATTATTAGCCCGAGATGGAGAAGGCCTCGAATCAACTACAGAAAGAATGCCCCAAATGTCAATCATACATTCAGGAGGATGAAGGTTGCTTTAAAATTGATACCCCTGACTGGAGACAAGTCTACATTGACTATCTCAAGAAGGGGACACTACTTGAGAGCCCGAGGGACATTGCACACCTCAAGAGGAGAGCGAGGCGGTACTTTCTTGATCAAAATCAGCTTTACAGAAGAAGCATTGAGGGCACTCCCCTAAGGTGTCTCTCAAATGAGGAGTCAGATTTAGTCCTCGGAAGAGCCCACGAAATTGAGCATCAAGGAGGGGGCTCGGCTGTTTGAGCAACTTATACACCTTGGGTATTATTGGCCGACCATGGAGTCAGATGCGTCCTATCATGTGAAGAGGTGCCAAACTTGTCAGAAATATGAAAATTTGATCCATGCACTAGCCGTAGACCTGCAAATCATCCGAACGCCATGGCCATTTCATACATGGGCTTTTGACTTGATAGGGCCTATCTCTACACCTTCCAAAGGATACAAGTGGATCCTTGTAGCTACGGAATTGAGCACAAAGCGGGTCGAAGCAATCCCTCTGAAGCATGCTACTGGACCTGCAGTTGCGAGCTTTATCAAAGAAAATATCATTTGCCGGTTTGGAGTACCGAACACCATCATTTCGGACAATGGCACACCCTTTATAAACAAATATGTGAAGAGCCTCCTAGAGACTTACCAAGTGAAGCATCACAAATCCACACCCTACTATCCAAAAGGGAACGGGCAAGCGGAGGCCACAAACAAGACACTGATAAGGATTCTGAGCAAGATGATGGATGAATTTGGTGGGACCTGGTCCAAACAGTTGATAATAGCCCTATAGGCATATCGCACCTCAAAGAGAAAGCCAACTCAAGCAACTCCTTACTCCCTTGTGTATGGGTCCGAGGCAGTGTTACCTATAGAGTTAGAAACATCATCTGCTCGGATGGCTCTCGCCTCGGGGATGGTGTTGGAGCCTTGAACCACCAGGTTGAAGGCATTAAAGGAAAAACACGACAGAGCCACAAAAGTCATGGAAAGGTATCATGAGTCCATCGCCCAAGCCTATAATCAGACTGTGGTGCCAAGAAAATTCGAATAAGGTGAACTAGTCTGGAAGATCGTAGACCCAATCATGCGAGGACAACCCCTGCCTAAGTTTTATCCGAAATGGGAAGGGCCCTACATGGTAGTTCAAGGAAGCTCAAGCGGGTACTATAGGCTTGTAGGGGTTGAAGATGGATTCCAAACTAGCCCACTTAATGCAGAGTTTATCAAGCATTATTACCCATAGATAGACTCATCTATTTTGAAACTCATTTTCATTTTCTTGCTTTGTCTAAAAGTTTTATTTCCCTTATGTTATAAAGAAGCTGGTTTCCTTTATGGTGTATGTCCGTTCCATCATTTGTGGTGAATATATTATACTTTTGTCAAGAAAGTTAAAGAATTAATGAAAATATTTCAGCTTTTATGAACATGTGCATGTGATTGTTCTTTCTATTGTATCATTCGAAATATTAAGTAGAATGAGAAAATAGTGCGAAAATCTCCAAACAACAAAGATTTTGTCATTTCATTACATTGTCCTAGATAAAACATTTTTATCGAAAGGGGCAATAAAGTAATAAAAAAAAAACTCAATCTCTCCTAAAAACACCCTCGAAGAAGCTTCTTGTCACATTTACATCTTGAGGACAAATAGCAGAGTGTGCCTCTAAAGTCTCCAAGGCCGGAGCATAGCCCAACTCAAGTTCATGAAGAGTTGCCTTTGTCTCATCTATAGAGGTCCGATAAGAGGCGAGCACAGACAAAACTTTTACTCGTCAACTGGCGTTCGAGGCTATATCCAGGCGCTTCCAAAACCAAGATAGATCCACTTGATGACGCTCCATGTTAGAGATCCCCTGATATGCTGTCTTGACTACTTTCTCGTTAAGGTCACATAGTCGTTGCCTATCCAAGCTATACAAGATAGTGGCAAAAGACTCAAGTAGAGCAGTCTAAATGAGCGAACATTGGCAAGCAAAGGAAGCAAAGTTCTCAGGGTAACTCGAATGCACAAGCTGTAGAATCGACGCAAACTCAGGAGCTACCCAATAGTGGAGAAATGGTACTTAGCCAGAAGCCGGAGAAGGAACGGGGGTCAAAAAGGTAGTTTCAGGAACCTTCCCAATTTCTATCGAGTTAGATGAACCACCCAGAGGGATAACTTCCGAGATAAGTCCTAAGCCTGAGAATATGGGCCGATGAGGGGAAAGGCCAAAAACATCACTATCAAAGTGGAAATCACTGAGATTTAGATCCAAAACATTCGAAGCCACTTGCGATGAAGAGCCTCTAACAGTTGTTTCAAAGGCAGGTGTGTCCCCTCGAGAAGGAGAGCCATGAGGAGTCACAAAGAGAGTTGGAGCAGAGTCCGAGGCAGGTGAAGGCAGCAACTTGGTAGCGGCTAACACTGAAGAAAAGATAAGGAAGCCTTATTAGGGGCAGGAAGCAGTAATGCCATTTGAGTAAAGAGTTCTCACAAATAGAAGTACATGACAAACTTCAGAAAGCAAGATTACCTGAGGAAGAATCATTATACAAAGCCGGGGCAACTGAAGGGCTCCTAGAATCAACAAAGTCACTTGGTTGTACAAGGGGCACTTGATCGATTTCAATGTCTAATGAAGCTAGAACAGTAACAATCATTCCCGAAGAAGGAAGAAAGGCCGGAGGATGAGAATCACCATAAGTGCCAGAGCAAGTCTCAGAGACTGCTAGTACATCCACCTCCACACTATTTCCAGAGGCGCACCTCATCTCTGAACGACCTCTAGAAGCATGTTTATCGGAAGCACACCTCATCTCTACATTGCCTCCAGAAGCATGTCCTGTGGCATTAATTCCTATGGCACCAGTCCCTTAAACAATCTCAGCAACAGAGCCATGGTTTTCAATAATCTCAATATCAAAACAGTGAGCCCCGATAACTTCATCGAAGATGGTGCTCCCCTCCTGAAACTGAGCGAGGAGGGAAATATCTGACCAATGGGAGGCATCCTCAGTCACAATAAGATGGTGATGGCGCACACGCGGGACAAGGTCACAAAAATGATCGGAAGACTCAGCCTCATCATCATCATCATCTATAACTGTTATACGAGGGGTACGCATCTTCACGAGTCTTGCAAACAAAGGGAGAGTGTCATCCAGGTCTAAGCCCAGCCTGGTAGGGGCAGCATGGCCAATAGCCACAGTACCGAGAACGTCAACAATCGCAGGGTCAAAAGACGGAGTATAGTCCTGCGCAACAGGGAAAGTAAAGAGTGTTTATTTAAGAAGGTATAGTCACAAGAAGGAAAGTAATTTCAAATCAACAAAAAAAATAAATTAAGATGTCTATCTGGTACTTGATAGAGCCTTTTGGAAAGGCGATGAGTGGAAGGACCGACATCAGGAGCCCTCTTGTGGGCCATCTTCTTGAGGTGGGTCATCTGAGGACTAGAAGCCTTATTTAGAGGGACTGGCTCTGGAGAAGCAATCACCAAGCTAGAAGTAGATGCCCGAGCTGGAGGGTCAGTCGGAGCAGATGAAGCGAAGAAGCTCTCATACATATGATCAGATTTCTGACTCTTAGGCAGCCGAAAAGAAGAGTCCTTCTTATAAATCGACAGAGGCAGATATATAGTCGGTTTACTCTGGACAAACTCAATAAATGCATCAATGTTCTTTCGCCAATATCCCTTGAAAGAGGGGGTGAAACCCCCTACCCGACTCAAACCCAGCATCGTCAAAGAGCCAGATACATGAAGCATGGTGTGTACAAGTGCGCGAGTAAAGCGCCCGTGGCTTTCCGAAAAAGATAATAAAGGAGGTGCTGGCCTCGGGGCACACTGGTCAAACCCGAATTGGCATGTTACTCTGTCAAGTCTATAGATGGTGCTATCAACACCTTCTTCATGCCATACCGATAGCAAACCGAGATGAACCATTATCAGCATATCAACAAGGTGTGCAAAGATGCCCTTCGGCAAGGGAAAGGACATCGGGCGGGAGGAACCATGATAGATAAGTGGTGTTACCACACCTACCGGTGGGCATACATAGGGGCGTGCCACAAAGCGCCGAGGATCATCCACTAAAGTATTCAGGGACAGGGTGGAAATGACACGTGACCAACGTGTGATTAACGGCTGGCAAGTCTTCGCTTTCTTAAATATGCGAGACTCGTCATTACTGAGCACCGGGATACCCTCTTTATTCACTATCTCCCGAAGAACTTCTGCTTCAAATACAGTCGGAGTAGGGGCAAACTTCGGGAACCTCTCGAAAAAGAAACAGAACAGGAACTGACTGTGGATGAAGGAGACAGGCTCATACCGACCCACAGAACATACCATGTCTCAATGTAGTAGATCCAGTCGGTAATAAAGGTTCCCAAGAACTAGCGAGGCCAAAGGGATTCGATGCCCTTTGAAGAACCTAATTGCCAAGGGAAAGATAAAAGGATGGAGAAAATCTGGAGGTGTGCTCGGAAGAATGAATAATGAGAGGAAGCAAGCCATAAATCCCAGAAAATAGTGCCTAGAGCCATACATCGGGCCGACCTCGTACTCTTGAGAACTAGGGTCAGCATCTTTCGCCAAGGCTGAAGATCTCTGAAGAAGTGACAGATCCATGCAGTGTAGGAGGCACGATCCATCCTCACTCGTTTGGTCCTTCTCGCTGAACCATCAAATACAGAGCTCCACCGACCACAAGCTTGAAGATTTTACTTTAGGGATTGGATCAGAGAATCATCCTCAGAAGGTATCTGCTCAGGACAGAAGGCATCAGAGTGAGTCACTTCTAGACGCAGCAACATGAACACATCCTCGAGGGTGGGCTCCATCTCATGCTGGCCAAGTATGAAAGTGTGTGTCTCGGTGCTTCACTAGAGAGCCATGGCTTCAAGGCTAGCATTGTTGTGGCGAATGGATAAGGATCAAGTTATTTTCACTGGAATCAATAGCTGGGCCTCCTGAAGCCGCTGACAGAGGCCCATGTCCGAGAGGACATCATCGACCCACTCCTGCCAGCCAAAAGGAGGGTTTGAGAAAGCCTTGAACTGGGGATAACAATATGGAAAGTCCCCTCACTCAACCCTAAAGCGTAGCATCGAAGAAGGGGAAATGAGGGCCCCATGTCTAGAATCAGTGTCCTCAGAGAGACACAATAGAGCCCCCTTCGGAGACAGAAGAAAAGTGGTGGAGGTAGCCGCTCGCGAGAACGGGTCCTTCCGACAAAAATAAGGAGATTTCCTCCACTCGGACGCTGGAGGCACATCCTTTTCTTTCATGAGAGCCGGTTCTGATGACCCCGGGACGACGGATTTCTTTTGGAAAGACATATAGCTGAAATAACAAGTATAAATAGCAAGGAGTCAACTGTATCAAAATTCAGAATATTGGAATTGAAGCAACACATTCAAATGAAATTTCGGCATCAACTGTCCATTTCTCGGGGTATCCACAAGCCTAATGAATGACCATATATGGTTCTAAGAGTTATCATGACGTCATTATCTCAAGTAAAGTGTTTACAAGATTCAAAGTGCTGGAGTATTATTCGTCAAATATATATGGTTAGAGTATAGCATTATCTTCCTTAACACTATAATGATCAAATACTCGACAAACAAAATTTGTGTTCAACATTACGAGTTTCATCACTGAAATCACTCCCTCAGGCATCAACGACAACAAAATTTTTGTTTGTTCTACTCCTTTCAATACTATCAAACATGGAGCGATAATAAAAATCATCATCAACAACAAAAGCTACATAGTTCGAATTATGAGTTCAAGATTCAATAGTATGGATTTCAAGGGATATAATGTTCAAACAACAATCCCAAACATCAATGGCTCAACTTATATGAGGATTAGCAATTACGTTTTGTTTCATGAAACGATCAACAACAAAGATTCATGGATTGCACTGAAAGTTCCGAGAGGCACAAATCTCAAGCACTATCAGAAAATTCCGAAAGGCACAAATCTCAAGCACTATCAGAAAATTCCAAGAAGCACAAATCTTAAGCAAGAGTTTCAATATATATATCCACAAAATCAATCAGATAGGCATAAGACCCGATTTGAGACAGAGCACTAGTTCAAGACTGAAATTAAAATTACCACTGGAGTTCACAAATTCGAAATGTATCAGAGCAGGAATTTATTTTTTGAGCACAAAAGTCCATCAAAACAATAAGAGAGAATGGGTTTACACAGAAGCTTCCACCAAAATTAAAACAAATTCAAAGAATTTACTCACAAACTTACAGAAGCAATGAAGAAATCGAAGACCAAAAGCAGCGCCAGCAAGTGACGAAACAGCTGGGCAAACCGACACCGCGCTGATTCAGCGATGTGGTGGGCATTGGTCGGTCACGGCAGGAACCAACGGTGGTGAATTTCAGTGGGTGTGAAATCAAGACCAAGATTTGGGGATTCGAAACTCTAAAAAGTGTTGATAAGCTGAGATAGAGGACCGGTGATGAGCTAAATGGCACTAGGCAAGACAACGCATGTCGCGTTGAACAGGAAACATGCGTAGTCGACGTTGGACAATCCGAAGCCGGAGGCAGCAGTGGTGTCGCAGAGGAATTGGCAACCACACATGTCACGTTGAATGGGCAACGGTGTGGATGGCTCTAGGCAGTCGGGATCGGTGGCAAAGTTACAGCAGAGAGGCCAACAGTAGTCGAGCTGGGCAGTTGAAGACCGACAGCACGCTGAATGGCGCTGGGTAAGCCGCTGTTGCAGTGGCAAGATAGACAACGCTGGAGGGCAGAGATGCAGCAGCGATGGAACCAGACACGTCGTGTTGAGTGGCCGATGTGTGTGGATTGGCACTACTTAGTCGCGTCTGAACCAACGATGGCGGTGTTCGACGGAGCAAAGTCGAGATGAGATGAAGCATCGATGGTGGACAGTAGCTTGGGTCACAACGTCGGTAGCAAGCAGCAATGATGACTTATCCTCGGTGACGACGACAGGACCTAGAGTGGCGGCAAGCTGGGTTGGCCTTGTGAGCAACCGGCGTTAGCTTTTGGTTTAGCGGCTGCGGGCTTCGATTGAAGAAGAATAGAACTGGGCCAGTCTTGAGGAAGAAGACAGTTGGTTAGTCTCTCGATTTAGAGAGAGAAACGGTTGTGCAACAAACAAAAAAAGTGAGCTATGGAATAGGGTTTTGGCCCTTTCCTTAAATAGAAAAAAAGAGAGGTATAATGCCTTGAATATTCCCTCAAATATTCTATATATATATATAGGCCTGCTGACTTCACTGACTTGCCAAACAAGAAAAAAAAAAGTGAATCAACCTTACCTTTTTAATAATATAAAAAAATGGGTGCTTTATTTTTTGCTTGGAGTGAAAAGAAAATATTTTTCAGATGTTCTAAAAAAATCAGGGGCAAAAAAAAAAAAAAAAAAAAAAAATTTACTTGTCAATTTTATTCGTAAATTACAATAAGTTATCAACTTTACCCATAGGCTTTGTCAAGACAACATATTTCTGGGGACGTGATGCGAAGCAGGGCCAAAGAAGTCACAATATGCATGTTCGAGAAATTTAAAATTTCCCAAACACGCAAGGAGGCATATGTAAGAGGAGTTAATTTGAGCCCACTAAATTAATTAGGCCCAATAGTCCAAGGTTGGTGGGCCCGAATTTATTGCAAGTCCAAGATTGAAGGGCCCGGTTTTATCACCATCAAACGGGCCAAATCACTCTAAGCCTCAAAAGGGTTCGGATCCACTAATTTAGAGACTTACTCGGGCCTGGACTCGAAAGGGTATTGAGCAAGCCTAGAGATCCAAGGTACTCGGGCTTCGAGCAGATTCGATCGCAATCTAGAAGTCGCTCTATTAGTGAGTCCTAGAACACTTGCGGGCTCGGAGCTTTCTGAGATCTACGCACCAGAACCATGGGAGTAATGGAGTTCGAACAAAGGACCCGATCCCGAGGACGGTAAGTGGAGATAAATTCACTATTCGGTTAAACTAGCCTATACCCGGGTCGAGGTGGTACGACCCCGGGGCGTCATGAGACTCGACAATATTTAGCGGTGTGGGGTCCTCTGGGACTACCTCGGCCCTTTGGGATGATTGGGGATCATTGGTTAGGTCTGACTAAGAAGAAGAGTTCGTCGAGAGGTTGATCTCCTCTTCAGGGTTTTTCTCATCCTCGGAGAGGTCACCTCCTCAGACAAGGTGATTAGAGAGAATATTCCCCATATGCCTTGCACATGGGCTCCATCCTACATCATGAGGTGCCTATAAATAGCACCCATCCATAGCTTTATAAGGGATGGATTTTGGAGAGATAACTCTTGGGAAAGAACTAATTTCCCTCCTCCATTATCAATCTTGAGAGTGAAAGTGGGAGATCCATGGGAGAGCCTTGTCATTATTCTCTCTCTAACTACTTTGTCTTCTTCTTCAACCATTCTCTTATCTCCATTATCTCTTTGCTTTTGTGTTCTTAGTTGTGACTGTTGAAGAATCTAAGCCTCTCATCATTTCTAGAGAATTCGAGTTTTCTTCAAAGATCTTCGAAGATCTTTGAATTTTCCGACAACATTCTTGAACCCTCTCATACACCTAGTTTCAGAAATTTAACTAAAAATGCCATGAAAGGTGATCCTCTGCAGTGACAAGAATTATAAATTCACATACGCACACGCAAACATAGACACGAGAGAAATCACCTCCATTTAGCCAAAGAATTGGGCTTAGAAGATGAATCATTCATAGCCTCAACAAAATAATAGAAAAAGCTTCGGCCTTTCGATGAATCGACATTGACATATCCTCCATATTGCTTGAACATCATGGGCCCTAAGGACTGGCCAGGAAGCCCACCTTCAATGAGATCATCCTCCATTTTTCCAACATCATAAGATAATGATGATACTTCAACACTAAAACTCGATACTACCCACTTGTCATCAACAAGAGTAGGGCCCTGAGTCTACTTTTTAGCACGCCACAGGGCCCTGAGTCGACCTACTTGGTTGACCGAATAGCCATGGCTAATACTAGTGCCATGAAAGGTCATCGTCATAGTGAAGAGAATGAAGTGGTTAAGCTTTGTAGCAGAGAAGAGGACTTGATGGTTCTTCTTCTCCATTGCTGAGGAGTGCTAGGAAGGAGTTTGAATCACAAGCATAAGCACTTGCTATTTTATAGGCAGGGCCTCAATTGGTATGTATGGAATCTTCTATTTTCATTTTTCTGTCCCTTGTCCTAAATCAGATTCGGATGCAAAATTCTAATTTCAGACATGGGTATATACAATAATTCATACAACATCATTTATAATTTTATTTTTATTTTTTTAAATATGGCTTACGAACATAAGATTCATACATAATTTCTATATAAAATGATGAGATTCATTATGAAAATGTCACTTTAAAACAAAATAACTTTAAAAATGACACTCAATTTTTTGTTTTGTTTTGTTTTGTTTTGGTGTTCTATGCATAAATTTTGTATAAATAAAATTTTCTTTATAAAATAAAATAAGAGAGTGAACTTGTATAATTTGAATTTTTTAGAGGCATTTATTTATAAATCACTTTTCATCTATTTATATTTCACTTACTCTAAATTATTTTCTTATATTTCAATAAGTCATATGTGTGATACAATTACCAAAATGCCCCTAATAATAATAGCGTGAAGCACGCATTAATGTTCATATTAACAGTGTGAATGTTTCATGATATGAACATTCACATTGTCGAATTTATTTAATTTGAATGTTCACATCACCAAGTTGCTGAGGGTTCAAAAAATATTTGTAAGAGTAAAATTGTTCATAAAATCTTTTAAATATGAGAATTAGGATTTGATTAATCAAATATCCAAAATAACAAAATTTATTAGAATATAAAAATATCATATGAACTAATTAAAATATAAGTATTTGAAAGAGAATTTTTTAATAAATTTTCCTTATTATTATTATTAATTTTAAACTAACACTCTACTCCACAATGCGCCAATTTCAAATTAAAACATTAATTCTTTCCGCACACTATCTAGTGGAAAAAAAGGTTTGCAAATAGAGGTTACGAAAAATGCTGTAATACCATAAATTTAAAAAGGGTAAATTACAAATATACTTTTGAGGTTTGCTTAAAATACGAATTGTTTCTTGTGATTTGAAAAATTACAAAATACCTCCCTGTTATAATTTTTTATTTAACAAAATTAATTAAAAAAGTGAAATTTTTAACTGTTCATCTGTACAATAATAAAATTATTTGAATTATTAATTGAAATAAAATTTTAACATTATTAAAAATTGTTAATTAACTTAATGATTTAATAATAAAATGACCTATTTGTTATGAAATTAGAAACCTTAGGGGGCGTAATATAATTTTTAGAACCACATGGAGTAATTATAATTTAAGTAAATCTCAGACGATGTGTTTGTAGTTTACCCATTTAAAAAATGAGTTAGATTCCATCCAGTCTATTATTTGAATTGGATGGCGCTATTCGGGCCTATGGGGTTAATTATAGGTTGGTTTTGATAATTCGAATCATTTAATTTATAGAATCTTTTGTGTATATGACCTAAAAAAAATAGATTGATCTGATAATCGTAACTCATTTAATTTATCCTATTTGTGTCCAAAAAAAGATATATAAATGTGTTTTTAAAGATAAAGCATTTATTTTTTTAGTGACAAATGCGATGAATTGAATAGACTACAATTATTCCGTTAAAAAAAGAAGAATAGACTATAATTATGGAATTAACCTAATTTTTTATAAATGATATATATGAAGAACCTTACAAAATTAATGACACGAATCATCATTCATTTTGTAGAAAATTATTCAAAAAAAGCAATCAATAGTCTACATTCATTGTAGGTGTGTCTTACATTCCACTAAACTTCATTTCACTAAACTTTAAATCTATATCACACGTACACTTTCGAGATAAAATTCAAAATAAATTTTCATGATCCATATCATTTTTGCAAAAAATAAGGATAGAGTCAATGATCAATTCAGTCAATGGTGGAAAAATTTCCTAATTTTCCCAATTGACTATGTGCCTGTTTGGTGCAGTTTAAAAGCTGCTTATTTCAGCTTTCAGCTTAATTTAAGCTATTTTGATGTGTTTGGTTTAGTTTATAGCTTATAGCTTATAACTTTTTGGAAGTCAGAAATCAGCTTATTCTTTGAGTGGGGCAGAAGATGTTTAATTTATAAGTCAGAAATCAGTTTATGTTCATAGTTATAAGCTATAAGCTGTTTAGGTATAAGTTATAAACACTTTCCCACAGTTCTACCAAACAGGATTTATATATCCTTTGTTCAAACATAATCCACAGGGCAGTATCGTCACTTGCGTCATGACAGTTTACCAATTCTTTCTTTCATCAATTGGAATTGCTTAGGATGAAAAACTTGTACCCAAAAAAAAAAAAAAAATACATTTTGGGGAGGAAAAATAGGAATTATTGAGAAAAACTGTGAATTAATCATAATGACCCAAGTAATTGTCTAAGTGGACATGGTGAGAATATTTAGGTGTTTAAGTAAGTAAAATTTTAAGTTTGAGTCTATAAGATGCTTATATACGTTATAATTTAATTATTGACATATTAATTATTTTCTTATAATATAAAATAATAATAATCATAAAGATTGATTGATAAGTCAAGGTCAATGAACCCATTTTAAGAGGATTATAGTCCATTCCGTGTTTCATATTTCGTTTGATCCCACTTAAAATAATTGTAATTGCATGTGGCCCTAGTTCGATTTTTCCTTTTTTAAATTACAAATATAAAAAAATCTCAGAGTTTTTCAATATAAATCATTAGTCTATTTCAATTAAATAAAACTGTTGAAAAAAATAATAATTTAATCATTAAATTCAATTTAAGTGTACATAAAATATCTATAATAAATTATATAAATTTCAAAAGTTAATTATTAAAAAATAAAAGAAAAATATTTTTATCTTTCGATAATCAAATCAAACAAGGGCCAAGGGCCATTATAATATGCCCCGAATTAAAATCATGTTTGGGGGTGATGTTATTTGCACCAAAATAATAATTTAGTACGTTCAATTAAAATTTTGAAATTTTAATTTTAATTATACCATAGTGTAAATTAAGCCCTAAAATACAATATTTTATTTTTTTTCATGGTACACCCTAATCACTCATTCGTATTCTTCATATTATTTTTCAAGTTCCAATTATTTTCTATTCGTCTTCTTTCTCACCATTATCATCAACATCATTGTTTTTTATTGTGTTGTTATTTGCCAATAAAAAAAAGTTTGAACAAAATCAAACAATGAATAAAAATAATAATAATAATAATTTTTTTTGAAACAATCTATTGTCTAATTATGTGTGTATTCAGATCGTTGGAGCTAAAAAAGGATTAGCTGGAGAAGATGGTTGAGAAGCACATAAAAGAAACCAAAATTTGCTGCTTGATTGATTAGTAAACGATTAACTCATTATCTTTATGTTGCTTTTGCTTTGCTTATCAATATGCAGAATGAAAACCACTTGTGACGTTGATCGTGTTGAATGTGTATTGTTTGGTAATGGAAACTCAAAACATTTCATTTACCTTTTTATTTTTTATTTTTATACTCATCTACCTTTTTATTGATGCTGAGAGATTCCAACACTTTAGGAGTGTTTAAGAGATTGCGCAGGCATGAAAGATCTGTTTAAGAAATCTATTTAAGAGTTTTAATTTTTCTTTAAAATGGTATAGCTTAGAGTTTTTGATTTGTTTATTATTTGGGTATACCATAAATTATAGTTTTATCTTGAAGGGTAATTTGTGAAAAATATATAGGGTATACTGAGAGTAAATTATAACTCTAAATAATTTAATAGGGAGAGAAATTAGATGTATTGAATGATTTTTTGGATGCAAATAGAATCCCCAGCCTTTGTTTTGATTGTTAGTTTTTAATTTAAAAAAAAAATAAAAAAAATTACACCAAATGGAAATGTTTTAGTGAGCCTCCTCTACTTGAGATTAAAAAATAGAGTAATGCTACGTATCATGAAAAAAATACCATGAAAATGATCATGAAAGATTCTCCACCATTAGATTACACATACAAAAAAACACCACACACTAATCAAAGGAAGAGAAATCTTCATAAAAGATTTCATGATATTTTTTTCATGATTCCTAACATTACTCTAAAAAATAATATAAAACATCATAATATATAACTAGTATATAGTGTCACCGTCTAATAACAAATTGTTAAGCAAGCATAATTAACCTCATTATGCACGTAAAAATTACCAAGTAGGTTATTAGTTACATTTGACCATCAAAGTTTACCTTTTTATATACGTGTTAAAAATGATGTGATATCAACGTTTAAATTAAATATATTTTCATCAAAAAGACCCTAGTCTAATATCCCTTTTTGAAATGCATTTTGTTTTACAATGGTGCTATACACACCAATTACTATTCTAATTAGTATATCAACATATGCTATAACAATGTAATTTTAAAATTATGAGCTCCACCTATTATACAAACTATAAAGACTCAAAGCTAATAAAATTATATCAAATCATTCATTAGTACACTAATTAATATATCAATTAGTGAGTATAATTTTATTGTTTTTTTTATTATGTCACTAATTAGGTTGTCACGCTAATCAAATTACTATTTTTTTTTCCCCTTCTGTTCTTGCTTCTTTTCACACTATCTTGATGATCCTTGGTTTACACTTGTACTTATCTATTTAGGATTCGTTGGGGATGTGAGTTGAACTTTTGACCATTTTAGCCTGAGATTAAAAAGTTTTGTTTGAGATAGGCTTTTTGACTTTTATGAGAAAAAAAATAAAATGATTATAGTTTAGATGTGACATTTTATTTTAATGAACTAAAAAGCCTATTTTGTCTTTTTATAATTATTTTAGCTAAAAAACTCCATTTTAACTTATGCAAACGAAAGCTTCGTTTATTAGAATTAGACATAATAATCATTTCATTCTTTTACAATAATAAATAATAATTTTATTTATAATATATATATATATATTTATTTTAATACTTACTCTTCTTTTTTTTTTTTTTATACAAAAGAATAATTACAGCAGAAGAAAGAAAACAAAAGCATTGCAACAACAGAACAAAAGAGGGCTAAACAAGCTTTAGCCTTTCACAAGATAGACCAACTATGTCTGCAACAAGCAGACTAGCAATTTCAGAAGGTGGGTTCTCTAAAACTACCAGATTTCCTCCATGATTCACTCCCATATTTGCAAGTCCATCAGCACATTTGTTCCCTTCACGGAGTATGTGGCTAACAGCACAATTGCATCTTTGCATGAGGAATTTGATATCCTCTAGGAGAGCACTGTAAGGGTAATTGCTGGTGGTGGTGTTGTTGATGTGAAGCACCACGTTTTCTGCATCAGTTTCAATCAAAACATCACGCATGCTTTTCTCCAAAATAATGGTAAGGCCTCTGTAGATTTCCCAAAGCTCTGCTTCCTCATTTGTTGCTGACTCCAATTTCCCATGATAACCAAAAATCCGGGCTCCTCTAGCATCTCGGAATAAGCCACTATACCCAGCAAGGCCAGGGTTTCCTTTGGAGCATCCATCCATGTTAAGCTTGAGTTGTCCTGCACAAGGAGGACACCAATCAGATTTAAGATGTAATGAGTCACCTGTGAAATGGTCTGTATGGAAGGCCTTGTGAATTTCTGCTGCTTCTTGTTGAATCTGTCTCACTATTTCCTGTGTATTGCAATCCTCTTGTTTGAACACCACACTGTTTCTAGCCTTCCATAGCCTTCACAAAGCTATCACAAAAACAGTTCCCCAAGGTATGTTAAAGCACTCTCTGTTCTTGCTCTTTAGATTATGTTGGATCCATGTATCCAAGGCCATGTTAAGAGTAGAATTTCTGTAGCTATGATTGGTGAGGATATCCCAGACTTCCACAGCTTTTTTATACTCTCTCAGCAGGTGCTTCATGCCCTCATAGTAGCTCTAGCATCTTGGGCAAGTATCATCATTGGTGAGTCCTCTAATCTTCCTTTGATGGTTGGTAAGCACCTTATTAACATCACTAGCCAAATAAATCCCTTCAATTTTTGAGGGATCTTCAATTTCCAAATCCAGTGCCAGTTAACTAATTCATTTTCCTGAGTAAATGCTTGATTAGCAATCAAAGCATAGGCAGCCCCAACAGAGAACCTGCCACTGGATGAGCCAATCCAGTGGCGGTTGTCTCCTAGTTCAACAAAAAGTGGGAGATGGATCTGTTGAATGAGTTGCTGCACAGAATGTGGCAGAATATGGTCAACCCACCTTACAACAAAAAGAAATACTCTAATGAGCATCCATAAAGCTAGAAAGGCAAACCCAATAAACATTCAGGTCATAGAGCTACTTCTTCTCCTAGGCTTCAATACTCTAATGCCATGAATACAATTTGTGATATCAGAAACAGACTAAAACCCAAGTTCCCAATGATCCTTTAGTCCACAAAACAATCCATGCCATGATTAAACCAATGAGTTCTTCCATATCCTCTTTTGTGGACTTGTAAATGGATTACATAGCTAAAATCTTCAATAGATGAAGGTCAAAAATCAAAACACTTTCAATTCAGAATGACCAACCAACTAAAGACTTCAATAAATAGGAATTTAACAGAAATAACAAACTTACAATGGGTTTATCAGGTACAAGCTGATTAGCTATGCCACTCATTTTAGCTTCTTCAACTTGACTAGATTTCAAGTTGAAATTTGCATTATTAAGAACCAAACTGAAAACCCAGAAAATCTCGGATGATCTAGGGCAAGAAATTTATCTCAAAGGTAAATTATGCCTCCTGAAATCCAGATCATCTTGTTCCTGTGATTCAACCTCAACAATCCATGGCCTTCAAAGTCTAGCGCTAATTTCTTACCAAATTCAATTGTATCTTCAGCTTCTTTGAGGATTAAGCTGTTGAAGATAATGAAAAGTCAATCTCGTTACCACATTATGATTCAATTTTGCATCGGCCACTCCCCTCCTCTTCTTCTTCTTCTTCTTCTTCATGGTTCGAGTCCCACGTTTTTGCACCTTTTTGGTTAATTATTAGTTTTTTGTTTTTTTTGACTATGGTTAATATTCTCAATAATTATATTATGACAAAAGAAATTAAATTTTTATGTCCACACATGTTTTAGAGTTTAAAAAGATGATATACCTTAGACTAATAAATTTAAAAAGTCAAATAAATTACAAAGTTAAGTTTTTTAAATAAATAAATTGACTTATAAATGTTACTAAACGTAGGCTCTGTCTTTTTGAAAAAAAAAATTAATTTACATTGCTTATACCCTATTAACATTTTGTTTGTATGCTTTGGTACAAAATATGTTAGAAATGGTTTGGAAATTCACTACGCCAAAATAGGGCATTAACGGCGGTTTTTTTAACGGCGGTTTCGTTACCGCCGTTTAAAAATACTATTAACGGCAGTAACGAAACCGCCGTTAATACAACCGTTAATGTATCTTTAACGGCGGTTTTCGTTACCGCCGTTAACAAAACCGCCGGTAATGACCCTTTAACGGCGGTAATGAAACCGCCGTTAAAAAACCGCCGCTAAAGCCATTTTTAAACGGCGGTAATGAAACCGCCGCTAAAGCCCTCTCATTACCGCCGTTAATGACGGCGGTCTTTGTCGGCCGAGCTCCGGCGGAGCTCCGGTGAGTGGTGACCACGCGCGGCTAGGGTTGAACATGACCATCTACAATAAAGTAAAAGTAATGTTTAAATATTTATTTAGAAAATATATTTCATGAAGAGTGGCTGTGGTGGAGTGGTTGGTGTGGGTGGATGAGAGGTTGAGGGTTTAAGACTTGGGGAGTGCAAGAAGAAAGAATTATTTTTTGAAAAATTTGAACCTATTTACGGCGGTAAAGAACCGCCGTTTTTGGTCGACTTTTAAAGACGGTAATTTACCTTTTTATGACGGCTGTACTTTTTCCGACACACGCATAAACGGCGGTAACGAAACCGCCGTTAATACCGCCATTCATGGCTTTAATGGCGGTTTTACAGCCTTTAACGGCGGTAAAAAACCGCCGCTAAAGCCCAATTTTGGTAAAAACAGAATTTTTTCCTAACTTTGGTCTATTATTCAGGTGGGACCCGTACGCCAAAGTTGGCGAGTTGAAGTGGTAACGCGTTCTATGCCGCGTTATGATTCACGTGGTATATTTGGTTGTTCAAAACCATTATCGAGTGAATGGAAAATTGAAGCCAAAGTGTGCTCCATAGAAATTGAGTTTTGGTGAAAAATCCATAAAGGTTTGAAAAAATGGCTTGTCCCACATTGATTTGGTGGGAAGTTTTCAGTGGGTTTATAAGGCATGGGATTGGAACTTGGGGTGTGCCCCAAGGAGTACCCAAGTTTTGTAGAGAGTGAGGTTATGGACAAAATGTGCTAGACCTATTGGACCCAAAAATCACTACACACGCGCACCGCCATTCGTCCATTCGGGCGGGCAGGCTGGGCCTGGGCGCAGGTGTGTAGTTGGGTTGAGTTTGTTCGGCCCAATACTAATCTTTTTAGACAAAAAACATTTGGATTTAATTTTATTTTTTGAAATAAAATTTGTCCAACTGTCCAGAATTCAATTTAATTCTGAAAATATTCTATTTTGGTTTTTCCTACACCCAAATAGGTCCCTACGGTTTTTTATCTGTTCAAATTTGAATCCAACAGATTTGTATCTGTTTATTCAAATTGAAGAGGTATCATACCTGTTCAAACAGGTTTTGCACCTGTTTCATTCAAACCCAACAGCCATAAATTCTCCTATAAATAGACAAGTCTCTCATTTGTTTCTTTACTCCAATTTTCGTTCATCTTTACTGCAGTTCGTCTCTGTATTTTGCTGCATTAATTCCATTATTTTTTCTATGAGAAAGAGTGTATACACTAAGTGTGTTCGTTGTACGAAAAATTTGTAGTGTTGCTATTTTTCGTTGGTTGATCATTTTATCCTGTGAGATAGACGTTCATATTCTGAAAACACCGTGGAGAGAACGAATCTGTCTTAAGGACACAGTATCGAACACTGGACTTGATTAGAATATTATTCAAGAAATTAATCAAGTAAGTTGGTTATTTATTTTCTGTTTTTATTTATTTATTTAAATCAGATTTTTGATTTTGTTTTGGTAACAAAATAAAAAATCTATTTTTATTTATTTTATTTTTTGTTTCTAGTTTGATTTTTGTGATCAAATAAATTCTCTCATTTCCTTTATTTCTTTTGTATTCTAGTTGTTGTTAAGTACACAACAGAATTTATTTTTCAAATACAGTGAAAATTGTCCAACAGAATAATTTACACATAACCATGTTACAAGAAATCCAAGTCAAATTTGTCTTTAATGTAAGTGATAAGTTAATAGTTTAAAGTAAATTTTCTTTCTTTCTCTTCTCTTTTCTAACTTCCACTTAGTCTTAAGAATTGAATGAGAAGTATTGATGTCACCTTTTCTAACTTCTTTAATTTTATGCGTCCACAAAAATATTCTCTTATGGTAGGTAACTTAATGAAATCTTTTTGTGGGGACATAATTTTTGAATGACAACATGTGGCCGATATGTCACCGAAGTGTCAGCCGAGGTGCTACATGTCCTGGTCATGACGCCGAGATGATCTCGGCTAGACCGAGATTATCTGTGAAGATACCGGAATCCGGGATAAACGGATATGGGATAAGAGTCCTAGAATGGGAGAAGACTTCAGTTTGGATAAAGATAAGACTCTTAGAGAGTTTATCCTAATCCTACTGGGAGTCCAAGATTAGCAGTAATCCAAAGTCTATTGAAGCTAGGCTTCTATTGGGACTAGGATTGTATTGGCTATAAAAGGGAGGCACCCCCATGGGTTTAAGGTATGTCTTTTATGCTCTATCTAGTGAGTTAAGCACTATTGGTTATCTTTGAGAGATATTTTACTGACTTGATCGTCGGAGTGCCCCTGGGTGGACGAGCCACCGCCGGAATCTCTTCTTTCTGTTGCAAGTTGTTCGGGCTTAACCTATTTTGCCGGTGTTCTCTAGTTGAGTACTAAGTTGGCAGTGTGATCGGAAATTGACACACACAATTTGGCGCCGTCTGTGGGAAAGAAAGGAGAATAGATAGCCAATGACGGACAGAAAGAGAAGGTTGGGGACGACACCCTTACTGAGAGTGGAAAACACATTGACCTTGACGTCGAAGAAGACAACTGCAACGAAGAGACTCGTGATAAGAATCACGGAGAAAAGGACGTTGGCCATGAGGGCGACGTGCCAAATAAATCGGACCGAGACAGGTACTATAACGAAGACGACCTCCAGGTGTGAAAAGAAAGATGTCTGCAGAGGGACGACGACGTGGAAGGAATGGTGAACAAATTGGCGGACCTGCAAACGGTCGCCAATTTCTTGATGCAGAACAACGTCATGCAGCCACCGTTCCCGCTACAAGATACACCGATTCCACCGGCCAAGAAAGATGCCCAGAAAGGAGGGCAGAACACGGTTCTTGCAGTCCCTCAGCACGACAAGGAAAAGGGGCATTCTCACCGGCCTTCACGGGAGGTCGGGCATGGAGAATCAAAGAGGCCTGGAGAATGATGCTTGGGAGTTAGAATTTACAAGTTAAGGTTGGTTTAACGCTTGTTGAAATTTTAAAAATTTACAAGTTCAAGTTAAATCGAGGACATGTTTAACACTTATTGAAATTTTAAGAAAAATTTACAAGTTGAAGTTAAATCGAGGACATGTTTAACACTTATTGAAATTTTAAGAAAAATTTACAAGTCGAAGTTAAACCGAGGTCATGTTTAACACTTGTTGAAATTTTAAAAATTTACAAGTTAAAGTTAAACCGATGTCATGTTTAACACTTGTTGAAATTTTAAAAATTTATAAGTTGAAGTTAAACTGAGGACATGTTTAACACTTGTTGAAATTTGAAAAATTTACAAGTTGAAGTTAAATCGATGTTATGTTTAACACTTGTTGAAATTTTAAAAATTTACAAGTTGAAGTTAAACTGAGGACATGTTTAACACTTGTTGAAATTTATGAAAAATTTACAAGTTGAAGTTAAACCGAGGTCATGATTAAAGGAAGGAATGATATAGGTTCCATCACCTCAGGATGCCGAGGTAATAGAACCTAGGGGGCAGTTGTGGGGACATAATTTTTGAATGACAACACGTGGCCGAGGTGTCACCGAAGTGTCAGCCGAGGTGCTACGTGTCCTGGTCATGACGCCGAGATGATCTCGGCTAGGTCGAGGTTATCTACGAAGATATCGGAATCCGAGATAAGCGAATATGGGATAAGAGTCCTAGAATAGGAGAAGACTTCAGTTTGGATAAAGATAAGACTCTTGGAGAGTTTATCCTAATCTTACTGGGAGTCCAAGATTAGCAGTAATCCAAAGTCCATTGAAGCTAGGCTTCTATTGGGACTAAGATTGTGTTGGCTATAAAAGGGAGGCACCCCCATGAGTCTAAGATATGTCTTTGATGCTCTGTCTAATGAGTTAAGCACTATTGGTTATCTTTGAGAGATATTTTAGTGACTTGATCTTCGGAGTGCCCCCGGGTGGACGAGACACCGCCGGAATCTCTTTTTTCTGTTGCAGGTTGCTCGGGCTTAACCTATTCTGCCGGTGTTCTCCAGTTGAGTACTAAATTGGCAGTGTGATCGAAAATTGACACACACAATTTCCACTACAGAACACACAAAATAACTTACAGACATGTTGCTTCCAAGTTACAGTATGGTTGCATTCACAAATTGGTTATTTGAAATGGTTGCAAATAATACATAAATGGTAGGCATTCAAATTTAAACACATTTCTTGATTAACCATTAAGGTTCTTGCCTTGTTATAATTTGCAATGTTAAAAAAAAAAAAAAAAAAAGGAGAGAGAGATAAGACAATCTAATACACTAGTTTCTTGCGAAAGTGAGGGATCTAAAGAGAACAAGATGTATGTAGTCTTATTTCCATTTTTGAATAACTAATTTTTGTAACTCAAACTTGCACCACCAAAATCACTAACGACAAACTTCACCATTGGATTAAGCCATACTAATCCAATTCTAGTTCCCTTCCAATCTTTAATCACTAATTTATTTGTCAATCTTGCTATGCTTTAATTTGTGGGTGGAAGTATTCCATCCAAGAAGGATGAGAAGAAGGCAAGTGCTCGAGCTGGTTGATAACTTGGAACAAAATGGCCAGCTCCCCTTATTGTCACAAATGTCAAGTTCTCATATCCAACTGCGTATCCACCAACCTTACAACAAAAATCATTATAAAAAAAAAAAAAAGATGTAAGACAAAAATCCGTGAAAAATATAATTTTTCTTGAAAATTAGAGAGTTGCTATATAATTTAAAATTTTTTTTTTTTGGGTCACTATATCCACATACGAGGTGGGGAAAAAATGTGAAACAAATGTCATAATTTAAAACTTAATCAAATATAGTTAGTATGATGTAAGGATCTCTTTGTTTTTACCTCTCCTTGAAGGTACCAAGGGTACCATTTTGTCTTCACCGATGTTTGGAGTTTATCTATACCATATTTAGTTGTTGTCACTGGCACTACACCATCAGTATCACCGCTGTAAATAAAAATTAAATTACTTACATGAGATCATATTGAAAGCTATACTCACTTTTTTAATTAAGGTTAGTTTTAGCATTTTGAGGAACTTTGGAAATTATAGGAATTAAGCACATTTCTTTTCGCATTACCTGTTAGTTTAATTCAATGACAAATTACCTTATGGTTAAAAATTGTCAAGGAAAATGGTATATAAACAAAATCATTATACAGAATAACAAAATCATAAATAACATAATGTAAAAAAAATATTTATACATAGCATCAAATGTTAGGTACCTATAAATCCAAACACTAATACCACTAGCCATCAGCTCCTGAATGATCGGTAACACTGTTAATGGCTTGTCATTCCAAACACTACCGATATAGCCACTGTATACAGATACAGTTGAAGACATGTTACTAAAAGAAATTAGCAAGTATGAGCTGTAATTCTACATATTGAAAACATTTTCATGAAAATAAAAAATGTTACTGAAAGTTTTAAAGATGGGGTTCAATGTCTAACATAAAACTTTTTTTAAATAATTTTCTAGGTACTTTCTGGATATGTAAATTACTCCAAATATAAGCTTTGCTCCGTAAGAATTTGGGGATGCATATATACTTGCAAGATTGCCATGGCCCTGGAAGAAGACCAGTGACATTTGCATGAAGGGACTTTTGCACTTGAGGAATGTTCAAGTATACTGCGATATAATTTTCCGTGCATGGATCAAATATCGATACCTGGAAAGTTGGAAACTCAGGACAAAAATCAGAGAGAAAAAAAGCAGAGAAAAGAAAAGAAAAGAAAATATTTAGTAGTAGTTAGTTATACCGGGAGAGCGTTTGAAGATGATGGTAGGCACAAGGGAGCGTAGATGTCGTAGGGGTAGATGTTGCCTTGAGCAGCGTCTGCTTGAGCAAGGTAGTCTTGGCATGTTAACGATATGTTTGCATCCGATGAAAAATTGCAGTTTGCGACAATTCCCCCGTAAATTTCATCAGATATGAGAGCATGTGTCCAGAAAAAGTTGTACACCCCCGTGTATTCTGTTTCGTAGTCAACATATGCATTTCCAATCTGAATTAACATCATAAGAACACCAGTGTTAGTAGGATAAGTAGTCGAAGAGTTTTTAGAACAACTTGGATTGACATGAATTCAAGAAGAGGTCAAGAAACAGAGGTCGAGCTAGTAATGTCAACCGGTTACGGAATGAGTTCAGAATTACTTCAAATTTAATAGTCTTATGTCAGACCTAACATACCTTGTGTTAGTATGTTACTTTTCTTCGATTGCATCAATAAAAAATTTCTTTTCCGATCAAAAAAACAAAAAAAAAAAACTACTATTCGTTATGACTCCTCGTTTGGGAACATGCTAATTTAGTAACTTTTTAGCTATTTGGCTAAAATGTGATGTAAAAAAACTAGTATGTTTGGGATGACTTTTTGGTTTTTTACGAAAAGATGTGCAAAAAGTAGAGAGAAAATGGAATCTTTGACTTTTTGGTATAGGTTGTTGGCTTTTTGGCTTTTTTAGTAACTTCTTGGCTTTTTGACTAAAATAGCCTCTTGCCAAACGAGGCAAGTTTCAGTGCGCCTTATTTTGATATTTTCCTACACCAAGTGGTATTCAAATTTGCTTAATTTTCTTTTTTCTTAGCTATTTCATGTTCTACAAGAACTAGGATTAATCTATTATTAACAGACATATAAACCACTATCAGAGGTAATTCATTTTAGTAAAATTTCAAAGTTTCACATCTTCTTTGCAGATTCAAGACCTTCTCATATTCTAAAACGGTATCTAGACATCGTGTGATATTCCACCGCGTCACACATGTATTACGAGTTGTAGAAATTTGCAAAAACATTAAAAATAAATAAATAAATTGGCTACTTACAGCAATTCGTTGCAAGTTAATGACAGTTTGGTTGGTGATTTTGTTATTTTGAAGGATTAATTGAGCAAGTTGGGGCACATAATGCCCGGCATAGCTCTCTCCAGTTATGAAGAAGTCTCTGGTTTTGTACTCTGGAAACCTTTCCAACCAGTTGACTAGAAAGGTATAGGAATCAGCTGCAGTTCTAGCATCGCCGCTTTTGTCATAATCTGATGTAGTATTTGAGTAAGAAAATCCCACACCGGCCGGTGACTCAAGGAAAAGTATATTTGCCGCTGCATTGCCAGAATGTCATAATTACGAATGATTGTCGTGTACTTTTTAAGAATTTGATTAATGGTTTGGAACAGAAACATGAGCATACTCACCATTGTTCCATGCATATTTGTTTTCTGATAGAGTTAATCCATCGCTGTTGACTCGAAATGGTCCGAGCTCCATCATTGCTCCATTGCCAAAAGAAGAGCAGCCAGGTCCTGGGGAGCAAAATGATGATATAGTGAGAATGATGACAAAAAGAAATGGTAATGCAGATGTGCATTTGATACTGACTTAATCACGGTTTGATGGTAAAACGGTAATTTGAGAGATTTTTCAAACTTGTCGAACTTGAGGACCCATATTTGATTTGAAATAGCCAAACTAGCACAACTCACCGCTATGATTGGCGCTAGATTTTGGCCAAAGTTGTTTACTTAAGCCTTTAAATCGCGATTATTGGTGTTTAGTAGTAACTAAGGGATTAATGAGGGCAAATGAGACTAAAAAAAGACGTCTCAGTTTTAGGAGACCCTGTTATTACAGGTTCTAGGGAGAGTGAGATGACAAATAATAGAAACACGAGAATCACAAACTAGCAAGAAATCACCTCCATTTAACCACAGCACAAGAGGCTTGCTAGAAGAATTCTGAGACTCGGCAAAATAGTAGAAGAGCGCTCTGCCAGCGTTGGGATCAACCCTAACATAGCCAGAGTACTGATCAAAGTTAATTCCATTAGGCTGCCCCGGCAAAGATACAATCTTGTCAGCGGCTTTCAGTCCATCTTGAGGGCCTACATACACCGGTGAATACTCTGTGGCCGTGCTCTCAGTAACATAATTGACTTCCTGCTGTTTCGAAGATTGTTTTACTAAAATTTTCTCAAGAGGGTCAAATCCAATTCCTCCATAACAATGGACTAAAGCAACAAGGCATGAATGAAAAAGCAGTAGTAGGATTGCGACTTTCTTCATTGATGCAAAACAGAACCAAATGTTGTTTGATCGATCCAATTATCATGCCTCTTATACAAACTTCTGTGACACATGTTGGAAGTTTTCTTGTTGTACTTTCAACCCCATTGACATTATCTATGCTTTGCACATCTTACAATGATCTTTGTTTGCTGAAACATGTTTTTCTTTTTCTTTTTCATTTTTGGTTTTATACCAAGATTCACAAATCATAAGATTTATTTTTAAAATTTTCTCTCTCACTCTCCGTCTCCATATCGTGCCAAAATGGAGACAATAACAAGAGGGGTGAAGAGTTGGACAACGAAAGGTTAACTAACAAGCCTGCTTTTTTGGTGAGGTTTAATGATTAAATGTTCTTCAACATCAAAAATATATCAGAGTCTACTGAATTTTTAGCACCAAACTCATTCAATCTTGTCACCGACATGGTAATCCACTCAGCTGAGATCCATAGCACAACGAAGAGCAAAGTCGATTGATGTGCTTCCATGGAAGATACAACAATATTTTAGAAATTGAACATTTTCTTTGATGGCGTCTCTGCTAGTAAAGACTCACCCTTTTCAAACTGATAATCTCAAATTAGCAATCAATAAAATAGATTGACATATATTTAACTTGATTCGAAGCAACTTAATCTTATTTGACACGAATAATAGTAGTAGTCAACAGTCAAATTCACGTGCATTCCAACTTTAGTGCATGTTTAATTTCCTGCTAAAAACATCTTAAATAAGGCCAAAGTTCTGCGCGGCTGAAATATTAGAACTTGATGACCAGCGTCTCGAACTGTTGCGAAAAGTCAATTCATCATATACCACTTTATATCCCGCTGCCAGAAACTGGCAAAAAAAAAAAAATTAAAATTAAAATTAAAATTAAAAATAAATAAATAAGTTTGAAATTGTGCTCAAACTAAATTAAAAGCATGGAAACATACTTCTCCATCATGGGTCCAAGGATGCCAAGGTTTTATCACTTTAAGTTTTAACGCATCAATGGAATATTGAGTGCTAGTCACTGGAACAACTGCATCCACATCACCGCTGTCCATAATATGTTCACATATTCATAGAGTTAGAAATCAAATAATCAAAAAATTAGTGCTTTTATGTTGTTCTTTAATTTAAGCTTAGCTTGGAATTTGAAAATGTAATATTACCTAGACAATTATTAACCTACTATGAAAAAAGAGCTGAATTACCTGTAAATAAGTATACGAAGGCCAGAGGCAATGAGCCTTCTATATATCGGGAACATGTTTGATGGGCTATCATTCCAACCTTCAATCACGTCGCTGAGAGAGAGAGAGAGAATCAATTCAATTCAAAGTTCAGATTGTACAAAATCAACCAAATTCAGTGTTGAACAGATCTATAAGAAGCATTTTCAAATTGAATTAAAGACAATAATTCCATTCATAGATTATGATCATATCTATACGATTAGAAATTTGAAATTGAAAACGTAAATGTAATATGTAACATGTAACATCCCAAACCCAATGTGATATTTCCATATGCTTTTGAAATTCAAAACAACTTGATTAATAGCAATATCATATATAAGAAATCTAATGTTATCATAGATTGTGATCATATCTATATTATTGGAAATTTAAAATTCAAAACATAAATGTAACATATAACATCCCAGACCCAATGTGACGTTCTTATATGCTTCTTATCTCAAACCCAACGTAAATGCAACATGTAACATTCAAAACCCACCGTGACATTCCTATATGCTTCTTATCACAAATCCAATGTGACATTCTAATACTCCACCGTTGAATTATGAATAATGTAACCTCTTAAATGTAACATATAATATCCCAACCCAACCCGTGTATTGAACCACTATCACCCCCAACCCACCGTAACTTCGACATCATACGACGGGGTTCAACCCACATTCAATTAAAAAATTAAAAACCCAATAACTTTGCGCAATGTAATGTGACACGTATGTAAACACTGAATATGACAACGACACAACACACATTCAAAGACAAATACAACTGAATGTAACACACAAAAGACATAACAACGTTATGGATGTAGGTTAACATTACAACCTAAATGTAACGTCATTGGATGCTAATAAAAGTGTGCCAATGGATGGCTATAATAAATTGTCAAACCCATATTAGATAAGATGACAATGAAACATGAACAATCAGCACCACACAACAACAAATCTCACCAATTGGAGAAGCAAAAACCATACCTCCTTCCCTCAACCACTTGGAGTCCAAATCAGCAGAAGCAAACAAAGCATAACCTCCAATCTTGACGACAGTATTGGCTATATCTTCATCCAAACAAGCAACATTTTCAAAATCCATCGGAATTTGCGATCAAGATGACATTCACACCCACAGACGTAGCCTGCACAATCCACTTTCCTAAAAGCCTCAAAAAACGTAATATGCTAAAGGATACAATAACCTATACTATGAAAATAAATAAAAGGTATAATGGTACAATAATTTTGCTTGTTTTCACTTTTCAAAAAACACTTTTCAGAAAATTCTATTTTCTTATTTTCCGTATTTTTTTGTTTTTATTGAATTTTTTTAATATTTTAAACAATTTTTTTACTTTTTAGACACACCTAACATAAATACACCTAAAAAGTAAAAAAATTGTAAAAAAAATCTTTTAAAAATTCATTAAATACCAAAAATACAAAAAAAATATAAGAATTCAGTACATTTTTTGTATTTTTATGTATTTATTAATTTTTTAAAATATTTTTTCACAAATTTTTTACTTTTTAGATCCATCTAAGTAAGATGCATCTAAAAAAGTAAAAAAAATGTTTAAAATTTAAAAAATATTCACTAAAAACAAAAAAATACAAAAACCAAAAAAGTCAATTTTCAAAAAACTTAATCCAGAAAACTCAAACCAAACACACTGAATACCATTTATTTACGACTCATAGGACCTTATAAAACACATTCCTATCTTAGGACTTCAAACTTTATAAGAAATTACACAGGACTTCACATTAAATAAGTTCTCATAATAGGACTTATAAATAATTTTCCCAAATCGATAATGCATATGAATAATTTTCATGTTAGCACACTAACATCTGTGTACAATTACTTTATAAAAAATTTCATGAACAATTAGCACCACACATGAACAATTGGCACCATACAACAAGTCCTATCAGATAAGATGACAATGAAACATAAACAATTGGCACCACACAACAACAAATCTCCCCAATTGGAGAAGCAAAAACCATACCTCCTTCCCTCAACCACTTGGAGTCCAAATCAGCAGAAGCAAACAAAATACAACCTCCAACCTTGACGACAGTATTGGCCATATCAACATCCAAACAAGCAACATTCTCAAAATCCATCGGAATCTGCGATCAAGGTGACATTCACATCTACGGACATGGCTTGCACAATCCACTTTCCTAAAAACCTCCAAAAACGTAATATGTTGAATGATATAATAACTTATAATATGAAAATAAATAAGGGGTATAATAGTATACTAATACCATTTATTTACAACTCATAGGACCTTATGGAACATATTCCTATCTAAATAGGACTTGAAACTCTATAAAAAAAATTATACAGGATTTCACATTAAATAAGTTCTCATAATAGGACTTATAAATAATTTTCCCTTAATTTTAAACTAACACTCTACTCCACAATGTGCCAATTTCAAATTTAAATATTAATTCTTTTCGAGCACTATCTAGTGGAAAAAAAGGTTTGGAAATAAAGGATACGAAAAATGCAGTAATACTATAAATTTAAAAAGGGTAAATAACAAATATATCTATGAACTTTACTTAAAATATGAATTGCCTCCTATGGTTTGAAAAATTACAAATACCTCCCTATCAAAATTTTTTATTTAACAGAATTAATTGAAAAAGTGAAATTTCTAACTGTTTACCTATACAATAATAAAATTATCTGAATTATTAATTGAAATAAAATTTTTACATTATTAAAAACTATTAATTAACTTGATGATTTATCAATAAAATGACCTATTTGTTATGAAATTAGAAACCTTAGAGGGCGTAATATAAATTTTAGAACCACAGGGGGTAATTTATAATTTAAGTAAATCTCAAGAGGTGTGTTTGTAATTTACCTATTTAAAAAATGAGTTAGATTCCGTCCAGTCTATTATTTGAATTGGATGGCGCTATTCAGGCCTATGGGGCTAATTATAGGTTGGTTTTGATAATTTGAATCATCTAATTTATAAAATCTTTTGTGTATATGACCTAAAAAAAATAGATTGATCCTATAATCGCAACTCATTTAATTTATCCTATTTGTGTCCAAAAATATATATATATATATGTGTGTGTGTGTTTAAATATAAAGCATCTATTTTTTTAGTGACAAATGCGATAAATTGAATAGATTACAATTATTCTGTTAAAAAAAGAAGAATAGACTACAATTATTGAATTAACCTAATTTTTTATAAATGATATATATGAAGAACCTTACAAAATTAATGACGTAGATCATTATTCATTTTGTAGAAAATTATTCAGAAAAAGCAATCGATAGTCTACATTCGTTGTAGGTATGTCTTACATTCCACTAAACTTTAATTCTGTATCACACATACACTTTCGAGATAAAATTCAAAATAAATTTTCATGATCCATATCATTTTTGCAAAAAATAAGGATAGAGTCAATGATCAATTTAGTCAATGGTGGACAAATTTCCTAATTTTTCCAATTGACTATATATCCTTCGATCAAACATAATCCTGAGGGCAGTGTCGTCAATTTACGGTAAGCGACTCTGCATTTGAGGGAGCTTCTATTTGCACACACTCATTCCCCTCTTTACACATCTTTTTCAATAAATAATTGGTTCGAAAATAGATTTCTGAAAATAAACAATTGGTTCAGAAGTAGCATTCCGAAAATAAATAACTTGTTCGAAAGTAGAGTTCCGAAATTTTTTTATTTTTTCGATATTCAACTTCCGAATATGTTTATTTAATGTCCATAATAGTAATTTTACTTGAAAATAAAATTATAATAAAAATAATTTTTATTAAGTGTGTGTAAAGAGGAGAATAGGGATGTGCAAAATAGAAGCTCCCTGCATTTGATCACTTGTGTCATGACAGTTTACCAATTCTTTCTTTCATCAATCGGAATTGCTTAGGATGAAAAACTTGTACCCAAAAAAAAAAACATTTTGGGGAGGAAAAATAGGAATTATTGAGAAAAACTGTGAATTAATCATAATGACCCAAGTAATTGTCTAAGTGGACATGGTGAGAATATTTAGGTGTTTAAGCAAGTAAAATTTCAAGTTTGAGTCTATAAGATGCTTATATACATTATAATCTAATTATTGACATATTAATTATTTTCTTATAATATAAAATAATAATAATCATAAAGATTGATTGAAAAGTCAAGGTCAATGAACCCATTTTAAGAGGATTATAGTGTTCATATTTCGTTTGGTCCCACTTAAAATAATTGTAATCGAATGTGGCCCTAGTTCGATTTTTCCTTTTTTAAATTACAAATATAAAAAAAAAATATAGGGTGTGTTTGGTTTGCTTTTAAGAGAGTAATTTTCAAAAAAAAATTTGGAAAGATAGTTCGGAAATTTTTTTGGTTTATTTGGTTGTATATTTTGAAAGTAGTTTTGGAGTTTGGGAGTTTGAGATGATTTAATATTTTGTTATAATTAAGTAGATGTGTGTAAGAGAAAAAGTGATTGAAAATGAGAGAGGAAAGAGAAAAAGTGATTGATTGATGTGTAAGAGAAAGAAAATGATTTTGGAAATTTTTTGAGAAAAATCACAAACCAAACAAAATTTTGAAAAAAAAATTCAAAAACAACTCTCCCAAAAACAAACCAAACAAGCCCCTAGTTTTTCAATATAAATCATTAGTCTATTTCAATTAAATAAAACTGATGAAAAAAATGATATTTTTGTCATTAAATTCAATTTAAGTGTACATAAAATATCTATAATAAATTATATAAATTTCAAAAGTTAATTATTGAAAAATTGAAAGGAAAATATTTTTATCTTTCGATAATCAAATCAAACAAGGGCCAAGGGCCATTATAACACGCCCCGAATTGAAATCATGTTTGGGGGTGATTCTATTTGCACTTAAATAATAACTCAGTATGTTCAATTAAAATTTTGAAATTTTAATTTCGATTATACCTTAATGTAAATTTACTAATAAGAACAATAAACATTAAGCCCTAAAATACAATATTTTATTTTTTTTCATGATACACCCTAATCATTCATTCGTATTCTTCATATTATTTTTCAAGTTCCTATTTTTTTTTCTCTTCATCTTCTTTCTCACAATTATCATCAATATCATTATTTTTTTATTGTGTTGTTATTTGTAAATAAAAAAAAGTTTGAACAAAATCAAACAATAAATAAAAATAATAATAATTATTATTTTTTTGTTTGAAACAATCTATCATCTAATTATGTGTGTATTCAGATCGTTGGGGGCTAAAAAGGATTAGCTAGAGAAGATGGTTGAGAAGCACATAAAAGAAACCAAAATTTGCTGCTTGATTGATTAGTAAACGATTAACTCATTATCTTTATGTTGCTTTTGCTTTGCTTATCAATATGTAGAATGAAAACCAATTGTGACGTTGATCATGTTGAATATGTATTGTTTGGTAATGGAAACTCAAAACATTTCATTTACCTCCTTATTTTTTATTTTTATTTTTATACTCATCTATCTTTTTATTGATGCTGAGAGATTTCAACACGGCAGGGGTGTTGAAGAGATTGCGTAGGCATGAAAGATCTGCTTAAGAAATCTATTTAAGAATTTTAATTTTTCTTTAAAATGGTGTAATTTAGAGTTTTTAATTTGTTTATTATTTGGGTATATCATAAATTATAGTTTTATTTTAAAGGGTAATTTGTGAAAAACACATAAGGTATACTAAGAGTAAATTATAAATAATTTAATAAAGAGTACTGAAAAATTACACGTATTGAATGATTTTTTGGATACAAATAGAATCCCCCCATATTTGGCCTTTGTTTTGATTGTTAGTTTTTAATTTACAATTTTTTTTTTTTTTACACCAAATGGAAATGTTTTAGTGAGCCTCCTCTACTCGAGATTAAAGAATAATATAAAACATCCTAATTAATATATAACTAGGATATAGTATCACTGTCTAACAACAAATTGTTACGCAAACATAATTAACCTCATTATGCACATAAAAATTACTAAGTAGGTTGTTGGTTACATTTGATCATTGTACAGGGAACAAATATTCGTCGTTGTCCGTACTCCTCGTGTCTAAACTTTACTTCACTTTGAAAAACTTGAGAACACAACGACTGTGAGCTGCCCGGTGGGTGTGATGCCGGAAAGCCCCTTCCGACGATCAAGTTAGCACCCTTTTAGAGAGAGGAGACAAAAGACAGATAGCCCTGATAACCAAAATTGCAGACATGTTGTATGGAGGCGCCACACTATTTAAATAGCTTCTACGCACACCACTTTGCTCGTCCTTTTTTGGATGCGTGGTTGTATTGCCCTCTCTATTCTTTACATGTGCATGCGTCAATACTGCCAAACAATATTTGGGCAAACTGCCAAATGATATTGACGCACAACTTCAATGGATTCCTCTCCTTGTATTCTGATTGGGCCACGTAGCAAATCCTACCGAGTTACTTCATACACGTCGCTACAGTCTGCTCTTTGGAACCGCATTACTCTCAACCGGCCAAAATCTGAAGTATCTAGCCGACTTCTTCAGCGGTACCCATTTGTCCCTGTTGACCTTGCTCGGCTTTGGACCATCGCTTCACCTAGCTCAGCTAATGATCCACGTTGAACAACTAACTCGGTCCAACTTTCGGACCTCAGGCTAACTTAGCCGCGTGATCTAGAGCGTCGGCCAAATTGTCCTCGACTATGCCAACTCGGTCGCGTAATCCAACAGCAAGGTCCAAGTCACAACTAGGTCGGCCCGTTTGCTTGGCGCAAACTCCCCTCTCAATCACCAAAGTTTACCCTTCCATATATGTGTCAAAAATGATATGATATCACTGTTTAAATTAAATATATTTTAATAAAAAAGAACCTAGTCTAATATCCCTTTTTGAAAAACATTTTGTTTTACAATGGTGCTATATACACCAATAACGATAATAATTAGGGGTGCTTTAGAAAGATGATAAAAAGTTAGCTTTTGACTTTTAACCAAGCTTTTTGACTTTTTTAGAAAGTGATTTGGAAAGTTGGTAAAAAGCTGATTTGGAAAAATGATAAAAAGTTGGCTTTTGACTTTTAACCAAGCTTTTGGACTTTTTTAAAAAGTGATTTGAGAAATTGGTAAAAAGCTGTTTTTGACTTTTTTGAGTTAATATTTGTTTATGATGTTACATCACAATAAAATGACCTAAATACCCCACCCGAATTAGGAAATTTACTTTTTGACCAATTTGGCTCATTTACAACAAGGAGGTTAGTCATGTAATTTCATTCCTTGCGTTTTTGTAAACTTGCCAAATGATGTTTAGCTTTTTATGGCTGTTTGTAGTTGTTTTTTTTTAAGCTGCAAACGTAGCTTTTAATTGGTTCCCAAAAGATCACTTAGTATATCAACACATGCTATAACAATGCAATTTCAAAATTATGAATCAAACTCATTATACAAATTATAAAGACTCAAAACTAATAAAATTATGTCAAATCATTCATTAATACACTAATTAATATATCAATTAGTATGTATAACTTTATTATTTGTTTTATTATGTCACTAATTAGGTTGTCATGCTAGTCAAATCACTGATTTTTTTTTTTTTTTTTTCCCTTTTCTGTTTCTTGCTTGTTTTCACACTTATCTTGATGATCCTTGGTATACACTTGTACTGATCTATTTAGGGTTCGTTTGTGATGTAAATTTAATTTTTGACTATTTTAGTCTGAGATTAAAAAGTCTCATTGGGATAGACTTTTTGACTTTTTTGACTTTTGTAAGAGAAAAAATAAAGGAAATTTGGCTATAAACCCCCTTTACCTTCCTTTCATTGTTAAAAGGACTAAGAAAAAAATTATACTTTCTAAACCCCCCCTCATAATTATAAAGTCTTGCATAAAGGACAAAATTTATTATTTAAATATTTTATCAGACTATTATACCCTCAACTAAATCTTCTCACCTTCTCCACCCACTCTCTCCCCACCTTCTCTGTCTCTCTCCTCCCTATCTAAACATAGCTTCTCTTCATAGCCATGGGGGCCACTTATAGTGGTGGTGGTGGTGAGTTGTTGTCGCTGCCGCATTGTTAGGCAGACAAGTGCGATGTTGATCTGACGAAGGTGAAAAGATTGGTTTGCGAGTTCTACACGAAGGCTACGGTGGCGATTGTCGCCGAACTCCGGCTATAGACACACACACATATATATAGAGAAAGAGAGAGAGAGACAGATATGTGGATGTGCGTTTACCATTGCCACAAATTTGAGGTTCAATACTGATCTAGGGTTCTAGATCAACGTTGTCGCGACACTCTAGGAGGCGACAAAGGCGTGTTTGGTGGAGTTGTTTGATTATACATATTTTTTTTAAACACAGATTTGAGTTTTGAATATATATATATATATATTTGTGTGTATGAGTGTTGTTGAACACATGTATTTTTTAAAAACAAAAGATAGAGAGATATTTGGATATGTTCTCTGAAACGGCCACCTCAGTCAGATTATGATCTGTATAATTTCAATAGATAAATGTTGATGCAGAGTAAAATTTGACTATGGTTCATTCATTTAGTATGTATTTTATTTGTTGTAACAGTAGAATTTTACTCTAGTTAAAAACATGTTGATTTGCTTAACAATATAAAATTTTACTTTGAATCATAGTAAACTTTACTCTGATTCAGAGTAAAATTGTACTTTCAGAGTAAAATTTTACTCTGAATCAGAGTAAATACTTATCGATATAAAATTTTACTTTGAATCATAGTAAATTTTATTTTGAATCGTAGTAAACTTTATTATAATTCAGAGTAAAATTTTACTCTGAAATACACTGTGAGGATGGCTTAATAGGAGAGCTGGTAAATATAAGGGTAATATAGTAAAAGAAACAAGTTTTAAAATATTAGGGGTTTTTGAAAGTACCTGTACAATTCTTGTCATTTTAAAAGACAAATTAAACAGTGAGAGGTCTATCACCAAATCTCCCAAAAATAAAATGATTATGGTTTGGATGTGACATTTTGTCTTATTGAACTAAAAACTTATTTTATCTTTTTATAACTATTTTAATAAAAAAAAACCTATTTTAACTTATGTCAAATGAAGGCTTAGTTTATTAGAATGAGATAGAATAGCCATTTCATTCTTTTATAATAATAAATAATAATTTTATTTATAATATATATATATATATATTAGGGAAATTTATCGGAAAGTCCCATCCAGCTAAATTGTGTTCCATTTGGTCCCACAAATATTTTGTTTGCTTGGCCAGTCCATGTCAAGAGGGATATCTTACTGATAACTCCTTTTTTGAATTTACATTGTTATGTGGTGGACGAATATGCCCTAACATAAATTGTGGGATGTTATCTTTTATTTTGGGTCTGTATAATCCCACGTTTGGGGGGGAGGGGGGGTTTGGAGGTGTGAAATCTTTTTACGAGTGTATGTATGTGACAGTCCACCATTGTTGCTTCTAACGTGAACACTGTCAAATCGGTGTACCGCGTTGCCAAAGTCGATCCCTCCTAACATTGTTTACATTGATTTTGTTTGCTTGGCTAGTCCATCTTCTGTAACAGTTCGCCATTGCTGCTTCTAACATGAACACCATCAAGTTGGTGTACCGCGTCGGCAAAGTCGATCTACCGAAATCCCTCCTAACATTGTTTATGTTGATTTTGTTTGCTTGGCCAGTCCATCTTCTGTGACAGTCCGCCATTGCTGTGTCTAACGTGAACACCGTCAAGTCGGTGTACTGCGTCAGCAAAGTCGATCTACCGGAATCCCTCCTAACATTGTTTATGTGTCGTCCCCCACATCAAAACGTGAACATCATTATAATCACATACACACAACTAACAACACCCACACATCACATATCAAACATATATAACACCACACATACATTTCTAAGAACAATAAACAAAACACAGCACACACAATGCAATCTCGAAGTCCCAAACACACAAATAGTTCACACACTAGCACACACCATCAACGGACAAATACAGAACACTTATGTTTCGTAGTCATTTTGCTAATATTTGTTTGGCTACGCTGATGCCTCACGCCTCCGCCCGCTTACGTTTACAACAAATTCACCTTCTCTGCTCAAACTAGGGTTTCACACAACCAAAAAGCCCTACAAATCGAAACAATCTATCCGTAACCAATCAACAAAACATTCCTCAAATTTCCCCAATCTCAATTGTGGGACGCAATCACATGAATTTGAAATTTGAATTACGGGAAAACACAACCAATATGACCTAAGGTTCCATCACTTCTGGAATGTTCCCTGTTCCCAAATTGAACTTCACATGTTCCCATTTGTTGGATTATACCCCACCCAACATGTTGTTCTGTGGATCGGGTTGGAACGCCTAATTTCGAAATGGGTGTAATTGAATGTGTTTGTGCCATATGTATACGGGCAAACGGGTCGATGTGGCCCCACTACATGATTTCACACTTCACGTATGGGTCAGATAAAACTCACATGTCATGTTCACACGCACCCATCAACTTCGCCCATAATTCAAAACACTAAAACAACATTAGTATGCTTTTTTCGGAAATGTGAAGCACACTCATCCGTACTCCCACAGTTTCATTAACAATCTTTCACAATGGTTTGACCAATGGTAAATTAATAAACAATCAGGCAAAAGGACTAGAAGGTTAACAAGAAAACATTTGGGACTATATGGATCAAAAGACCGAAATATAGGATTTATTGGTCAATTCTCCTATTTTTTAATACTTACGAGTCGAATGCTTTCCTTCTGTTTTTATCTAAAACCTCGAAAAGTGAAGATGATATATGTTTCTATTTTAATGAGGTCTCCAATCCAATCAAATAATTTTATTTTTTTTTCAATTTTTAACTTCTTCCTTTTTTTTTTTTTTGATCAGAACTTTTTCCATTTTTTGGTTTGTCCTTTTTTTGGTCGTTTTCAGCATTTAACCGGCATCCATGGTCTACACCTTTATGGCGACGCCTGTTTTGCTCCACCGGAGGGATGAGATTGGTCTTATTTGGAAATAAATTATTTTAATAATTTTTATGAAAAGATATATAAAAAAAAATAATGTAATAATTTATATTGACTTTTTAATTAAAATGTTTAGTCCCCAAACGAGACCTAAGACAAGTGACTATTAATGTAATAGTATTATTAGGTTGGAGATGTAGGATAAATAGTATTTGTTTATACGCCATTAAATTACTAATGCTATAGACAGTATTAATATATAAAATTAATCTTTTTATACTTTTTAATCTAAAGACATTTAAAATATATAAATTTTGCTTAAAAATTATTTAAAAATTCACTAAATATATATGAAAAATTATATTTTTTTAGTATTTATTAAAAAAAATTAAATATTTCTTTCACAAATAAATTATTTGAAAAAAAATATTAAAAATATTTTAATCCATCTTATTTAATAAACTAACTAACGCTACTTTTGAAGGAAAAAAAAAATCAAAACTACATGAAATTCTATAAATGCCATTTTCCTACCCTTCTATTTTATGTAGGACAACGGGCATAATGGTCTTTCAACCATTAATCCCATCCATCCAATGTATTTTTCTTTCATACTGGTCCAATCAAGAAGGGGATTGCTAGTTCTCTTGGATTCTTGGATCGTTAATTCCACCATAACCTTCCACAACCAAATACTCTTTGTGGTCCTCTCTCACTATT